>NHNY01000006.1:600000-836372 GCA_002786065.1 Microcyclospora pomicola | reverse complement strand
GGGTATGTTGGGGAGGAGAAGGCTGGATGTATCGTGGAGAAGTAGGGAGGGTGGTGTAGGGTGGAGATAGGCGGTGTTTCTCGTGTTCAAGTGTAGTAGGTGATTGAGCGATGGGTGTATGGACGTGCAGGCGTAAAGATCGTAAGAGGTCGACGTGATGATGGATAGGGTGCTGGTCAAAGCCTTGCGATGGAATGCAAAAATGTCTCCTGCGTGCTCCTGCTGGGCTGCACACTCGTTCATGGGTAAGCGTTGAGCATTTTGGGAGTCTTGTTCGTATAAAACCTCACTATCGCCTCATTTGCGCCTGTGATTGGGTCCGACTTCCCGCAGGATGGAGGAAGGACACTCCCTCGAGCACGACGTATGTCGTGCCTTCCACAAGCAAGACAAATAGACCGCAGACATGCCCGCGACCACATTCCAGCATACCTCGAATTCATCGTCCCATTTGCCCATGCGCTTCAACACGAAAACAAACCTCCGCTCTATGCCTTTTGCGACTTGCTCTTGTTGAACTCACGGCCCTTGGCGATGCGCTCGAGGATGTTCTCTCGGTCCTTGTCGAGCTTGAGCTTGGTGATCTCGACCTTGGATGGTGCAATGCCGATCGGTACGCTTTGGCCGTTGCTCTTCTCACGTGCCACTCGCTCGATGTGCACGACGTACTTCAGGCGGTAGACGGATGTGATCTTGCCCTCACGGCCCTTGTTGCTGCCACGCTTGATGATGACCTCGTCGTCCTTGCGGATGGGAATCGCGCGAACCTATATTCCGGCTTGTTAGATGATGCGGTCTGTAAGCGGTCGCTATATCGTTTCGATCATACGTTGTGCTTTTCTCGGAGTTCTGCGAAGCGTTAGCATTTCTCCTCCATTTCTGCTGGCATAGAGGTTTGCCAATGCATACCCTTGGAGAGAGGTGCGCTCATGATCACGCGGCGCACACTGGAGGGAGCGGAGAAGTGTGCCTTGCGGCTCTTTCTCCGGCTGGCGGAGAGGTTGGTGTTGATCTTCGTCATCTCGGCGGTGTTGGGACGAAGAGAAAGGAAAGTGTCGTGGTGGTGTAGTTATGTCGGACTCGCCGCTGGAATGCCTTCGCTGGATCTTGGCGGAGTTGGAGATTTTTGGAGAGTGCCGTGGGCGCCAAGCCGTCGGTCTTGATTGTCGCCGATCTTGATGCCTTAAGGCCGACACGTCCGAATTGTTCCCAGCTTGTTCGCGTTGCGGGTCTCTTCCGCGGTACAGCTTCACTCCATGTCCACTTCGTCACCACAAGCGCGTGCGCGCGACGCAAGACTATGGTACTGCCAACCTGACGACCCAAATACTCCAGTCTCAGCCCACGCACCACATCATCATTGTGGTGACCTACGCAAAGGCTAGCCGGGATCAAGCCACATGTCCGACTATATGCGATAATGCGACCCATTCGATCTTCGATCACATATCGCCGTGGAGTCGTCGCGACACGAGTTGTGCGCATAGCCTCCACTGGTTAGGCGATCAACATGACACCTAGCAACCATCAGTCTCAAGGCTACAATAGCAACTCCCTGCAGAATTTAGCGCATTCCAACACTGGTTACTCCTACCAACAAGAAGCATCATCTGGCTCCACCTACAGAAATCCGGTCACAACCAACTACTCGACAACGAACAACGAGGGTTATGGGTCTTCTGCCTACGGGAACCAACAGTATGGCACATTCTTCCATGGTACTGCGCAAGAGCGGAGTGCTGAACAGGCTGCAACATCCGCACAGACATCTCTGAAACAGTCTAGCTATGGCCAACAGGACACTACCGGCGCAAGTCAGCAGAACAATCACACGGCGAACAATTTCAACACTACAAACTGGCCGAGTAGTAACTATGGAGCGAACGTGTATGGCCACAGCAACAACCAGCTTTCTGATCGTTCTCAAAACACGAGTACAATACCAAGCTATTCCGCTCAGGCATCTAATGGTAACGACATTACCCGGACTAGCATGATGAACCCAAGTCAAACATCCTCTGGAACATACAAGTCTCAAAACTTTCGACCCATGCATTCAGCGAGACCATCATCCACCGAACCGACATACCATACTAGCTACCAGCAGCCGACTCAATCGACGCAGCATCAATTTCCGCAGCGATATAGCAGTCCATCACATGCAGTACAAGCTCAGAACCAGCAAAAGACTCAGCATGGCGGATACGTGCACCCACCTGTAGCCTCGTCAAAACAGCTTTCATCTCCTCACATGACAGCGAGTCAGCAACAACTAAGTACTCGTCAGAACAGTGGCTCAGCTGAGCCTCAGCAGATGACCGTCAACCCGTCTCAAGTCTATGACGCAAGGGCAGAGCAACAAAGGAAGGCTCAAATTGAAGCCGATCGAAAGCGTAGACGAGAAGAGGAGGATGCGAAGCGCAAAGCAGAAGAAGATCGCATAGCAGAGGAGAACCGGAAGCTAGAACAAGCCCGTGTGGAAGAGCAGGACCGCAGAGACCGTGAAGCGGCTGCCATTGTCGAAAGGCAGAGGGCCGAGCAAGCAGCTGCGGACCAGCTTAGAGGGGAACAAGAAGCGGCTGCTAGAAAGGCGGAAAAGGCTGCAGCGACAAGAAAGCTCAAGGCAGAACAGCGCAAGAAGGCCAACGAAGAGAAGAGACAAAGCCAGACGGCGGCGTCGGCGCTACAGCAGATGGCATCAGGCAGCGCTGAAACGGATGCCAGATCTGGAGCAAGCATGCAAGCAGATGTGACCTCAGAGGAGGCACAAATGCGTGCCATGTTTGCACGCATGCGAGAATTCAACGCGAAGAATCCAAACATGCTCGCGAAACTTTGGGAAGAAGAACGACAGTTTGCAAACTCGCAATCTCCGCAGCCAAACTCTGCCGCGGTCTCCACCCCCGATCAAAGGCAGACCCCCATCGCTGCCGAGCGAAATCAGCAGCAGCAGGCGCCTGCTCCAGAACTTGGCGTGACTTATAGCACCCCAACACTGCCACCTCCACTACGTCCTTTCCAAAGTCCCACTCCGTCTGTGTCTGCGAAATCTTCGAGTAGCAAGCAGCCCGCCAAATCTCGTCCACAAGTGTCTGCCCCACTGTGGCCTAAGCAGAAAAGACCAGCTATCTCGGATATCGCGGTTAAGTGGCTCATGTCTTTACCGGAGAATACTGGCAAGTCTTTTCGCTCAGCTGACGTTCTAAAGATACTGGATGGAAACCCCTCCTATGCACAACTTTGCGCCGGCTTGCAAAGTCTAGGAGCACAATTTGACCAGGCATTGCTGGCACGCGTGATACTTCGAGGATTTCCTGATCTCCTGCCACCGAAACCGCCAGGAATGGACCCAGCTCGCAGACCATCGAATCAGCCTACATTACAAAGCAATGTTGCAACAGTGGCGTACGATACTCCAGATTTCTCCATGACGAATGCCACGTCAACACCGCAAATGTCTGCGCCTGGCGATGTGCTGAATCACTGCGATGATGCATCGAACGCGCAGATCGACCTAGCTTCCTCGCAAGTACACGGCCCGAATCCAGGCCAGCCTCCTGCTGGCCCTCAAGCCCCTGTCGAGCCAGAAAGAAAGCCCGCGCCGCCGAGCCCGATCCGACCTCCTGCGAACAAAGAGGAGGCAGCACGTAAGCGGAAAATCACAGACCTTGTAGATCTTACGACGAGCGACTCCGACGACGAAGGTCCACCTGCGAAAATGGCCATGTTACACGCCGGACAGGGTTCCGTGCCTAGATTTCAGCCACCACCAATGGTGACAGGACCTGTGGTTCCAAATTATGCCATGGGACCTCCACTTCAGTCTCAAATGTTCATTGGAAGGGGCATGCTGGTCCCGTCGCAACCGCACATAGCAGCGCCTAAACCTGTGGCTAAGCCTACCCAATCCAAAGTGCCTCTTCCACTTGGCGGGATGAAGGGCCCCACGCCTGAGCAGTTGCAGCAAGAACGCATGAAGGGTAAGATGCTAATAGAACCTATCATGCGTGACAGGGTCGCTCGCAAGTCCAAGTATGACAGTCGTACTATCGCACGCGACGTGCTCTTAGCTACCGGTCGCCACCCCGATATGCGGCCTTTGAACCAACATCTCGTCGTCATGTCAAGACTGCTGAGCGATCATGGCGCTCAGCAGGACACCGACGGCACGCGCGGTCTGCGTGGAGATTTGGCCACTATTCGATGGGACATTATTGATGCAGAGCCGCCAGCCTCTGTTGGTCTTGCACCCAACCCTGCTGCGATCTCGAAGGATTGCATTGATGCAGAAGGTGAAGCTGTTCAGTTGCAGACCCCCTCGATACAGTCAAATGCGGACCTCCACAGTTCAGTGTCACAACCTCCAGCAGCATTGACAGCGTCAGGAACAGGCGATCGGCCAAAAGTGAAGAGAGGTCGGCCTCGTAAAGCTGTTGAAGAGAGCTTGGCAACACCTTCGGGTCCACCCGTTAGCTCGTCAATCGAAGCGCGTCAAACTCCCGCGATCCCCTCCACTGAACTTCACAACAACATTACGCATTCAGCATCACCTTCGGCCATGAGTGCGAGTGGTGGCGCTGTTGGTTACACTGCGTTTCGAAAATATGATGAGAACGGTAATGTCGTCAAGACGAAAGGCCGGCCGAAAGGCTGGAAGAAAGCATTGCACGGTCGTCAAGCACAAGGTGTGCAGCCAAGCACGTCGGGCCCTCCGTCCGGGTTCAAGAAGTCCAAATCCTCGATGATGAAGCCATTGACCGAGTCCCAGCCTCAAGTGTACAAGTGTGAATGGGAAGGCTGCCCCTCGGAACTCCACAACCTTGAGACGCTCAAGAAGCATGTAGTCAAGCTCCATGATGAGGAGAACGATGCTGGCGAATATGTGTGTCGGTGGAAGAACTGCTCCATAGCTGCCTCCCTTCCCGACTTCCAGTCTTGGACTGAGCATATTTACAAAGCCCATATGAATCCAGTCGCGTGGAAGCAGGGCGACGGGCCTAAGGGCGGTGTTTCTGGTAAGCCGATTATCCACGCGTGTTTTCTGCTGCCGGTTGGTGAAATGTGCTGATTTCTAGCTATGCTAACAGATGGGTGACCCATGTGTAGATTATGATCCTCTTGACGCCGAACTATACCTTTCTGATGCCCATGGGCGCTCCGTCACACCTGTCATAGATCCTGATACCTCAATGCCGCCCCAAAAGCTCCACGACGCTACAGCAGCTCTGAAAGGCCTGATCGACCATATACGCATCGTCGGTCCGTCATTCGAGAAAGGTGGCTGTACATTGGCGAATGAGAAAAGAAGACGTGGATTTCTTGACGACGAGGACTTTGAGTATCATTACGAGGAAGATGAAGACAAATTTTGAAGAGATACTTGACGCCATGAGAGGCGATTTTATGACGATACCAGGTACACATGGTTCCCCCAGAAGCCTCGTTGGCCCAGGAATCGCCACACCTCAAGTGAGGATTGATACCCTGTATTCATGACAATGACACGTACATGCTGCACTGCGGCAGAAGCTCAGTCCCGCCCGGCCCATCTATGTTCTTTCGCCTCGTGCATGATGAACCGTAGCATGCAGAATGTCGCGCTGTCGATTCTCGCTCCCAATGAGGGCCACGTCTGCTTATGGAAGCTGGCGGCCATCCATCTTGACCCTCGATACGAAAGAACCCGCTGGTGCAATTTCCTTAGTCCTTGCTGCATTTCCGAACACTCCCAAACTCCTATAATCTGCTTCCTCATCGTTGTTGGCACTCTGTCCCAAATTTAACCCTTACCACCGATCATGACTTCGTCTTTCCTGCTGGTATGGCATCCGCTAATCTCTCCGGGCTGACGACTGCTGATGAGGACTTGGCGGCAGTGTTCTCTTTGGCGTTGATCTCGAGGAAATGGTAGAGCACGATCAAGAGCATTGATGCGCTGCCCAAGAAGATGGACAGGCTGTAGAGGTTGGTGTCGGAGATCATTTTGCCGTGCGGACGGTGGTGAACGGAAAGCCTGATATTTTATGTGGTCACTGGTGCACACAGCGGTGGTGCAGTGGTATGCGCCGGTGATCTGAAGAAGGTCTTGGTGAGATCGAGTGTGTATGTCTATGGACACCTTCGCTTCAATGGCGGCTCTCACATGTTGCGAGCTGTTCTAATGTAGCGACATGAGCTGTGCTAAAATATACGTTACGTGCTTACAGCTTCCGCAAATTCGTCTCGACGGCTTTCCGCAGCGAAACCCCACCGTGCGTCACAGGATAGACTGTTGGACGACTTCATTTCGGAATTCTCCCACTTCAATAGTTGCACACGCGACAACTCCTCACGACTTCAGAGTCTTTACGATTCGTCCTCTCGCTCCCTCCGGCGGTCTACACATGGAGAGCTTTCCGTCGCCGGCAGTCTGAAGTTGCTCGTCCCTCCCTACACACACACTCCACTCATCTGCATTTGCGCCACAGCCGATTTCGAGTAAAGAGTCGCCACATTTTACACAACCTTGCCATAATTTATTCCTACGAGCCTTCCCCGGCCGATCGTCTAGACACTCTCGCCCGTCATGCCGCCTAAGAAGGACAACGCGCCCAAGAAGGCGAAAGCCACGGTCGAGGACAAGACCTTTGGCATGAAGAACAAGAAAGGTGGCGCGGCGAAGAAACAGATCCAACAGATCAAAGCCGCCACCGCTTCAGCCAAGACGCCCGACGAGAAGAAGAAAGAAGCGGAGAAGCTTGCTCGCGAGAAGGAAAAGGCCGCTTCCGAAGCTGCGGCCAAGGAAGCCGCAGAGTTGTTCAAACCGGTCAACACACAAAAAGTGCCGTTCGGCGTCGATCCCAAAACCGTGCTATGTCAGTTCTTCAAGAAGGGTCACTGCGATAAGGGCCGAAAGTGCAAGTTCTCGCACGACTTGGATGCTGAGCGCAAGACGCAAAAGAAGAGTTTATATACCGACACTCGTGAGGGTGACGGCGAGGAGGCCGACGAGAAGAAGAAGGATGACATGCAAGATTGGGACGAGGAGAAGCTCCGATCGGTCGTGCTCAGCAAGCA
The DNA here is from genome assembly GCA_002786065.1 of Microcyclospora pomicola. Classification (NCBI taxonomy): domain Eukaryota; kingdom Fungi; phylum Ascomycota; class Dothideomycetes; order Capnodiales; genus Microcyclospora; species Microcyclospora pomicola. Next base: position 829,316 of record NHNY01000006.1, on the reverse strand, counting down.
CGGCAACCCCAAGACGACCACGGACAAGGTGTGCAAATTCTTCATCGAAGCTGTGGAGAACCAGAAATACGGCTGGTTCTGGACGTGTCCGAACGGCAACGACAAATGCATGTACAAACACTCTTTGCCCCCGGGCTTCGTGCTGAAGACAAAAGAACAGCGGGCGGCTGAGAAAGCGTTGATGGACAAGTCCCCGTTGGCAACCCTGACACTGGAGGATTTCCTGGAATCGGAGCGACACAAGTTGACCGGTACCTTGACGCCGGTGACACCCGACAGCTTCGCGAAGTGGAAGAAGGAGCGTCTGGACAAGAAGGCCGCCGAGGCCGAGGCACAGAAGATGAAGGAGGCGACTGGCCGAGCGATGTTCGAGAAGGGCGATTGGCAAGCGTCGGAATCGGAGGGTGATGGCGACGATGACGACGGAGACGATGACGACACATGGAATCTAGAAGCGTTGCGACGAGAGACCGAGGCGGCGCGACAGAGGAAAGAAGAGGAGCGGCTAGGTCTTGCTGCTGGTGCGCTGGACGGACAATCTATAAACGGAGACGGGGATGCAGGGGAAAGCCAGAACGGCGATGCAGACGACAATGATAGCAACGATTAGATGAGCCATGTATGCGAAGAGGAGGGAGTTTCCTTTCCTGTGTGGCATTTGCGATCAATCGCATTATTTTATCTTGCACATCACGCAGCTTTCCACGAAAAGCTGCTGACATTCTTACATATCATCCCAAAGTGCTCTACATCGGCGAATGGGTTTGCGCAAGAATGCTCCCTGTTCAAGACGACATGGTCTATGTCCAACCAAGTGAAGGCACAAAACTCCGAGAAAGAGAGAAATATATATGAGAGTCATGTTGTATAGTCGATCGAATAATTAGTCGCGTAGACTCGTCTGCAAAGCTGATGGCATGATATCCTCCATGGTTTCGTGCTGCGACTATCTGAAGCTAATGAGGGCGTCGTGTTTGCCATGGGGTAAGCTTAGGATTATGCCTTTAGAGACAAGAGTCACGAGGATGTAGGGATCCATCACCATCGTCTTGCGCGTCTGATATATGCATGGAGTATTCGGTGAAATATCATCTTCGTATAGGATATCTGAACGACGGTAGTCTGCCTGGGTAAGATACCTAGTGAACACAGAATCATGCTGGCCAACCACGCGAGACATATACATATCTGGTTGAAGTCGACGGGCTGAGAGACTGCTCTCACCCAGCAATTAGTCACATTCGACAATCTGTGTTGACGTTTCAAGTATACATACAGGTCCTCGGCTCAAGCGTCCTTGTCGCTGCCCTCGTCGTCATCCTCGCCCTCGACCTGCACTCTCCGTCCCTTGACACCACTCTCGACCTCCGGCACCAACGACTCCATGAAGTCCTTGTCGCGCCCGACGAGGGTGACGGTGTTGCGGCTCTTGCCCCAGCGCGGGTAGCTGCCGACCTTGACGCCCTTGCTCTCGACCTTGCCGCTCAGGTCCGTCAGGAAGCCGGCGACTTCGCTCTCCGGCAGCGGCGTGCTGATGAGGATGCGGTGCACGCCTTTGGCCTCGGGATCCGTCAAGCGCGGTAGCAGACTCGGCTTCAGCCCTGTGAGCATCTTCTCGAACAGCCGCGGGATGCCCGGGAGGATGTGCACGTTACCATTGACAACGTTGATCGGGACCCACAGGTCCTCGGCAGGAAACACCACCTGCTCGTCGTCCGGCCGGTCCGCATCGTAAGGAAGCTGCATCATGCGCAGCTTGGCCCGCCGCGCTGGGGAGTCGACGTCCCACGAGAAGTTCTCCTGACCTGGGCGCGGCTTCGACAGGGCCTTCATCTTCGCCAGCCCCTTCTCGTGCAGGACGAGCGGCAGGTCGAAGGCGCGCGCGATGGACTGGTAGGTGATGTCGTCGTGGGTGGGGCCGATGCCGCCGCTGGTGACGATGAAGTCGTAGGCGGCGGACATGCGGCGCACGGCCTCGATGATCTCCGACTCGTCGTCGGCGATGACCTCGACGCGCCGCAGCGTGATGCCCAGTGAGAAGCAGTACTTGGCGAACCAGGCGCTGTTGGTGTCGACGGTCTAGGAACGCGGCTGGTTCAGCCATTGTTCAGTGTTGTGTTTACCGATGGGGCATTGTTGATGATGGCGCATGCATTGGCAGCTCATCGCATGCAGGGTGATCACACACCTTCCCACCAAGCACCTCATCCCCGATGATCAAGCACGCGGCGGTGTTGATCGTCCTCTTACTCCGCTCCGAAGCCATGGCGACTCGTGACGTCGTCGATGTGAGGCCGCTTGATGCTGCGGAGCTGTGCAAATAGTTCGGTATGGGGCGAGACAAATGTCGTGCCAGCTGGTTGAGCCGGGAGAACATGAGATATATGAATGTTGTAGGTTGGGAGAAGAATCATAAGATGTGAGGACATGAGCAAGCTAGGTACCATGCATGAAGCAGTACAAGCTGCTGTGGCTGACGATGAGGTCGTCAGTCAATTGCACGCGGGGAGCGGGGAGCTCCACCTCATCGACACAACGTGGGCTGGACCTTATTATTTCTATTGCTCTCAGTCGTCCCACTATCTTCTCCTTTACGATTGAATAACTACCTATCTGAATACCCCTACAAGCTCTCAAATCTGCAACAATGGTAAGACTTGACTCAGACCCAAATCTCACGCACACACTGATCCCCCCACCCCTCTCTCCCAGGCCTCCGAATCCCGCCTCTACACCTTCTCGCCCGCAACCAAAGACGCGCTCCGCAAGTTCCGCCTGTCCACTTCACGCGCCAAAGACCCTCAAGCGGTCATCTGTACGCTCTCCCCCCTGCCCACATCCCAATTCACCCTCCCCAGGACCCCCGGCTAAAGCGCCCCCACAATCAGAAGACCAGATCAACAAATCCACCCTAGAAATCCACGCCGAAGACGACGGCAAAGTCGTCCACACGTCGCTCGCGGCGCTGGCCGACGAGCTGCCGGCCAACACGCCGCGCTTCGTGGTGCTGAGCTACCCGCTGACGCAGGCGAACGGGCGCGCGGCCGTGCCGTACGTCATGCTCAACTACCTGCCGGCGACGTGCTCGAGCGAGCTGCGGATGCTGTACGCGGGCGCCAAGGAGCTGATGCGCGGGCAGGCTGAGGTCGGGCGCATGGTGGAGATTGGCGATGTGGAGGAGCTGGAGGGGCTGGAGGGGGTGTTGAAGGGGGAAGAGTGAGGGATGAGGAGGCTGAGATGAAGTGGTGTGGGGACAATTTTACGGGGTTGGTACAGGATGGGAAAGGTGAAAGAGGGACGAGGAGATAAAGATTGGTAATATGATAAAGAGCCAAGCTGGATGACAGCACGATTGATTCAGGCCGTCCTTTGGTGTTGCGATGGACGGTTGGTGAAATGACCATCCACGCAACGACCCGATCGTCCTCTCACCCACAACAAAGGAAGCCTCGAAGATGCGCAAAATGACAAAGGGGGATATCAGCTGAATAAATGTTGTCTTCTTTCCTTTCTTTCCTCCCTGCCCTCCATTTGGCTTACCCGCGCCCCATATGCGTCCCCCACCCCATGCACATTTGACTCCTCGACCTTTCGGCCGCGCAGTGCTCTAGTAAGACAAAGCTAGGAGAATACCGGTCGCCGGATCGCAACCTCGTCTTTCCTAAGATGCCTTCTCAGCAGGCTCACCTCAAGACCGCCGAGGGATAGCATCTGCAGTCGACAGCAGTCCTCGCACCGATCACATCCCGCATATCGCTTTCTCCACGCTCTTACATGACCACACACTTGCAGCACCCCGCGCCCTTCTCCTCATCATGATCCATCTGTTCCTTGGGATTCCGGTTGGAGGGTTGTGCTGTTTGTCCGCCGGTGTATCCCGACATGTCTTTGTTGTACTTGCGGATCTCGCGGACGATGTCGTAGAAGGCATTGTCGACGTTGATCCGCGATTTGGCCGAGGTCTCGATGAATTTGCAGCCGAATGAACGCGCTAGGTTCTTGCCCTCTGTAAGATGGACATGTGAAGTCAGCATTGAATTCTCAATCTCAGCTTTGCAGAACACCACGAGACCGCCCGACCACCTCAACGTGCACGCCGCGTTGAAAAGCCACATGGGTGTTTCTTCGCGCATGTGAACCACGTGGCGAACATTACTTCTCGCCATGCCACGCTTGCCGCCAGGGGAGGTGATGCAACATAGCACGCATCACGATAGACACCCACCTTCTGTGCTTACTTCTCGCTCCTCTTCCAAATCACACTTGTTGCCCACGACGATAATGGGGAAGTAATCCTTGTCCTTGACCCGCAGTATTTGTTGTTGGAATGTGGCCACCTCTTCGAAGCTCTGTCGCGATGCTATGCTGTAGACCAGTAGGAAGCCTTCGCCAGTTCGCATGTATTGCTCACGCATGGCAGAGTATTCTTCTTGGCCGGCTGTGTCGAGCACATCAAGAAGTGCTACCTCCTCGTCAATGACGCATTGCTTGCGGTATGAGTCTATGAGGGGAGAAGTGTTGGTCAGTGTGGATGTTCATGAGAATGTTGTCCGATTCGACCGAAGATGTAGATGACATGTCCTCGCATACTAGCCAGACGAGGAGGACGGAATGCGAGGGCCGATTTCAAGACGGAAGAACACAACGACGACTGACCTTCGATGGTAGGGTCGTACTCATCGACGAAGTGGCTTTGGATGAGTTGGATGGTCAGGCATGATTTACCGACGCCACCGCCGCCAACAACGACCAGCTTGTATTCCCGGAGGAACTGTGACGAGCGAGCATTAGCAAGGACGTATGGCGATGGCCAGCGTGTAGGATGATCGGTACTTTTGAAGACATGGTAGAGCGAGCCGGGGGACTGGAAGCGAGAGGCGAAGGTCGCCGATGTATGTACGGACTGCTGCGCGCGAGAGGACGGGAGACTGCGAATGAGGTGGTCGGCGAGGTTTGGGTCGGCGGCGGGCGACGGAGCCAGGGATGGAGCGGCGGACGACGGAGACTCGGATTTCACGCGCAGTCGGGTGACACGAGCGCGATCGACGGGCGGAGGTGCGGCGGCGTGAAATGGTGGAGATGGGGGGGACGGAATTGGCGGTGGTGAGGTGTTGTGGACGGCGATTGATGGTGATGGGGTGTCGCCAGCATATGCAGGACATGGAGTGCTTCAGGGTGAAGGGCGAAGTCTATAGCAAGCTACTGAGGCCACTACCCAGCTAAACTTTCCTCGACTGGCCAGTCCACGCCTTACGACCTGAATCATGTTTCTGGCATCAAGTACAGTATGGAGATGGCTTTGTTTGGAGCATGCCTTACATCTACTGACATTCTATTCGGCTCCTACGCATCTTCACGATCATGTTGAACATAAAGTCTATCATGGCGTGGTCCTGCTGATGTGGAGGAGTCTCATTCAACCCACCGTTGCAGTCCCTCGTTCGTGATCGTGGCCAGTGCAGCTCCAGACCCGGGGAACAATCTCAGGTGAAGGTAGGGGACTTTACCCTTCATCACCACGGGATCATGACAGCGGCTCTTATGGAGTACACACAGCATTGATCAGAATGCAACATTCCAACATCGCCCCGATTGCGCTGCTGTTGGAGGATGTCTTGATATGCCTCGCCATCCAACAGCTCCCTCCCATCCCCTCCACATCGTCCACCCCGGCCGCCCGCCGACTAGCTGTCTTGGACTTCCCTCCGAACCCTGCCGACCGCTCTTCATCCGGTGATAGGCCCGGGGCACGACGCGAACCATTGCTAGCCAAACTGCTGTGATCAATCGAGCAAATGCCAGGTCCAACGCGCCGCTTCGTCACATCGGCGGCAGCCATACATCCATCTCCGCTGGCCGTGTGCGCCGCAGCAGAGCATGCACTGATCGTGTACAAGCACAACATCCGCGTCACGTTGGCGGTACAGTATGCAGGCCCGGCCGGCGTTGGCGTGGGTGGGACTGCCTAGATCATACGCATGGCCGAGTCCCTAGCACGCGCCCGCACGACATGACTGGTCGACAATCCATCTTGCGTCGGAGCATCCAGTACATCGGCGGAGGTGGTGTTGTGTTCGGTCCCAAGTACATAGTCGAGATCGGTCGACCTCACTCCTCGGTCATTTGCTGGCGATCGACAATGAACAATATACAGCATGTCTCGGCACTCGGGGTCGTCGCCGGATCATTATTGATGATGACCTGTGCGAGCCTGGACCTGGCGTGTTGACTGATGTGGTCAAGTCGTAGCAACTCTCCCGGCAAATTGCCTTCTCGTTTCGAGTCGAGTAGGATGAACTCGCCAGGTTCTTCCCAACGCGCACGATCTCGCTACAGCAGCCGGCGCAAGAAGCGCGAGCATCATTGCCGCACGCGGCAGCAGTGCCACTCGAACATGGTGAATCGGTGATAGCTCGCGCTGTGCAGCAGTAAACTCGGTACCATGTCCCCCAGTAAACTCATCTCGGTGTCTCGGCGCCATCCAAGCGTTCGCCAACGGCCGCCGCACGGGCTCGACCATCGGCAAGCCTTGCACGCTCCCGTACATACACCCGCACACGGTAGACGGTAGACCTGAGGGCGTCTCAGCCTTCTGGATGGACGTGACATCGCTCCCGCCATCGCTCAAGGATTAGATATGCCCCCTCCCAATCATCGAGTCGTGGAGCTTGTGGCGTAGCATCCTGCGGATGTCATACCGTGCTGGGCCGCCGACATCTGCGAAGAAGGCATGTTCTCCGACGCATGCAGCCCACAATCCACCTATGACAAGTATTTACATGGATGTTAGCATATGCTTCATGGTATTCGTTCTGGAAGGTTGACACGCGGCTTGCTGGGCATGGCTAGGCGTAGGTTACGTTATGGGAAGACGTCAGATTGTATGGTAATGCAGAAGTCGCCGTCAACTTCTTCGTGCCCGCGAATGCAGGTGGTGGATCCAATATTGACAACCGTGTATATTAATGGAGTGTGTCAGACTCGCTGCTCGGCACACATATCGATCATCAGAATGAGCACTTCCTGTCTCGCTGCAAGCAAGAAAGCAATCTTCGCCGAGGACGTAGGCATTCTGCATCCCCCCGTGCCATGATGGAACTCCACCCTCTCCGCCACACACAATTCGAAGCGAAGTTCCAGCAAGCAAGTCCTGGGCAATGACCTATGATCAACTGTGGAACGAACTGTATACGACTTGAATCGTGCAACATATCCTTTGTGATCTACCATCCTGAATCGACAGCTCTACCTCTTCGCCATCGCCCCATCATCATCATGCCCTACGAATCTCCCACTTCTGGTCCTTGATGCTCACCTCCTCGCCCGCCTTCTCATCATAGTCATACCAATCTCCCTCACTCAGATCGATCTCGGCGAACTTCGTCCCGGACTCAATGCCCACCGCCTGCCAATGACCCTATCAAGACATCCTCCGTCGTCAGCAGTCCATCCTCGACGATACCATCCCCCCATCCCCGCTCAAGCAACTTCAGGTCATACGTACATCGGGCGCGAACTCGACGAACTCCAAGCCTCGGCAGTCCGTCACGAGGATGTTCATCGCTTGCACTTTGTCCTGTTGCGGGTAGGCTTTGGGCGCCTCGAGGATGTTGGCGGAATGCTCTCGCTGATGGGGGTAGCGTCAGCATTGTCGAGCACGGCATTCTAGAGTTTCGAGAATGGTCGATGGTTCTTGAAGACCACCCCGCCCAGATTGAGTGCTCCCATCGAAGAGTAAGACTGACCTTGCAATTCTTACACCGCCAGACGAAATTCGCCTCGCCGCGACTGCCGGATTGCTCGTTCGTCTCCTGTTGCCACGCTTAGTCAAAGCCTTCTTATACAATCGACACCTGATAGAAGGACAGCCGCAGGGGAAACAATTCCGAAAGACCAATAGCACTTCTCCTTCTCTGTCTCAACCCATCGTTGCCTGATAGATGACTTACATATCTGCTGATCGAGACGAAGTTGGGATGCGTCTCGCGACATGATGTGCATTGGACCTTGAAGGTGTAGTAGAACGGGTTCTCTTCTGTGTCTATCGGCTGGAGATCGGTGACGCTGTGTGTCCCAACCAGTCATGGAGATGTTAGTTCTTCGTTCTCGGTTTCGTTACGAGGTTCCTTATGTTCTTCGTTTAGGTGGAGGGGGGAAGACATCAGGGTGGTGGCGGGGTGATGGAGAGGAGCTGCTGACCCGACGAGCTCGGCGGTTAATGCTACGGCGAGCATGTTTTGATATCAATTTAGTTATTGGATTCGGTTTCCGACGATCCGAAGAAGATTACAGGTACAGTTCTGGGAGAAAGGCGAAGTGGGTGGTATATATGTGTGTTCTATGTTTCGAGGGAACGATCTTGCTGGTGGGGTCCTGGATCTGGCTAGTTCTGATCGACGCTCGCGCGAGGTAGTCCACATATAATTGTCGAGGCACCTAAAAAGCTTCACTTGTTCATGTGTTTGCAAGACAGACAACGTTCGTTGCGATCGCATGCAATACCTGCTACTCGTAATTGCTAGCCTGGACCCGTCCGCGAGCGCAATGCAATCTCGGCTTCACAACAGGCGCTGCGCGGTGCAAGGCCCGCGTGCAAAGGCACATCCTCTCGGCTGACCGACAACCGTGAACGGGATACCATGCCTCGCAACCTCCCTTGGGTGACGGAAGCTGCCCTGAAGAAGCAACAAGCACGGGATGCACGCAACCAGCAAACGCCCGCCAGGGGCCGGGACGCAACGCCCGGAGATCTCGTCGATGCCGACCTGAACACGACCGGCGTGGTGACGCCGGAGCGGCGCAAAGTCCTTTTGCCTGCGCGCTCCCCTTCCACCTCACCGCCGCCCGCCCCGCCGGACGTCGAGTACATGCAAGAAGGCTTCGACGCGGACGATGTCTGGATGATGGTCGAGGACGAGTTCTACGCGACGGCGCAGAAGTTCACGCAGCACATCCATCGCGCGGAGTACGATCGGCTTAGAAGGCTGGCGCGCAGCCGTGGCGATCGGACGTTGCGGGCGATCGAGCGGGCGACGGATGGGAAGACAGAGCGCAGCGTGGGGATGAAGCTCAGGCGGGAAGCGGAGGAGAAGAGACGGAAGACGCAGCGGGAGGTGCGGAAGGTGCTTGGCGAGGAGAGTGAGGACGAGGATGCGTATATGCTGGATCAGAATCTGGCGGGGCTCATGACGGGTTCGCAGGCGGTCGGGCACGATCTCACGAGGATTGGCAAAGCGAAATCGAACACGAGAGCGGCGGCTGGGTTTCATCGCAGTCCGCGGAAACCACGGATGTCTCGAGCTCAAAGCCGGAATGGTGAAGACGAGCGGAAGTCACTCGGAGCTGGTAGCCCGACTCCGGGTGGTTCTTCGACCCACGTACTGCACGAGGAAATTGAAACGGAGAGCGACAGCGATGATCTTGATGCTGTTGCGGAAAGGAAGGACGGTTTGAACAGGAAGATGGCTACGACGCATGATCAGGCTGATCAGCGTAAGATGTCGAGTAGTGACCAAAACATGGACAATTCGAATTTGAGGTCGACCAGCTTCCTTAATCGATTTGCAAAACGCCCAAATGAGAATGACTCGCATGCTGGCGGACGCAGTAGTCCCTCCGGCAGAAAACTTTCCGCTGCCAAACGTCCTATTAGCAATATTCTATCGTCATCTTCTGATGAGGATGACGGCATGACTAAGGACGCACCATACGCTGCAGGTACAGCCTACACCAAACGACAGCTACAGCGAACACATGCCAATCATGAGAAAAGAGAACAGCAACAAAAGCCTCATTCTGATGCTATCAGTGTCCCGATGTGGCTATGAACTTTACGACTACCATTTCTCGAACATCGGCCTGATGTCGAGGTCGTTGGTGAAGCATCTGTTGCTTTGAGTGTGCAGGTTCCAGTAGGTCTCGGCAATATCATCAGCATTGATCTTCGCCTCGGCAGGCTGGTCCTTCAACCACTCCTTCGTCCGTGGGATGTCGATGACTCCATCGACATTGACATGAGCGATATGCACACCCTTGGATGCATATTCTTTCGCGGCAGAAGTGGCGAGCGCGCGCATGGCATGCTTGGCGCTTGCAAAGCTCGACATCAAAGCGTTGGCCTTGACGGATGCTGTAGCACCGGTGAAGATGAGGGTTGGAGGGTATTTGGAGCTTTTGTCTTCGGCATGCTTCAGCAATCCTGGAAGTGCATTCTGCGTGAAGATGAACGCGCCCTTGCTGCAATGATTTCAAACAACGTTAGCACACTCGCCGACAACGCAACACGCCAAGATCCAACCGCTCAGAACTTACCAGCTAACCTCCCACCCAGCACTGAAGTCCTCCACACTCATCTCCAAGATGGGTTTCCTGACGAACCGGCCTGATGCATTGAATACCGCAGCCGCCACATCCGCGCCCTGGTACTCGTCGGCGATCTTGGCAAAGGCCGCCTTGACACTCTTCTCATCCGACACGTCTGTGCTGATGCCGATCGCCTTACCGCCGCTCTGGTTGATCTCCTGCGCCAGTGACTCGAAGTTCTCTGGCGAGCGTGCCAGCAACACGACGGGGTACGACTTTGCGAAGCGTCGTGCGACGGCCGCTCCAGTCCCCGGTCCAACACCGGCGACGATGGCGATGGATTTGGCTGCCATGGTTGCTTGCTTGCTTTGTTTTGAGATTGCGCTGTGAGACTGTTGGTTCTGGTGCAATAGAAATGTCGTTGACGTTGATCGTTGCAAAGGCGGGGAAAGGTAGCCAACTTCTATCTTAAGTACCGTCGTAGGACCTGTGTAAATGGATTACTCAATACTATAAGCAAGGATACGTATGTATTCAACTGCCTGGATCAGCGAGCATGCGGTTGCTTAGAAATAGAGCCCAGACCCAGCACTGGTCGTTGTCGCAATGATGTAGTGTAGATGGCGTCACCTGTACATCTGCCTCCACTCTTGCTCAGTAATCCATACGGAACTATGAAGTTTAATGCGAGTACACGTGATGCCACAAGGTACTACATTTGACATTTTGTAGGGCTCATGCAGTGTTCTTTGAGATCAGAATCAGTCATAACACTGCATTTCCTGGAAAGATCGATGTGGGATACGAAGAACAATCAGCTAGGTCGTCACACGTACTGTATGCTAGGTCGGAAGCGTGACAGGAACGATGCTAAAGACAAGGACTTCTAGCAACTTCACACGGCCTTCGCGCGAGAGACTCCCATGAGGTCTCGGGCACGACCGACAATGTCGGCAGGTCGGCATCCTTGATGCTCTCGCCTCTCTGGCCTCCGCTACCAACATCGTCATCCACGGTGACGGAGAAGCTGTCCATGCGTGTGATGCTCTTCAGGCCGTGCTGCGAGCTATCGGCACTGCGACGACGAGCAGCGAGCCACGCATCCTGCGGCGAAAACCGGATGGTCGTTGACGCGCTCGTGTCGCCCATGACGACCCGCTGCCACTCGTCCACGCTCTCCTTGCGATGTGCGCGAATCTTTTGCCGGCTCGACATCGGAGCGATGGCCATGGCACTGCGGTAAGCAAGTTCCGGTACATGCGGGCGTGTCAAAACGGTCATTTCGAAGCCACCGCCTTGCAGCGCCGCTAGCCATGGCTTCACGCAGGGAATGGTGGCGAGGATGACAGAGAAGTGTAGCACGATCTGCGTGTTGATCACGAGTGGAGCGCGCGCGTGGGTCCAGTCATGCTGCGTTGTGATGTGATGCAGCATGTTCAGGCGCATGATGGTCGGTGGAATGATGCTGCTCGTCTCCTGTCAGCTTCACTTATGTTCAGATCACGGTGGGAAGAGAAGGCCTCGGGGAATGTACAGCAAACGGATCGAAAAGGCGACCAGTACGGCGCTCTTCGTTCTCATCGGCATGCTGAGCGGCCACACAAGGACAAGCGCTGCAACGACGTTGGCGAACTCAAGAACAGCTTGCGTGATTGCAATACCTTGCCATATCCTCCACTGCCACCAATGAAGTACAGATCAGTAAAGCTTGTAGGCCTTGTGGATGATACCGCTTACGAACTGTGCTCATGCAGCCGTGTCCTTGGCCCTGACGCCATGGTGTCGGCATATCACATTGGAAAGCAATGATCAAGATTGAGATGGTCGCCCATAGACATACTGCGCTGCTCACGCCCAGCGAGATTCGAAGTTGTTCATGCGAGCTTGTAATGCGCTTAATGAGCATGCAGATGGAGAGCATGGAAAAGGCGAGGGTCAACACGAAGAAAAGCGAATTGACGTAAGACATGACTCGAATCACGTCCTGCGCATTCAGATCCACGGAGCCGATATGCTCACCTAGGCCGTAATGTACTTGACAGAGCGCGAAAGCGGAAGAAAAGCAAGCAAAGGTGGTGGCTATGCCGCATGCGTAGTCATCCCAACCAAACGGACCATTGACGAATATGCGTAGGTAGGTACGGATTGCCAAGAACATTAGAGACCAGATCAGGCCAGTGATAGCAGTTATGACGGTGTATGCTGCGCCGATGGTCAGATCGAAACCGGGTGTTCGGTCGTCGCTCGAGTAATGATCAGGGAAGACAACTTCTGATGATGGCATAATGTAGGTGATTGTTGTGTTTCGACAGAAGAAAAGCGGAGTACCGTTCACTGGGCAAAGGAATGGAGTGAACCTGTATAGACAGAGCTCGGGCGGTAATCTGCAAGCGAGGTGATGCAAGATGATGCTAGATGGGTTCAGTTTCTCTGCAAAACCCGCCCCTTCTGTGCCTTTGAGCCCCGCAGGATTCGGAAAGATCATCTCATTCGATTGTCGACGTAGGGAAGGCTGCCATCATCGCTGCGATACTCTAAGTAGTGCGCCCGTATACATGTAGCTCCCGGAGCTTTTGTGTGTTCGGATGATGCGTCTGCTTGCGATGCACTAATTTCCCTACCTAGGAGTATTGCTACATCATATCCGATGGGTGCCTTTCAAAACGACACCTGCATCGAATCACACAAACCTCAAGAAGCTGAAAAGAGGGGCTCTCATGACCGATCCAATGCCACCAGTGTTCTTCCGCCGGGCGTACTACGTCTGGCCGAGCCACCTGCACCACGGATGGAGATCACCACCATGACACAGGATCTGGTCGACATGCAAGTTAGTACTTCGAGCAAGATGTCCCACGTGGTCATGTCCAACGTGATTGACGTCCAGTCGGATCAGCGGCTTGGCCAGAAGCAAGAGCTTCAGCGCAACATGAGGTTGTTGTCTGCAATAGCATTCACTTCCCTTGTACGGCGATCCTGATCTATCGCGACGCGTTCGAGCTGACACGAAACAGGTGATGGGCACGTAGGAGATCCTACTCACGGCGAACACGCAAGGTCTGACCAACGGGGGACGCCCGGAGTTGTTCTGGAGTCTGGTATGGGCGTACATTGGACAAAGCTTTATCATCTTCTCAGTGGGTACATGCAAGAGCCCGATCTTGCAGCCAATGATTGACTCGTTGTGAAGTTAGCAGAAATGTCGAGTATGGCTCCCACCGCGTAAGCCTTTCGCCAGCAACATATGTCTGTGGTCCCTCGCTAAGATACGGTCAGCGCTGGACAGTATCATTACGTTTCTGAGTGGAGCCCAGCGTCCTGTCAACGCTTCTTGTCATATTGCTGCGGCTGGCTCGGGACGATATGCTGGCAGTCTATCATCGCAGCCGATTGCTACATTGTCGGTAGCGTGATCCAGGCACTGATCGGAGTTCTCGTGCCGGATTATAGTCCTGCCAGGTGGCAAGGTACGCTTCTTACGATTGCGACAGTGATTGTGCTGGCATTATCCAACATATTTGGTGCTAAATACCTGGGTTTTGCATGTGGTGTCTTGGCTACCTGTCATGTTCTGGCATTCGTGGTCGTTATTGTTTCTCTTTGGGTGCTAGGCTCAAGAGTTGAGGCACGCCCGGTGTTTCTGGACTTCAAGCAATACGGTGGCGAATGGCCAAGCACTTCTTGGGCAGTTCTGGTCGGCCAGGTATCTTGCATCTTTGTCACCCTCGGGAGGTACGTACTCGGACAGTTGCAAGCGCTGCATCTCGGTTAGCTAACAAGTAGATCCTTGAAGCGAATCAGTCGCTCATCTCGCCGAGGAGATAGTCGATGCTTCCACCACTGTGCCCCGAGCGATGGTATTGAGCCACCTCATGAATGCTCCTCTCACATTCATCATGGTCCTCACCTATTGCTTCCATCTGCGATCTGTTGACTCCGCACTCGAATCTACACACCCCTTTGTTGCTCTTTTCCAGGATGTGTATGGCTCGACCACTGCGATTGCAGCTTTCACCTCTGTCGTACTTGTCCTGCTGGCAATGATTACAATGAGCTCAATGGCATCGACCTCTCGGCAGCTGTACGCTTTTGCGTGAGTCAATGCCCATCTCTCACATGTACATCTACCTCTGACATGGTCATCTCACAGACGTGACAGCGGCCTGCCCTATTCGTCCTGGATCCGCCGGGTCGACCGGAAACTGCATATGCCCGTCAACGCCATTGTGCTCACAGCCTGCTATACCAGTGCGGCAGCCTTGATCAACATTGGCAGTGAGGTGGCCTTCAGCGCCTTCATCTCGCTTTCTACGGTGTCGCTTATGGCGACGTACATCATGTCGATCGGAAGTGTCACACTGAAGCGTCTACGTGGGGAGCAGCTCCCGTACGCGCGATGGACGCTTGGCAGGTATGGCCTTGTGGTGAACAGTATCGGTCTGCTGTACTCCACATACGCATTCTTTTGGGCATTCTGGCCAGGTTACCATGACATGACCGTAGTGAACTTCAACTGGAGCTCAGTACTCTTCGTTGCGCTCATGGGATCGGCCTGCATCTTCTATCTTTGTGACGGGAAAGATCGATACCAAGGACCGGTCACAAAGGTGCAGACTTGGATGAATCAGTGGTGAGGTCGGAAATGGTGCATCTCGATGGAGATGTGTGGCCGCAGTCGAATCGCAAACACATGTGCCTCAGGCACCACTCTTGGAGTAGTCTCATTAGTCTCTACAAACCTCATCTCGTCTGAAAGCGACATACAGTCTCACCTTTCCCATCACCCATAGGCTAAAGCACGCGGTGGCATGATATACTACCCTTCATGTATACCACCCCACGACAAACAATAAATCCAAAAAGGAAAACCCACGTTCCAGCCTTGAGCCCTAGTAAGAATAAAATACAGTTTACGGCATCGTGGCGGGCGCGTTATCTTTGTCCAGTCCCTGAGTGCAAGATAAGATCACTGGCCGGCAATGCTAGTCTGCTCATTCTTTGTCTTGCTCGTGCATACCTTGCAGGCTTTTCCCCTGGGAGTCACGAACGATAAACGTTTGTGGTTGTTACAAGGGTAACCTAAGGTACCTATATAGCTGAGTGAGTGGTGAGAGGAAGTACTGTAATCATTAATCTCGGCATACGGATTCTTAGGCCGTGGCGAGGATCTACCGAGAGTGCCAGCCATGCATTGTTGATCTGCGTTTGATCGCGCCGCTTAGCAATACTGCACCTCACGTCTAGATCCTACCAGCCCACCGAGCACGCGAGTCCACTGGAACAAGACATGCACCTCAGTAGATGCTCGTACTCAATTCGCGGTTCAGAACAGGCCGAGGCGCTGCGCTGAATTGGCGTCAGTGGGTGCATCGCTTGTCAGCCATTGTGGATATCGATGGGATGTGCTGGCACGACTGGCACGGCTATCAAAGCGACCAAGCAAGCATGCCATGTCATGTCAATTGGGGTCAGAAAGTGATTCCAGGGATTATGCTGGTCATCACGCCTTATTATTGGGGTGAGGCACACTCTCTTCTGTGAGCGCTGTGGATCGAACGATGATCGTGGGGCCCGCGATAGTGGCAACCGGGGCCATATCTACAACGTGCGCTCTTATCAAGCACATCAAGCGACCTTACCATTGGTGGAGGGCGGACTCCATCCAGCACTGATCTGAGTGTCTATCCCTGCACGCCTAGTATTGGGTTGACCTTGGATAGAAACTCAAGGCGGAGGCTATCATGGTTTCCTTATGTAGACAACTTTCGTCAGACGAACCTCAGTTGTGTTTCCTCGAAACTTTGGTTTGGAATGCCCAGGACTGCGCTTTTGGCACATTCCCAGAGTGCCTCTGATAAGAGCATGTCCACATGCCACAAATCATTCCCATGCAGACAGCCGCTGGCGTCGCGGAGCACGACGCACAATACGCAGTCAAGAAGGAGGAGCCGAACATAGCCGCCTCCAACACGACAACTTCGAAAGCGAAGAGTCGAAACAGGCGCAAGGCCAGCGCCGAGACAGATGAGGACTCAGCAAAGCGAAGATGTACGGTCCTCCATTTGCTGTCGCTATCGGCCGCATATTGATTACTAGCAGGTGTCAGTACAGCATGTATCGCGTGCAGGTATGTCAATTATACAATCGCCCGCTGGGTTGTGACCAACTGACGATCTCCGATAGACGACGCAAGTCGAAATGTGACGGAGCGACCCCTCGATGCGCAGCGTGCAGCCAAGTGTATGGCACCGAGTGCATTTACGACCCCAACTCTGATCACCGACGCAAAGGTGTCTACAAGAACGACCTAGACAACCTGAAAACGCGCAACACTACTCTACATACTCTGATTCAGGCGATTCTCAACTATCCTGAAGATGACGTACCCGCTTTGATCCGCGAGATCCGTACTTGTGAGAGCTTAGATGCTGTAGCCGAAGAGATCGTAGCAAGGGAGAATGGTGAAGAGCCAGATGATGAAGAGGACGACGAGTTTGAGATACAGGAGAATGGTGCGCCTCCGGTCCGCACGTTCGAGACCCAGCTATACGGCAAGATGGGAGACCTGCAGGTCGACGATGGTTCTGTCAGGTTTATTGGTGGCACATCCAATCTGATACACATGGCACAAGACGTTGGGGATGCAGATGCCGATGAGTACCAGCAACAAGCGAATGCGATCACTTCCTGGTCAGACGTCACCAAAGACGAAGACTTGGTCAAGCACCTTCTCCACATGTACTTCACCTGGCATTACGCATACTTCACCACGCTATCCAAACAGCTATTCTTCCGGGACTTCAATCTGGGAAAGCCGCCTTCAGATGCCAAACGAAAGGTCTACTATTGCACACCTCTCCTCGTGAATGCGATTCTGGCTCTTGGCTGCCATTTCACCTCTCGTACAGATGCCCGCGCCGACCCACACGACTCCGCGACAGCCGGCGATCACTTCTTTAAGGAGGCAAAGCGATTGATCATGCAGAACGATGAGCACGAGCACCCGAAACTGACCACTGTCCAAGCGCTTGCTTTGATGTCTGTTCGGGAAGCAGGCTGTGGACGTGAGGCGAAGGGATGGGTGTATAGTGGGATGTCCTTCCGCATGGCTGCTGACATGGGCTTGAATTTGGATAACGGTCGATTGTCCACTAACAAGCAAATCAACGGAGACGATGCCGAGGAGGACGTGCGACGCATCACATTCTGGGGTTGCTACCTTTTCGATAAGTGCTGGTCAAACTACTTGGGCCGATTACCACAGCTACCAACGAATATGATCACGGTGCCCAAGTTCGAAGTGTTCCCTGACGAAGACGCCGCGCAATGGTGTCCATACACAGACTCCGGATACTCACAGACGCACTCACAACCTGCAAGGACCAGAACTGTGGCATTGCAGATCGCGAAACTTTGCGAGATCAGTAATGATTTACTCAACTACTTCTATAACCCGTCTGACATCGAGAAAATCAAGGGCAAAGCAGCGGAGCTGAAGAAGCTTTCGGACATACACACGCGTCTGGAGTCATGGCGTCGCGAACTGCCCAAGGAGCTGGAACCAAAAGAGGGTGGTCTAGCAAGCGTGTTGCTGATGCAGTAAGTTTTGCCTTGTCGACCTGCTATGATATTGAAAGCTGACCACTTGTAGCATGTTCTTCCAACTCCTGTTCGTGCATCTCTTTAGACCTTTTCTAAAATATACTCAAGCTACCTCGCCTCTCCCGCAGAACGTCAGCCCACGCAAGCTGTGTACTCAGGCGGCCGCCATGATCTCCAAGCTTATGCGACTTTACAAACGCTCGCACGGGCTTAGGCAGATCTGCAACATCGCCGTGTACATCGTACATTCAGCATGCACGATCCATCTTTTGAATCTACCAGACAAGAGCGCGAAGCGAGATATTGTCCACGGTATCAAGCATTTAGAAGAGATTGCCGAGGGCTGGTTGGGTGCACGACGCACTTTGGGTATCCTGAGTGAGATAGCGAGGAAGTGGAACATCGAATTACCGAAAGAAGCAGCAATTGTACTTGCACGGACAGACGCAAAGTTCGGGCATTTCTTCCACGAGTCACAGTCTCCTGACCAATCTCGGCGACCTTCACTCGCCGTCGCGAGTGCCCCTCCCGCGGCAGCGCAGAGCTGGTATAATACAGCTCAGATGCAGGTGCAAGCTACCAACCTCAGCAATGCTGTGCAGACCATGGTGAACCATGGCCCTATGGCGCAGGCCAACGGCCGAGACTATCCCCCACCTCTGAACGACTTTCATGGTCTTCAGGCACGACCGTACCCCTCGGCCACGCCTACTCCTGCAGTACCTTTGACGAACCAGAACTCAGCCATGAATGACAAACAGGGCAACAGTCCCAGCGAGATGTTTGGTGGGGTGGAGCAGCTCATGCGCGACAGTCAGGATTGGGTGATGCGGGATCAAGCTCAGTTCGCCCGTGGCTTTGAGAACTGGAACACACCGGCTGTCGATACCGATCACAGCCCCTGGTCCGCCGATAGCAACGGGATGCAGCAACATGCAGCGAATCGACAAAGCAGAGGCTCGATCTCGGGTTCGAACGGCTATGGCCTGCCGTCATCGGTGGCTCAGAGCCTTTCAACGTCGAGTGCCATGGGTTATCCTTCGGTGGACTGGTCGACACAGCCGAATCACGGCTTGACGATGTATAACGAGAATGAATGGTATCAATAGAGAGGGATGTGACCGCCACGGAACTCAACTGATCTGGCGCACGCTTTGGAGGGAGGTTCGGTCTGATGTTATTGCCCGTATACTAGCGAAATGGCGCTGGGAGGGTGCTTTTGCAGCGGGAGTTGTGCTTTGTTATGCAACGAATAGAAATGATCCAGTACACGACGGGGTTTTATATCTAGATACAGCGTTGGACAGGTCTTAAATGTCCTCCTAGGCTGGATGAATTTATCTTGGTACCAGGAATGCCCTCTGGTATGAAAACTGGAGCAGCCAATGTGCCACGCATCTGGAGTCCTGATCTCTCTTTGACTTCTTGTTTGCAACAGGTTCCAAGCCCGCGATTGAGATGATGCTCACTTCATGCGATATGGCCGAGTCTATGCTCTCAGCTTACTGCCCTACTACACCAGTATGATTTGGAACTCTCGCCGTCCCTGACTTCGGATGTGATGTTTCCGTTCCTAGGTATTTCAATTCAATTCCCGCATCGCCATTCGGTGACTGCTCACAATTATGACGACTTCCATACCTTAGTCTTGCACTGGCGCGAGTCTGGACATGCAGCCCTGCGCAGAAGTCCGCAGCGTCTAGAGGATCGACGCGGCCGTGATGAAGGATCCTTTCGAGCCCGACGGCAGACGATCATTACGTCAAAAACCACTACTTCCGAGGATCTGATAACCGCACATATGGGGGATTTCACCAATATAGGCCCCTCCACGATAGCGGCCTTACTGGATGTGGTTGGCATCGCCCTGGAACGAGCAGTCCCCCTCCGCCACACGCTGCACTAGACGCGTAATACGTTGAAATCACTCCGGTCATGCCGATTCCCCGGGTCGTTATTCGCGGACCACAGTAATCCATGGTTCAATCGAGAGACATCTTTCTTTCTAATCCTCACATCACCAATCGACGTCGCTGTTGTATTTCGACTGCACTTCTCGTCATCGCACCTTGAACACGTCCACGGTGGGCGTTGCGCCAGGAATTTTGCGACCCTCGTCCGTATGACGACATCACCTCCGCGGGACTCTGTGAACATGGAGGACGACGGCCAAACACATGCGCAGGTATGTAGAGGCTCGCGAGAGGTTTTTCATTGTCGACGGATCATTGACGAATGCCATGTCACCCTTGCAGAGAGCGGCGAACTTGGCCCGTATCCGCGACAACCAGCGCCGATCTCGCGCTCGCCGGAAGGAATATCTCCAGGAACTCGAGACGAGGTACCGGGTGTGCGAGCAGTCGGGGGTAGAAGCATCGGCGGAGATACAGGCCGCGGCGAGAAAGGTGGTGGATGAGAACAAGAAGCTACGGCAACTGCTCGCGCAGACGGGGATGTCGGAGGTCGATATCAATGCTATGCTGGGGGAGGAGAGTGGTCCGGACGACTCGCCACACAGCACCAATGCCAGTGCGTTGGAGAGCTTGCTCGGGGTCAAGAGGCAGTGCGGCCCAGGAGGCTCTTGCTCGCCGTCACAGGCTAGTGATGGTCCTGGACGAAGTCAAGACTGCAAGCCCATGCCGGCAATCGAGCGTCCTGCTCAGATGCAGGTGCAGGCAATCTCACCTATTCATCTCAACTCACCTGCGATGGACTCTCCAGCCCAGCAGTACCACAGCCCACAGACTTTGTCCGGAACCAGCATGCCCATTCCCGTGACTGGCTTCGCCCATCATCCTTATGCTATGCCAGGTCCCACTTCAATGCCCCAACACCAGCAACAACATCAACAGCAACAGCAACATCAACAGCAACAACAACAACAGCAGCAGCAGCAGCAGCAACAACAACAACAGCAACAACAGCAGCAGCAACAGCAACATCACCAGCAACAATTACAGCAAAACTTTGGCTATTCGATGCCGCAGGATGATGTATACGCACCCTGGCTATCTACGCCACAATACCATGTCCCCGTTACAAGCGACTCGACGTCCTGTTACGTGGCTGCGGACGTTCTTCGCGGCATCAAACCAGACGCAGGATTCGAGCTGGAGGAGCAATTGGGCTGTGGCGATGGCCGGGATTGCAACGTGCCGAACACGCATATTTTCAACATGATGGACCGATATGCCGAACAGCGGAACGGGTGAAGTGGAGAGTGACGAGATGACGATTACAAAACCCCATTCTCATGGAGAAAACTCCGCCACAGTGGCAAAGTCACACATACACGAACTCGCACATTCGACGCAATCGACCGAAATTGCACGCGGATTCGCACGCTTGCGTATGGAAGACTGACTTTGTTTGAGAAGGGAATATTAGCGGCCATGCCCGAGCCCTCTTCAGATTGCAGAATCCTGCCGTCGATGTGTCGTACAGTACTCTGCATGTCTGACGAAGTTTAACGTTCACCGAGAGCCGACCAGCTGTCAACGACGACTCGTTTGAAGCCTGGTCGCCTTTCGTGCATCTGAACACAAATGATGTGGATAGGAGGGGCCATGTGGCGACTGATGCGAAGATCAGGAAGAGAGATACATATGTACGCCTGGGGGTCTAGTTTTGGTTGATGGTTTTGACTTGATAAAGGCATTGCAACAGAAACAAAGCTTGGCAATGATATACGATGAAAACGATGAAGACCAGAAGGGAGATGCTCACACGAATATGAGCCATGAAAATGTACATGTTGAATCGTCTAGATCTTTCCGACCGTGCATGTCTCCTAAAACCCATCATCAATACCTCGCGCCTTCTCCTCCTTCAGCCGCCGGTCATTGGCGTCCCACCACCACTGGTGCGTTTCATCCCTGCCCTCCTTCGCCTTCTCCTTTTCACCCTCGTCCCACGGCTTCGGCGACAAGATGTAGTGCACGTTCTTCACCTCCTCGTCCCGCCATATCTCGGCATGGACGTTCTTCCATCGCAACGTCTTGAGCGCGTTGTACACGTACGGCAGCGCCACCCACCGCCCACTGAACATATCCCCCAGCATGCTCTGGTCCGCGAACTCGTACGCCATCGTCTTCGGATCCTGCAGCCCCTCCAGGATCAACTCGTACACCGCCTGTGATGGGTTGACGACCTGCAGCCCGCCGTTCGGCATCCCCAGCCCTGTCGTCGCCGGCGCCCCCTCCGTCTGCGCCTGTTCGGCATGGCCATGCTGTGCGGTGAACGCGCAGTTCCCCGGCACCCAGTCCGCCGGGTAATGGGGCTTCTGCAGCGGATTGCACACGCAGGCGTGGCTGGCGGCGAAGACGCGCGAGCCCGTGCCGTGGAGCCCGGGCTCGTCGAGCGGCAGCTCCATCAGCTCGTCCATGTTGCGCAGCACGAGCATGTCGCTGTCGAGCTGGACGACGCGCGAGAACTGCGTCAGCCCGAAGGGCGTTAGCTTCGACCAGCAGTCGTAGAAGCGCGGGTCGTGCGTGAAGTCGGCCGAGGTCGTGGGTAGCAGGTAGGGGATCTGCTGGTGGGGGATGCCCCGGCGGGAGAGCGCGGCGAGCCCCTCCGGCGGGAAGGTGGAGGTGTAGAGGGCGACGAGCGGGTATTTGGAGCCGGTGAATTTGAGCGAGGCGTCGAGGGTCAGCAGGCCGGAGAGGTAGGCGGTGTTGGTGATGAGGGTGGTCCAGACTTTGGAGTGGGGGATGGCATCGTCGGGAGCGGTGGTGGTGGTGGTGGTGGTGGAGGCCATGGCGGCGGAGAGGGAGGGATGAGGTAGTTGGTGGACGACGACCTTGATGTTCGATTCTTAGTGTTGCGTGAAGCTGATCTTCACATGTACCTATTGATGTACTGTATGCAGTATGAGCTTAGGCGGACAAACTTTCTATGCATCATGTAGCACGACATCATCATCCGATTTCTCCAGATTCTTCTACCCCGCCATTCCTGGCATTGACTGCATGGGCCTGTCGATCTGCCGCCCTGCCCGGAATTGCGCCAAAAGTTGGGGGAGCTGGATGTTTAGCTGCCAACCAACAACTACAAGCAAAGAATACGATGATAATACCGAGAAGACATCGGTCGTGAACCTGGAGTCGGTGGTATGCGAAAGATGAAGTGAACGAGCAACGCATGGACCATCCACCGTCGTTCGTCGTTATCTCTCTCTGTCCAGCCTTGGGAATGCGGAGACAAAGCTTCCCCGGCGGTAAGATCAGCCGAATTCAACGATATCAGACTTCTGCATCCCGTTGCAGCAAACGGCCCTCCACAAACCCGCTACGTATCGTTGTCCAACGGCCATATACGCCGCGCTCTGGCCTCATCAAGGCTGTTGGGACAGCGCTCGGTGCGAGTCCGCAGGCAGAAACTAATCAGAGCCGAGCTGCCAGCCTCCTGTGACGGCGGTGCGGCCGTACGGGCTGGTGGCAAGACACCCCATGTTCCCCGTCCAAGCCGTAAGCTCGTGGCCTTACAACAACGTCGGATCACCCACCTGGAAGCACTTTTCTTGATGAGCTTGCTGGCACTTCTTGTGCGCGATAGAAATCTCCCTCTTGGATCTGTATAGTACACTCACGCCGTCGTCGATATGGATGACATGATCACCCGCACCGATCTGAGGGCCGGGCCCCTTCAGCCGGGGACGTACATCCGTGCTCCATATACGGCCGAGGTGCCCGGCTGCCTCAAAGTGGATGGCGAGACTATCCCACGACGACATATTCGAGAGAAGAATCGGTTGTCCCTGGTGCCAGAGGAGGGTGTCGACACTCTCTTCGCCCTGCTGAGGCGGTCCAGTGAGAAGTGGGGCAGTGCCAAAGCTGTTGGCACCCGCCGACTCCTGCGAATGCATGAGGAAGTCAAGAAGGTCAAGAAAATGGTCGATGGCCAGGAGCAGGAAATCGACAAGCATTGGTCCTTTTACGAATTGTCGGGTTATAGCTACTTGTCGTTCGTCGAATTCGAACAGCTATGTCTACAGATTGGTTCTGCTTTCGCTTCACTCGGCCTGCAACACCCGGACCGGGTCCACCTGTTCGCTGCAACACATCCCTTCTGGCTCGCTTTCGCACACGGCGCATGGTCTCAGAATCTGGCTATTGTGACGGCGTATGATACCCTCGGGGAGGAAGGGCTCAAGCACTCTCTCCAGCAAACCGGAGCCAAAGTCATCTTCGTCGACCCGCACAACATCACCAAGCTCATCAGACCATTCCGAGAAGCCAAAGAGATTCAGCACGTCGTTTACAACGATGATGAATCACCCGTCTGCAAGGCCGAGCCAGAGAAGCTCAAAGGAGATATCCAGAAATTAAAGGATGCTCACCCCCACCTCAACATTTATGGCTTGCGCGAGTTCCTGCAACTTGGCGAGCAGAAGCGCGCGCCATCGCCGCCGAAGCCTGCGGACCTTGCTTGCATCATGTACACGTCTGGATCGGTAGCCGCGCCGAAGGGTGTGCTGATCACGCACCGGAACGTCATCGGTGCTCTGGCCGGCCTCGATGCTGTGGTCGGACGCTACCTAGGTCCCAAAGACGACATGCTTACGTTCTTGCCGCTGGCACATATCTTCGAGCTGGTTTTCGAGAATGCTTGCCTGTTTTGGGGCGGCACGATGGGCTACGGCCACCCGAAGACCATCTCCGATCTATCGATGAAGAACTGTCGCGGCGATATCACCGAGCTCCGTCCCACCCTCATAGTAGGCGTTCCGGCAGTATGGGAATCGGTGAAGAAAGGTGTCATGAACAAGCTCAACGGCATGAGTCTGATCATCCGCAGCATCTTCTGGGGTGCCATGGCGATGAAGAGCTTTCTGATGCCGTACCTATCATACTATGGCCTCAGCACACGGCCGATCGATGACATCCTTTTCAAAAAGGTTCGAGCAGCAACGGGCGGTCGCTTGCGTGTGACCATGAACGGTGGCGGACCACTTGCAGTCGAAACTCAAAGCTTCATCTCGATGGCCATCGCCCCACTGATCATCGGCTACGGTCTCACTGAGACATGCACAAACGGCGCGATGATGGATCCACTCGCATGGAACACTTCTGGCGCGGGCGCACTGACAGGAGGTGTGGAGGTTAAGCTTGTCGACTTTCCCGAAGCCGGGTACTTCTCGACGAATGATCCTCCCAGCGGCGAGATCTGGATTCGCGGCGCAGCCGTCGCGACGTTGGGCTACTTGAATCTGCCGAAAGAGACTGAAGAATCCTTCACCAAGGACGGCTGGTTCAAGACTGGTGATATTGGTGTGTTTGACAAGAAAGGCGCGTTGAAGATCGTCGACCGCAAGAAGAACCTGGTCAAGACGCTCAACGGCGAATATATCGCGCTGGAGAAGCTTGAGTCCATCTACCGGTCTTGCCCCAGCGTGGGCAACATCTGCGTCTACGCCGCACAGGACCAGCAGAAACCCATCGCGATCGTGTTCCCTCTCGAGCGTGCCTTGCAGCAAATCGCCGGCGACGCCAGCCAAGGATTAGAAACGCTCTGCCACGACAAAAAGGTGCACGTGTCCGTGCTCAAGGAGATGCAGAACATCGGACGCGCCGCGGGTCTGGCGCCCTTCGAGATCCTCGAGGGCGTCGTGCTGACGGACGAGGAATGGACCCCACAGAATGTAAGTCTCACGAGCGATGTGTCTTCGTTGCGATCATGACGCTAATGTTATCGACAGGGTCTCATCACCTCTGCGCAGAAATTGAACCGAAGGGGTCTGACGGAGAAATACAAGCGGGACATCAAAAAGGCCTACGGAGGGTCATGAGCTGCCTTCGTAACTCGCTAAAGTCTCCACGGCCGCACGGTTCTGGATGGAAATGTTCAAATTCCGACTGCTATACCCCCGTCCCGGAAGAGATACATCAACGGTCGAACGGAGTTGACACAAGGCCGATCATGTCGCAAAGAGGGAAGAAGAAGAATTGAGGAAGAAGAACGAAGAATGAAGAAAAGAAGGTTGTAACGAATGGAATTGTGTTGTATAGATACCCCCTCCTGCGCCTTGGAGACGTCCCCGGCTCGCCGTCTGCCGAATGGAACTTGGAAGCCTCAAACTTCTGCTCCTGGGAGATTGTGGTAGGTGGAGACTGCTCTCTCATCTCGAAGAAATGAATCTGGGCCTGCATGCAGGAGAGCATTGTTGTTTGAGGACATACGTCATGGCTTCAGTCGCGCCTTTATTGCCCGTGTTGGAATATCTGTGTTCAAGGTTGCTCGATAGTGAGATGGATATGTATGAGGAGCATAGCAAGTCTGAGGTTGATGGTGGTTAAGAATGCAGAGAGACACCGACATGACCGATATAGTATCTAGCTTTACGTGAAGGGAGGTGCGAAATGGTGTTTGTAAGATGGTACGAGGAATATAAGCAGCTATCAAGCGATGCGTAAGGCTCCTCATCTTCCATCTTTCTGAAGTATAGATACAACCCTCCCAATGTATAGTACAATAGTAATCCTTCGTAGGATTTAAGTACCCACAAGACAAGACTGCGTCGAAGAATGTTGCGCAAAAGCGAGCACGTGCAGTCTAATCACGCCTCGTCTTTCAACGCCTTCTTGTACTGCTCATCGATCCGGCGCTTCTCCTTCTCCATGAACATCCTGTCGTTCGGTTCGACGGCCCACCGCTCGACGCACTCCGGACAATCAACGAACCACGCCGTGTCTTGACGTCCGTAGCCCAACAGCTCAAACTCCGGCAGCGTCTCCTCTAGCAGGTGCATCTCGTCCCATCGGGGCTCGAGACAGTCGTCGCAGTACCCGTTCTGACACCAGCGACAGCGGTAGATCAGCCCGCCGGCCTCAGCGGTCTTGGCGCCGCAATCCGCGCATTCGTGTTGTGAGCAGGCGAAGGACATGGAGCCGTGGAGTTTGCGCTTCATCTCGTCGCTCAGGCAGGCTTCGTGGTAGCTGCGGGGGCAGCGGTCGCAGCAGAAGACCTGGCCGCCGTCGAAGCAGACTTGGCAGTGCTCCTGGTTGACCATCGGCGCCTTCTTGACCTTGACAGGCTCCGCGAGGCGAGGGTCTTTACCTGCCATGGTCGGGACAGCCTCCCAGTCGGCGCAGTTCATGGATTCCTTGTTGATGGCGAATCCTCCCACCATGACGGTTGTGTTCTTGCCCACACGACGGTCGACACGCGAGAGCTCGGCTTCTTCGGCCTTCTCCTCCAACTGTCGCTGAAGCTTCTTGCCTTCGAACACGGCGCACTCCACACGTTCCATCGTGTTCAGCCATTCTTGCTCATCCGCAACCAGATCTCCACTCGCCGTGCCGGACCGTTCAACATCATCAGGCTTATCACGACACTGCTCGATCATTGTTGCGAAGTCCCAACCAAGCATGGACGTGACATCCACTTCAGGTCGGACAAGAGTTTGCGCCCCCTTTCTGATCAATGTCATGAGCTGGGAGGTGCCAAGCTGCGGAGCATCATCAGCAGTGGTGTCGTCGAGCGCCTCGCGCTTGCGTTTCTTGCTGCCATCCTTCTGACCCGCGACGGAGTGAATGTTCCGCATCGACTCGGTGATCTTTGCAGAAAGGTAGAGCTTCTTCCTGATCCTGCCCATCATTTGCTCCTCGACGGTACCTTGGGTGCAGATTTTGTAGATAGTGACAGGGTTGGTCTGTCCGATGCGATGTGCGCGCGCCTCCGCCTGTAAAGTGATCTGCGGGTTCCAATCTTCGTCCATGAAAATCACATCGCTGGCCGTGGCCAGGTTGATCCCGAGACCGCCCGCTCGTGTCGATATCAGCATAACTTTGCAGGCGCTCTCACGATGATTGAACGTGCGAATGGAGAGATTGCGTCTAGCGCGTCCAGTGCCACCATCAAGTCGAGCATACCGGAATGCAGGCTTGTGAGTATTGCCACCCATGAGGGCTAAGAGATCCTCGCATAGGTCCAAAGTCATTGTGAAGCCTGAAAATATGAGGATCTTCTTGCCTCGTCGGATGACAAGCTCCTGGATGAGTTTCTCCAGCACAATGAATTTCCCTGATGCTGTTTTGATATGCTCACCCAGATGGTATGGTTCCGGAGCTGCGTGCGGAAGTAGATATGGGTGACTGCAAACTTTACGAAGCTGCATGAGTAGGTTCATCAGCCTTTTGTAGTTGGTGGTCTTGGTGTCAGCGCTGTTATCAGCGACACAGGCTTTTTGCATGATCTCAATAGATTCAGCCCAGACGCCATCAGCATGACTAGTACCTTGGGACTGCTGGAGAGCATCTACAGCTGCTACGCCTTGTTCGAGCATGGCAAGATGCTTCTGTTCATTTTCCTCTTCTTTCATCGTCTTGATTGCCTTGGACTTTGCGTCTTTGAAGAGGTCGTTCAGTACGGCGTTATCAGCTTTGGTGATCAGTCGTGTATACCAGAATCTCTGCATGGGTGTCAAAGGCACATAAAGAAGAACTTCTTCCTTAGGAGGTAGACCAAGATTGACGCCAGGGCTGCTCTTCAGGCGTCGAAGCATTATGAGCTCGAGCAGGCTGCGCGCATCGTCCATGAATTTGGTGGAAGCCATGCCCCTAGTCAGATCGAAGGCATGCTTGAACATGTCGGCGGTCTCCAATCCGAACACATCAGGGTACAGCCAATGTAACAATGCCCACATCTCGTGCAGATTGTTCTGCAGTGGCGTGCCAGTGAGCAACAACCGAAACTCGGCCTTCAAGCTTTGCAAAGCTGACGACACGTCAGACTTCTCGTTCTTGATCTTGTGACCCTCGTCAAGAACACAGTATCGCCAAGCAAAAGCGGTCTTCAACCAATTCGCCTCCGAGACGAACGTCTCATATGTGGTGACAATCACATTGATTCGAGATGAGGTGATCGAGCGAGTACCACCGTGCTTAGGATGTTTTTGATGTTTGGATCCTGTGAGAGTGGGGCGCATTTCTTGCTTAAGTCTTTCACGTTCTGTCTTGGTGCCTTGGAAGCGTACGACATTGAGATGCGGTACCCATTTGCGTGTCTCATTCATCCAGGAGGATAGGACACTGAGTGGACAGATAACAAGGTGAGGCCGATCCTCTCCGCTGTCATGCTTTTCGGTCTCGGCAAGATACTGAAATAGCGAGAGAGTCTGGAGCGTCTTGCCCAGGCCCATCTCATCACCAAGGATCGACGACATGCCATTCCTGCGCATGTGAACGAGGAAAGAGAGGCCTTCGAGCTGATATGGCTTCATCACAGCTTTCACACCAGCAGGCTGGCTGATTTGCTCATAGGCGACGGTCGGAGGCTCGTCTTCATCTCCTGCCATACACGACAGGCGCTGCAACTTGTCCATGTAGGATGTCGATGGCAAGAGGGGGAGGAAATATTCCTTGTTAGCCAAGTAGAAAGCGTCGCGCTTTGGCTTGGTATGCTCATGAATGCCCTGGCGGATTCTGTTTCGAGCCGTGTCGGCGACGAGCGCTGGGTGGCCCCGACTGGTGTTAGAGGTGAGCAGCTTCCTCGGCGCGCTCTTCCTTTTGCTTGTTGCTTTCTTGAAGACTTTGGTCGGCGGGATACGAGGTGACGAACGGCGAAGGGAGCGCCGAAGTCCGTTGGCATCGTCATTACTTGTTGACCTGATGGCCGGGAGTTTACCAAAATCCCGTGGACGACTGATCACTGTAGACTTGTCAGCAAGGTCACTTGTGTATTGTATTGTTGTAAAACACACCCCTGATCTCGTCGTCGCTGTCGCTATCGTCACTGATTGGGATGATTGAGGTAGCTGAAGATATGGCTTCTTCGTGAAAGCTCCGATCAGATAAAGGGCTAGCTTGAGTGCTCGAGCTATCAGACTGGGCATAGCTCACATCACTGCGTCGCTGACGCAAATCGCGAGATGAGTCTTGATCCATCCTCCTCTGCTTGGTGATCGATGTTGGTGACTTAACAGCACCAAAGGAAGCCAAAATATCGGCGGCCGATGCTTGTGGCGGCATAACTGCGAGCAGCCGCCGTCGTTGATATGGTGGTGTTGAGAAGGAAGTGAAGTCTTGCATTCTGTCCAACGCGAGCAGATGACTGTTATCTTGGCAAAGGTTTGGTGGGGCCTTCTGGCTCGTGATAGACAATTCTGACCTGATCTGTCTCCGCGAGATGTTGGCTTGTGAATGCTGCACAACGCGACCAGCGGTCGGCAAACCTGATGCGCAACAATCAATGCGTTGTGCCTATATATGTAAATGGAGGGGGTGTACGAGTCTGATCTTTCCAACTGGATGTATGAGAGCAAAGATATATATCGCAACACTCACGCAGCGAAAGGAGAGTGTATGTACCTGATGGAAATTATATCGCTGCGCAGCTCTACACGTCTCGTCGCGTCTTCCTCTCTTGCCGCTTTGGGCAACGATCTGCACTAATTCGCGACGACATCTGCATGTGCTTGTCGTATGGCGTTGCACATGTACGCCGAACTCCTCATTACGTTGCCTTCAATCTGTCTGAGACGAAAGACCGCATAATGACACCGTCAACGACAAGTACAAGACGTTGAGTTGGTGCAGAAATTCGAGTGCAAGGGCGACCATATCACGACCACGATGGCGATATTTTACCCACTCTATGTCCGCCGTAGTGATGGCAAGAAGTTCACAGTCACCAAGGGGAAGAAGGAGCCCAACGAACCCTCAGACGAGCAGTTGGATCAGAAGCCAGACAAGAATGGTGTCTCGGATTACTACCGTGAGATTCCGCCTGATGGCACGAAGCATGTTGACTGGCGAAGAAAGCTTGGTGGCATGTTAGCACGAGAGATGGAGTGGAAGGAAAAACCCGGGACTGGTATGTATGTCGTGAACGAGAAGTCACACGCGGGACGATTTTTCTGATATCTCACTAGATAACGCATATATGTTGGCTGCCTTCCCTGAAAGTTACAGACTGTTCGAACATGTGAAGAAGACGATCAAGGACGGAAAGACCGAAGTCAAGAGCAAGACACATGCCGCGGGTGGAAACGATAGGCAAGACGCATATCTCTATGGACACCCCCACGGACGCCGGAAACGATACCGTAGTCCTGTCGACTTCTTCCCGCATCTGCTTTGGCTGTGTACGGATGAAAGTGGAAATCCGGACAACTGCACCTGCAGAGTCTGCTGCCCAGAAGAGATGGACAGTGCTATACCCGGCGCAAAGGCGAAGCCTGCGAAGCAGGATGTAGACATGAAACCCACCGTCACTCGGCAGCCTTCCTTACAAAGTCAGGCTCAAGTCATCAAGCAAGCACCACCCACTAGCACGCTGCAAAAGCCAGCTCCCGCTACAGAACCAGCACCGCCGAATGCCGTCTCACTAATTCCAACACCACTTCCACGTCCAAGACTTCAAGACCAGAAGATTGACTGGGGTTGGAATCATTTCACGTATCGGCCTGGTGAATTGGTGTGGTTCAAGAATGGTGGAGCATGGAGCCTTGGGGTAGTCTTGCGACGGTGGATGCACGCAACGAATGGTTGCTCCTATACGGTCCAACAACTCAGCCATCCTTTGCGATATCCTGCTGCTGTCACCAAATCTGCGGAGTTCGAGATGCGACCGTGGCTTGCCTGGAGTGTTCCTCGGTACACCCAGGATGGCTTGAACAATTTCAAGCAAGAGCCTATGAGGTTCGAAAACGCCGACTGGAACGGTATGACGCAGAAACGATACGGGAACGGTAATCTTGACGTGGACGCATCGATACTAGCCGCCAAGTCTATTGACCAGAGCTACACCCCTCTTGGCTTGATCAAAACCGAACAGGCGGAAGATGGTGTGACTGAGAGCCATTATACTGGTGTCTTTTTCGGCGCAGAGAAGATCTGGATCGGTGATCCTGTACGTCTGTCTAATGACCAGAGTACAGACATCATGGTTGTTCACGCGATCGTCGATCGTACCAAAGCTGTTTCCCATCTCGGACGCTCGCTGATGCAGCATGCTCTCTCATTCACGGGGGATGTGTATACCCTCATTCCAACACCACATAGTGACCCATCGAAACCATCACTTGCGGCTTCAAGTAATAATGTTGAGCTCCCACAACGATTGAATAAAGACCTGGCCGAGCGGAACAGCAGTTCGATAGCCGTCAAGCACATGGCCAGTTTCTGGAAGCTCCGCGCAGCAGCCACGCAAAGGAGTCACAGCGAGGTTAAGGGCCGATGGTACGAAGCTAGTCTTCTGCTTCCTGTATTACGGTCCCCTGCGGAGTATGAACAAATGAAGCGGATGGGAGAAGTCCAGGAAGCCACATTCTTCATGAATGCACGAGGCGATTGTGTCAATAGCAATCGCAGCGACGCCGTTCCGAAACTGCCCAAACTCAACAATTGGAAGGAAGCACGAATCGAGGCTTTTGGTCAGGCGGTCCCACCTGGCACGCAGATTCATGACGGGGTCGAGCCCCCAGCTCCCCCGAATGTAGACCCGGCACTTGTTGCTGGCGGGCATATGAGTTCCAACAGTCGCATGGATGTCGACACGATCGATCCGAAGTGGGAGTCGGCGGAAAGTGCTGTGCAACAGCAACAACAGGCACATCCGCAGGCGCAGGCGCAGGCGCAGCAACATCAACAGCAACAGCAGGCCGGAAACGATGATGTCGATATGGACACGCTCGTGAATTTTGACGACGAACTGACAGGGTACAACCTGCAATACGGCGGACAGATCAACGGCTCTGGGTATTACTAGTACTGTTGCTGTGAGCGCGGGGCGAGGAGACAAATTCTGAACTTGCTTCTCTAGCTATAGTAGAACAGATCATGATGACATCCCTCAATGTCGAAGCTCGATTATAGCATATCTCGAGAGCAGCTGCTTGGGCACAAGTTCTCGCACCCAACTCGATCCTCTCGATCAAATCATAGCTTCTCCGTCCACCACTTGCATCCTCTCGGCTGATTCCATTTCTGAACATTGAGCCTTCCAGCCGTAGATCTCGAGGCGTTTATGGACTCCTGGTCATCGCCAGATAGATGAATAATTGTCCACGGCTGAATGCCAGCATATCCGTAATATGACCGTCGTCTGTCTTGGACACACCAACAACAACACCCGAGGTTGGCACATCCATTAGCGGCGAAGAGGTTCATACCATTGGAGCTCCGTAAGCTTCGTGAGACTCGCAGCCTCCTCGATAGGAACTTCGGCAGGCAGATGTGTACAACCGCTAGCTGCGAGTGTGGACAGCGCCAATGACGAGCCAGATGTGGTTCCACAAATGAGGAAAATTGTGGCAGAAATGACACATCCGCTAGCGTCGGATAAACAACAACCAATGGCGAGTAAGAAGCTTCCGCGCGATATCGTGGTATTGTCATTGTCCGTCTTGTCGGCCATCGTCACTCTTACCGAATTCACAGTCGGTGTGTTGACCCAAGGCTCAAGGGCCATTAGATCTGTATGGTCAGATCTAGACTAACTTCTGATTAGCTGGGAATTTCTGGACATTACACTGAAACTCTCTGTGACCTGACTCGGGGGCTAACTTCAAGCTGGCCATATCTTCACCTCACGATATACTAAGGTACAAATCTCACGTCTCCAGCGAGAACGTAGCATAAGTTACGGTATCTTCGGAGGACATCACGAATTCCAGAACCTCAGCTTTACAAGACGTTCATTTGCGGGAACAATAGGCCAGGCCACAGAATACTTCTACTGGCCTGTTTGTTCAGCTCCCGAATCTCCTCCGAGCAAGCATACATACCTAACACCGCAATCATGCCCGTCAAACTCGTCCGTCAGGCTCTCGCGCTCGCCACCGACCCAGCATGGAGTGCGACTGCGGCAACGATATGTTTCTTTGCCGATGTCGTGTTGACGGCTGGCGTGGTGTGGAAAGTCCCCTGTATGTTGAGCTTTCATCCACCTTGACATTCCAAGCATCAAACAAGAACGAACAACCATATATCCCAACTACCTGACCGCACTCAAACCTACAAATCTCCTCTCCCTCCTTCGTCTCTATATACTCCCAAGCCATACCAAGGGAAAACTCTAACCTAGGCTTCCACCAGACACCGAAATCGACTGGCGCGCCTACATGCAACAAATCGCGCTCTTCCTCTCGGGCGAGCGCGACTACACGCGCCTGGTCGGCGACACGGGCCCGCTGGTCTACCCGGCCGCGCACGTCTGGCTGTACCGCGGGCTGTACGCGCTCACGTCACAAGGCCGCAACATCGCGACGGCGCAGCTGTGCTTCGCGGCGCTGTACCTCGCGACGCTGGCGCTGGTGATGGGGACGTACCTGCGCGCGGGCGGGGTGCCGCCGTATGTGTTCCCGCTGCTGGTGGGGAGCAAGCGGCTGCATTCGGTGTTTGTGCTGCGGCTGTTCAACGACGGGTTCGCGGAGCTGGGGCTCGTGGCGGCGGTGGCGTGCTGGCAGCAGCGGCGGTGGGCGGCGGGGAGCGTGCTGTTCAGTCTGGCGGTCGGGGTCAAGATGGTCGCGTTGTTGGCGCTGCCGGCGGTCGGAGTGGTGTTGTGGCAGGCGGTGGGGAGGGGTAGGGCGTTGAGTGCGGCGGGGCTTATGGGGCAGGTTCAGGTATGTTCGATCGGGATTCATGCATATGCGGATGTGGTTACTACAGCAGCTAACTCGTGTCTACGTACAGCTTATGCTCGCATACCCCTTTCTGGGGACGTACCCGCGCAGCTATCTCACCAGGGCGTTTGAGTTCACCCGGCAGTTTCTGTTCAAGTGGACGGTCAACTGGCGGTTCGTGGGGGAGGAGACCTTTCTCTCTCGACCATTCTCTCTGGCGCTCTTAGGCGCACATCTATCGCTACTTGCGCTGTTCGTCGCGACTCGATGGCTGAGACCCGCACAACTCTCGCTCCCCAGCGCTATCAAGCAGCTCATCAACGAACCATCCAGGGAGATTCAGTTTCGTACGTCGCGACGCGTGACGCCGGATTTCGTGATGACCACCGTCCTTACGTCGGTCATCATCGGTTGCTTATGTGCACGCAGCCTGCACTACCAGTTCTTCGCCTATATCGCTTGGGCCACACCGTTCCTACTGTGGCGGAGTGGCCTCCATCCTGTGCTGATATATGCCGTGTGGGCTGCCCAGGAATGGGCATGGAATGTCTACCCTAGCACGGACGCGTCCTCTATGGTGGTCGTGGGCTGCCTTGCGTTTACCGTTGGCAGTATTTGGGTGGGAACTCGGGAGGTTTCAGCTCCAGCTGCCGCTGCGACGAAGAAGCACGTAGAATAGCCACAGATAACTCATAAAGCTTCAAAATCAACCCTCCTGTGCATCATCGTCATCGTCGTCTGAAGGTGGCATCTGCGGTCCCTCATCCTCCGACTCCTCATCGTCGTACGTCCTCGTCTTGGCCGCGAACTCCACCGGCCAATACGGCATGCGCCGCCACGCCTTCTCATCGCCGACCACGTTGACAATCTCGCCGCTGAGCTTGTTGTCGCGATCCGCCAGCGCCGCCGTATCGACGAGCACGTACGAGCCGCGCTTCAGCCAGATGGTGGAGCGGAACTTGGCCGGCAGCTCGGCCAGGATGGGGTCGCCAGAGGGCAAGTCCAAGTGGTAGAGGTTCTTCCCAGCCGCTTGTCTGAGGCGGGCGATGGACTGCGTCGGAGCCAGACGGTCCGGTGGGTTGAGCGTTTCCTGGTGCACGGCGTTGTCCAGGCGTTTGGGCTTCGGCATGACGGTGGATGCTGCGTAAGACCTGGGGTTGATGTGGATGTGTGCAGACCAGTACGGGACACAAGTGAGGGGACGTATCTTCTAGGCCTGATGGTGGTGGTGGTGGTGGTGCCGTGGGGAGGTCAGTCGGAAGCGAGCTATTGGGAGAGGTACAAGTACATGTATATCTGAATGGAGGTATATCTTCCCCCGGCTGTCGCGTGCTACGGTGCGATGGGGGCGTACTTCACCGCTGTTTGGTCGGAAGGCCTTCGTGTTGTCCGTGGGGTGCTGTACAGATATATGATCAATGGGCGTTGGTCTTCTAGTATTGATTCTTGGTGGTGATTCAGGTGAGGGCAGGTGTCGCGCAAAAGGTGCAGTCGTGTGTCGATCCGAGACTTTCTTCAAAGTTCAACCCCACGGTCCAGGGTTGGGTGGTCAGAGCTTAAATCGAGGTGACTTTGATGAGGGTCCACAGCGTCTAGGACCATGTAATAGAAACGACACATCGGCAATTCTCAGGTATCGACTACAACGGCATGCAAATGCTTATGTCATGACGTCTGCTGGAGCCTAACTTCGGCGGTATGTACGTGCAAGATGCGACGATGGTACAACTGTAACGGCGTATGAGTGCTGCAGACTGGCAAAAGTGCATGTGATAGTCCATGTGCAGATGACCGCTGGGGGCAGACTACAGTATAAGCGACGGGCTAGCGAGGCGACTACGCTGCATGGCCCATGTCGTGGTCAAAAATAATCCGAATCTGCTGCACGCAACATCGACTAGCAATCCGTCCAGATCATATCCGCCGATTCTAGTCATGTTAGACCGGTACATCATGACCTGCCTGTACATGCGAGTGCGCGCGGATCGCCATTCGATTGGTTCTCCAGGCTGCTGCTCGGCTTGAGCCTCGACCAGATCCGAGATATGTGACGATATCGATCGCCTCGAGCTGTCCGCATCAGCCATGAACGGCGGCGAGATAAGCAGTCATGCTAGTCACTGCAGCGGCTACAGTATTTTAACCGTCGTGCCCTACATGACACCTCCATCACGGGAGCCGACGAGACTGAGCGTGCACATATCCAGGTGACTAGCTCATGCTCTGGCGTGGTGGAACGCTGCTGGTCGTACTCATGCTGTGACTGCTGGTCACGAACGTACATTTGCCTGTCTCTCATCTGCCAGACGCCCTTCATCTCGTCATCAATTAGTGGTCGGCAATAAGAACTGCCATCGTGCTTGATCGCCTGCATGCATTGCACTTCAGCCTCGACAACGAGTGGAGCGACGTGTCGTAGTCGGCAGCCAACCAGTCCCCACTTCTCCCTCCTCATCACTCGTCCCTGCTGATGTTCTCCTCGCTACTGCGCCGTAGCAGTCGACAAAGTCGCAACAACTCCAAGACTGCCCGGGTCTTCTCACCTGCCTCCTCGCCGGAGGTATCCCGCCATCGTGCTATCGGCCAGAGCGTGGACGACGACGATGAGGAAGACGGCATTGACGAAGACGATGAAGATGAGCACGGAGTGCCTACCTTTCTCTACAACACGCGCGGCGGGCCATCCTACTTCGATCGCAGACCCACCGAGCACGATGACGGGAACGATGAACAAGAGGAGGACGAGGACGACCAGGAAGAACATGATGAGGATGCGATCAATACCCCACTCCTGCCCATCTTCTCGGCGGCGCATCTCGATCGTCTGCCGCTATACAACATCACACATGCTATCAGGATCCTGATCGTGCAGAAGTGCGAGACGACGTTATCATGGGAACAGCTTCGAAGCCCCCAGATCAGCCAGTTCGTGGTCAAGCCAGTTCAGACGCAGATCCGCACCAACCACTTCAACCGAGCGACGCTCTGTGCCCTGATAGCCAACTGCTTGCAGTTTCAGAAGGAAGGCCAGGCCAATCCCGGAAACGTTGGCGTCCTGCGGACGAGAGCATTGATCAGTGAGCTGTTGGCAATGAGGTTGTTGAAGGAGATGAGCACTCGTGAATTGATCGATGCATTGTCTTATGATGTTCGTCTTAACTTCCCCCGACTACCCATGTTCAGCCGACCACTGACATCCTTCATCCCAGTTTGACCCGCTATCAGGTATGACGCCAGCAGCTGTAGCTGGGGTGAGTCCGGGTCAGACATCTCCCTTGCCCGACTTGCAAGCCAAAAGAGCACAGGCCAAAGGCATTCGGGTAAGTACCATCGAGATCGCGATTCGCGCGCAGGCCAAGCGTTTCCTTGCGCATCCTTTGGTTGTCCAACACCTCGAAGCCATCTGGGCAGGGACCATCGTCTTCCACTCCGAGGCCGACAATTTACACCGCAAACCGTCAAGGCAATCGGTGCAGCAACGTGGTCGACCTGCTGGTGGTTATGGAACTATGACAGAGCAATCTCCCAGTGCTCTTCCTGCTGATGCCGTGACTTCCAGAAAAGCGCAGAAAACGAATGCAAGTAAGAAAGCAGAAGAACGGGCCATCACCCGACGTTCTGTGACTCTGTATGATCCACGTGAAGCTTCGCTGTTCAAGCTGAGTCGACTGAGAGTGCCACGGTATCGGCAAGTCTTCAGCACATTCAGCTTTGCCACCATGCTCGGCTTATTCATTGCCGTGCTGGTGGATCGCAGCCTAGACATCACTCCACTAGAAGTCTTGTTCTGGTTCTGGTCATTAGGCTACATGCTTGATGAAGTGGTGGGCTTCACCGAACAGGGATTTGGACTCTACATCTTGAGTTTCTGGAATGCCTTCGACCTTGGCATCCTGCTACTCTTCGGAGTGTACTATTGCCTGCGTCTGTACGGCATAGTCCTTGCTGAGCAGGGAAAGCATCGCATTGCCAGTATGGCCTATGACGTCCTCGCATCGACTGCTATCCTGCTTTTCCCTCGTCTGTTCAGCGTCCTTGACCACTACCGCTACTTCTCCCAACTTCTCATTGCGTTTCGAATGATGGCGCAAGACCTCATTGCCGTTCTTGTGCTGATCCTGATATCCTGTTCTGGGTTCTTCGTGGCTTTCACGCTCTCGTTCTCAGACGAGGCTACTGATGGCAATGCAGTCGCGTATGCGCTGTTTCAGATCCTCATGGGGTTCACGCCGGCCGCGTGGGACCACTGGAAAGGGTACAACATGCTTGGGAAAGCGATCATGGGTTTGTTCCTGATCATCTGTCACTTTCTCATCGTGACCATTCTGATCACTGTCCTAACCAACAGCTTCATGGCCATCGTACAAAACGCGAATGAGGAGCATCAATTCTTGTTCGCTATCAACACCATCTCTATGGTCAAGTCGGATGCGTTGTTCTCTTACGTAGCACCCACCAACATTTTCGCGTGGATTATCAGCCCCCTGCGCTACATCATACCTCTCAGGCAATTCGTCAAGACAAACCGATACATCATCAAACTGACGCACTTCCCAATTCTATTCGGCATTTTCGCATACGAACGGCTCATTCTCTCTACTTATGTGTACGAGCCGATTGATTTGATTGAGAAGCCTACCACGAGCCAAGCCAAGCCACTGGCCTTCGGCATCAATAAAGTGCATGAAGTCTTCAGTCCAGGACCTCGCTTGCTTCGTGAACCTTCCGTCATGAGCTTCAACAAAGATCAAGCTCTTGATGAAGTGTTTCGAAGGCCTTTCCACGGTAGCACTTTGCGAACAACGACTCGCGAGATGTATAGCGGTCGTCGCAACTCCTCCAACGCCGTCGCTCAGTGGATGCAAGCAGCTGATCAAGAGGGTGGTGCAAGCCCACCGATCGAGCAGCCTAGAAGTGTGCTCGAGCAGCTCGAACATCGTAGACCAAAGACGCGCCGAGCGCTAACCTCGGAACGGATTAGACAAGCAGGCAAAGGTCGCGACATGTCGCAGGTGTCAAGAAGTGCTGTCAGCGATCCTGACGCTCCTCGGAGACCGCAGAGGATTGATGAAGAATCTGAGGATACTGGCGTTCGCGGAGATGTGGAACCGCAGGAGACCGACGCAGACGGAGACTATGAGAATAACGACGAGTCAGATGCTCCTACACCGGGCGTGGGTGAGAGTGCCATGTCAATCGACAGAGCAGTCCAGCGACCCGGTAACGACGACAGCGAAGACGAATTCTTTCGAACTCCTCTGGCGAATCGAGGGCCGTTCTTCCAACCATCAAGCGCGGCCAAGGCACGTCTGCAAGATGTTGCAGACCCTCCTTCAACGGCTGGATCTTCGATCAAAGCAAAGCCAGCAGGCAAGCGGTCTTCACATATCAGAAACACATCCAACGCCACCATGCTCTTCATTCCACCTGTCGCGGACGATTCTTCTACGTCGAATCGACAACGAATGCCGGTGTTCCCCACAGGCAGAAATACCAATACTGGTGGTACAACGAGCCCTGGCAATCCCCTCGCCACGCCACGAAATATCAAGCCGAAGCCTGCTCAGACAAAAGCCAGACCGATCATGCCGCCTCGCCAAAAGACTGCCCCGATCGACGGAAGTGGGCTTGCATTCCTCGATCTGCCTTCACGGCGCACTTACCGTCAACCTTCCTTGAATGCACGTGCGCTCGACCTTGCCTCTGAGATTGGCGACAACCGTCCCATGGCCGGTATTGACGGCGGTGGCATCTCGGGCATGCCTGCCTCCTTCAGCGAAGCTTTCTACCGCGAGCGCGATCTCGAACGTCGTCGTGAAGAGGAACGCCGCCGTAGCGAAGATGCCGAGAAAGGTATGGTCAACCGCATCATGCTCGCCCGCATGCACACGCTCGAAGAAGGCTTTCGTGAGGTGCTCAAGGGGATCAAAGACATGTCGCAGGCCGCCACCAGCTCACGTCGCGAAAGTGAGGTCGACATGCCCTTTACGAAGTCGACGCGGTCTCGTTTGGAGGGCGTCGGAGGCGGTAGCTCGCTGACCCTGAGCACCAGCGCTCACAGTCTCGCACCCCGGGAACCGAAGACACCCATCGGCCGAATCGGCGGGAACGATGCCAAGGCGCGCAAAAGTCCGCGTAAAGCACCGCTGACGAGGAAGAGTACATACAATGCACGGACTGGGCTTGCTGAGGCTGGACCATCGGCGAGTGTGACTGCGCCATTGCCCCAGCAGCTGCAGGGTACGGCGCTGCAGTATGGCAGTCCTGACAGCGCGAGGAGCGTGGTCGAGATGCCCGTCATCGCTGAGTCGCAGCACCAGCAGCGTGTAGCACAAGGTGGAGCGCAAGAACGACCCTCCGCGCCAATTGATGACGAAGACGAGCCGAGACCAGGCACCGCGATCCACTCCGGGGAGTCTGGGAAAGGAGATGAGTGAGGGAAAGAGTGCATAATATGGCGATTGTGGATTTTCGCGCAGGCACATGGCATTATTCGGAAGTTAGCATTGCATCTTACTACGAGCAAATCTGAAGCAGCAGTAATAGGATGGGAGCATATGAGTTCAGATATTCGGTGGTATACAATATTCAATTGGGTGCGGTGTGGTAGCATGGCGTCTCGCATAGCATGATTTGGGGGTATCCTTGATGGTCTCTGTGATAGGTGGGCCTTTGCTCACAGCATTTGTGGGTAGTGAGTATGTACGTACGTATTCTTGGACGATCATCATGATGGATCAATGGTCATCTTCCTTCGGGAATCTATCAATGTACGACGTGGGAGTGATGCGATGCGATGTCTTCGGTGCTCGAGTGTGTACGACAGATTGATTGGTACGATATACATCGCGCTGCATCCAACACGACCTGTCCTATCAGACGCAGATACCTTGCCCCAAGAACAGGATAGACAGCGCGTGCCATCAGGATGGAGACACTTCACAAGATCTCCATAATCAGACGCCCATGAGAGGAAAGAGAAGAAGAAGAAGACAGCGTGGCGACTCGTCGATTCGTCAATTGATAGATGGATTGATTGATTGATTGGTTTCACATTTTGTTCTAGTTTGATTCTGTGTAAGATTTAAAAGATCGGCTAAGTGGGTTGATGTATACATTGCGGTAAGACACGGTAGGAATCCGGTTTATATGCCACCACCTAGACGTCCAATGCGTTAGCGAGAGGTCTTGACGGTAATCAACGACGCAACGATAGTGTTGGGAAATGGGCTACAAACCCCTCTGAGCCTGAAATAGGAGAAGCACGCGAAAGATAGCTGGAAAGAAAGAAACAACGCACCACTTCTCGACGGCTCAACGTGGAAGCCGCCGGGGTTCCGGTCGTTTTGCCGCAGCAGGATCTCGCGAGATCGCTGGGACTGCTGTTGTTGGCGGAAGGTCAGGTAGGAGGTGCCGACGGCGGCGGTGGTGAAGAGGAGGATGTTGCGGGGGCTGGAGGGGTGGATGGTTAGTTTGGGAGATTCGAGGTTCGAGGTTGGAGGAGATGCTTGAGGTTGAGGATGCTGTGGGAGTGGGAAGGGAGAAGTACGTTAGCCACGCCATAATTTGGGTGTTTTGTTGATCGGTGAGATGTATTGTTGTGTAGTGTAGGGATTCGATGGGGATTGTTGGATGGCTTTGAATGGCTCTGTGTGAAGGTGTTGTTGATCAATGGAAGAGTCGGTGACAGGCAACCAGATATAGTAGTACTGGACTGCAGTTGGCAGAGCCCAGTGGCGCACTCTCGTTGTGGCCGCGTTGACTCTAGTGCGCTACGCTATCCCCGCATTCTGTGCAGGCGGGGTCCACGGCACGTGGCGCAGACGGATGACGATGTTCTCGGCGCCCGGATCGTGGCGCTTATTTTCCCTGCGCCTTTCATGTTCTCTACAGTAACGTTAGCACGCAGGTGACTGTTTGGACTGACAATCCCGCGCAACATCAACACCCACAACGAGCCTACCACTACCGCGATGGCATCCTCCTCCACCCCTGCAACGCCGCTGCTCTACTCCTGCATCGCGCACCACGAAACCATCCTTACCGAGCACACCACCGCCGCCGCGACCTCCAACCTCGCCTCCGTCATCCTGCCCAAGATCACCCACTCCAAATCCGAGAAGCAGATCTTCACCCACGGCGACTATTTCATCCACTACGAAGCCGACGCTGCTCCGTCCAGCCGCAACCCCTCCAAGCTCTCGGCCGCCGGCCTCACCTACCTCGTCGTCGCCAAAGCAGACTTCGGCCGCCGCATCCCCTTCGGCTATCTCAGCGAGATCAAAAAGCGCTTCCTTGCGAAATACGATGCCGAGCGGACCAACTTCGCCTCGTTGCCGGCATACGGCGCGGCGGCGTTCAATGCGCAGCTCAAGGCGCTGATGGTCGAGTACGGCACCTCCACGGCCGGGCAGAGCGACGCGGTCGCGAACGTGCAGGGTCAGATCGATGAGGTGCGCGGGATCATGACGAAGAACATCGAGCAGGTGTTGGAGAGGGGGGAGCGGATCGATCTGTTGGTGGACAAGACGGATCGATTGGGTGGGAGCGCGAGCGACTTTCGCGTCCGAAGTCGCGGGTTGAAGCGGAAGATGTGGTGGAAGAATGTACGGCTGATGGCGCTGTTGGTGGTGGTGATTGTGTTCCTGCTATATCTGTTTGTTGGGTTTGGGTGTGGTTTACCTAGTAAGTGCATTGAGATCTTCGTCTCATGCCACATAGTCATGTTTGGAAACGTGCTAACAGTTCTGCAGCCTGGTCGCATTGCATACATCGGGGTTGAGAGGCTACAACAAGACGTTACGTTCCTTGATAGAATACAGGCGTTACAGCGGGCGACATCAATTCTCCATACTACCTCCACCCTGCTCAACTCTCACGCATCATCACCCCACCCCATCGCCTCCTCCAGCCTCCTAGCCCTCGCCCTATCACTCTCCGCCTCCGTCATCGCCTTCCCCTTCAACAACCCCCGCTCCTCCACCTCCTGCACCAGATCCGCAAACTCCGCATCCCCCTCCGCCGCCTTCTGCTTGAACGCCTCCCAATTCTGCTCCAACCACGCCACATCCCCTCCCGCCTCCGGCAACACAAACCCCGCCTCCAACCCCGTCAACAACCCACCCAACACCACCACGGTCCTCAACTCCAAACTCGCCACTCCCTCCGCCGCCTTCCCATTCGCCGCCGCCTGTGCCTGCCCCTCCGCCCGCCGCACCCTCGGCAGCCCCCTCCCAACCACCTCGTTCCATATCTTCTCCACCCCGCGACACAGCCCGTCCCAGTCCGCGCGCGTCCGTCCCGGCCCATCGCGCACATTGGCGCGGATGTGGTTGTCCAGCCCTCGTCGCGGCTTCCCGCCCACGTAGCTGGTCACGTCCGAGGTGTCGGTGAAGTGCACGTTGACGAACAGCCGCGGGGTCGTGAAGGTCGTCGCGTGCAGGGTCGTGATGCCGTCGGCGAGCGCGTCTTTTTGGGAGACGGTCAGGGGCGTGCTGTGGGAGACGGTGTAGAATGGCATGGTTGGAGTGGTTGGTGGGTTTGGCGGGCTGGGTTAAAGGTGGAGAGATCCGAGAAGATGAGATTGTGGACTTGCGGTATGTATGGAGGTTGAGGGGATTGATCGGATGGAGTAGTTGGAGAGTTGGAAAGATTATGGAAGTGTGGTATTCGATGTTGTGGTCTTGAGAGCTCTTATACCACCGTGTTCATGTATGTACCTTAGCTAGCACATGCATGTGTAATGAGTAGAGGGGCAGCTCGGCGGCATTGCGGTAAAGGTGGGGTTTGCTACTCATGCGACGATCTGGGAATAAGTCGAATACAGCAGAAGCACGAGCTCT
Organism: Microcyclospora pomicola; assembly: GCA_002786065.1. Taxonomy (NCBI): domain Eukaryota; kingdom Fungi; phylum Ascomycota; class Dothideomycetes; order Capnodiales; genus Microcyclospora; species Microcyclospora pomicola. The sequence continues at coordinate 785,009 of NHNY01000006.1, read as the reverse complement.
ACATAATGCGTTCGCACTTGATAGCCAGGCGTAATGATCAGTGATCGAGCATTGTCAATTTACGAACACCGAAGAAACCACCCGGTCCATTGTGTCGTGAGATTCGGATGCATACAGCTCGCACGAGTAATCTATGGTGCATCTGTCATTTCACCTCGTAGCCACGTCCGTCTGAAAACGACTTGACCCAACATCACAAGAAGTAGTCTGCCACAGGCTTCTTCGCGGGCATCCCTCTACTATCCTGTGGTGCGGCATCGAACACGCGGTATCGTCGCCCGGGACCGGGTCTCTGCTCTATTCGCTCGGACAGCACACCGTTGCTTCGATTGACGCCGCCATTCGAACGTGGCGTATATCCCGCATTGGAGCCGTCCTCGCCCAGTTCGAGAATGGCAGCCACATTACCGCATCGATAGCAGTAATTCGGTGCAGACCAGACCGTGACAATGGTGTTGTCGAACATCTCCTTGAAGCCCTCCATGACCAATTGATGCGCACGGCAGATCAAGCTGAGATCGTTCTTGTGGTTGAAGCATTTCACGATGTCGGCGCCGAATAAGAATCCGGCACCGCGAGGTGAGAGACCCCAGCCGTCGATCTCGTCAGGGTCAGACCATAACAGATCACACATCGCGCCCTCGTGAGGCACTTCTTGTTTCCGATCAAGTAGGCGAATCTTGTCAATGGTGTCGATGAGAGGGCTGAGTCCACCATGTACACACAGGACCGCCCCGCCGCCGTTGTTTGTGCTGCCGCCGCTATAGCCAGAAGCTCCGGTGCCAGGTGGGCCCGCCTGTGACGGAGTAGGTGTTTGTTCTTGTGTAGCGGAAGGTGATGAAGGTGGATTCGATAGTTGTGACAGGTCTTGTTCGAGATGGCCAGGTCTCGTCCTCGGGAAGCGGCTCATCACATGGCCGGCGGAATTGAGAATCTCAATCTCGAGCTCTTCCGCGTCTGAAAGCTGAAACGACGATGGTGTCTGATCTACCAAGGGCGCATCGGTTGGCTCCAGGTCCGTCGCAGCACCCATAACTAAAGCGCCCAATGCTAAATAATCAAAAACTTCACAGCAATACCTTGAGTCGTGTCAGCATGAACGTAGAGCGACGATTCCATAACCGAGAGAATATACCTCCAAACATTCGCACTCCCATACTTCCGCAAGCATTCATCATAAAAGCCATACACTGTGGTGATCTGTCGTGACTCGTGGTTCCCTCGGATCAGCGTGATCCGGTCTGGGTAGCGTACTTTCAAGCAAAGCAAAAGTAGAAATGATTCCAAGCTGTAGAATCCGCGATCGACAAAGTCCCCTGTCTAGTGGTCAGTATTGCTCTCGTATCCTTCGCCAGTTCCAACTTGTTTGCATCTGTGACCGCACTTACCCATGAAAAGGTAGTTTGTGTCTGGCACATCGCCGCCCACCCGGAAGAGCTCCATCAAGTCGTGGAATTGTCCATGTATATCACCGCATATCTGACCATCGTATCGAGTCAGTCTTGGCTCCAGTCACGTCTTGGCTCCAGTCACGTCTTTGCAGTGTCTTGCGAAGCAATTTTGTCAAAAGAACCACTCACTGTCACCGGCGCATCGACGCTCACGACATTGCCCTCCTCGATCAGTAGCTCGCGCGCTTTGTAGCATAGCTCTCGTACTTGTGACTCAGGAATCGGCCGGCAAGCGCGCAGCTGTGCAATCGCCCTAATACCATATCAGAATCTTGTACATGGTCGGGTTGTGCTCTGGTCGCGTGCTCTTACTTGTCCAAATCACTCATGGCGCAGCCTGCGCCTCCCGCGCACTTTACCTTTACCGACCCTGTTCGTGGCCGACAATCTCTTCCTATGCTATGTTACTGCGAGGACCACAAGGCACTGGCTCTGCGATCGCGTCGGATGGGCGGTCGTTTGTCTCGAGTGGCGTGGAGGAGATGATGGAGAAACTGTCGTCAGATACTTCGAGTATCGATAGAACCAGGGAAGACTACTACTAGTCAAAGCGGCTCCCCGAGAAATGCTACAGTGAATTCGAAGGGCGAGATGGATGTGGTGAACAGCGATGTATGATCTGCAAACTCATGTACAGTAAGTTATGTGGACCGACTCTGGAAACATGACGGCGCGCCTGGGTACGTCTGACATGTGCTCGAAACAGATGCATTGGCTGCAACGACGGAGACGCTAACGGCAGCACCCGACGCACGCCAACCAGTGTTCCCGGAAGGTACAGACGTGTCTTTGTATCAGAAGTCATTCACGTCTTTGACTCCGTGTTATGAATGCGTATTACTGAGATAGAGGCGTGATAAAAAATTGCTTCCATGGTAGCAGGAGAAACCACCTCTGGCAGATAGCATCCGCCAGGTTTGATAGCCCACATATTGTTCGATCCCGTGTGAGTTTCTTGGTGGGGCTGCGGGGTTGGGGTCGGCGAAACCGGGTGGAAAAGTTGGGCCATTGAATCATATAGCATTTATTGAAAACATATCTTACCTACCTTACCTTATGAATGCGACACAGCTTTAACCACACTCATAACACCTCACATCACAACTACTGTTCTGGTCCAATATGCTGGCCCCTAACGCTTCACACCGGTACCTCTCCACCCGAGGAGGCTCCTACGATGTATGTCCCAAGCTCTCCATGCGCCAGTTGCGTTGGCAGCATTGGGCTCACGCTGAAAAGCTGCATTAGTTGTCCTTCGAAGACGTGGTCCTCAAAGGTCTTGCCAACGATGGCGGGCTGTTCATTCCCGAGGAGATTCCAACCCTTCCAAACGATTGGCAGTCAAAGTGGAAAGACTTCTCCTTTCAAGAGCTGGCATTCGAGATCTTCTCACTCTACATCTCGAGGCAAGAGATCCCTGCGGAAGATCTCAAAGGCATAATCGAGAGGAGCTATGCTACGTTCCGCGCCGAGGATATCACCCCGATCACCACGTTGGACCAGAGCAAGAATCTCCACCTGCTCGAGTTGTTCCACGGTCCGACGTTTGCTTTCAAAGACGTGGCTCTGCAGTTCCTCGGCAACTTGTTCGAGTACTTCCTTCTGCGCAGGAACAAGGGCAAAGAGTTGGAGACAAGGGAACACCTGACCGTCGTCGGTGCGACAAGTGGTGATACTGGATCAGCCGCAATCTATGGGCTGCGAGGAAAGAAGGATGTATCCGTGTTCATCATGCATCCCAAGGGCAAAGTCAGCCCGATTCAAGAGGCGCAGATGACCACAGTTCTGGATGCGAATGTACACAATCTGGCCGTGGAAGGCACTTTTGACGATTGCCAGGTACATCTATCTTTTCGCGCATCTCAAACACGGTCATACTAACTCTCGTAGGACATTGTCAAAGCTCTGTTCGCCGACCCTGAGATCAACAGCACCCATCGTCTAGCTGCTGTCAACAGCATCAACTGGGCTCGTATCCTGGCGCAGATCACATACTACTTCCACTCATACTTCTCGCTCGCACGTCAACTCGGCACTCCAAACCCAAATGTTCGATTCGTGGTACCGACAGGAAACTTTGGCGATATTCTGGCTGGATACTTCGCCACACGTATGGGTCTGCCAACCGACAAGCTTGTCATCGCTACGAACGAGAACGACATTCTCCACCGCTTCTGGCGAACTGGCCACTACGAGAAGAAACCTGTTCACGGACGAGAGGCAGAAGGCGGATTCGAGGAAGACGGTGTTAAAGCTCACGAAAGCGGTGTCAAGGAGACCCTCGCGCCTGCTATGGACATTCTCGTCTCCTCAAACTTCGAGCGCCTACTGTGGTTCCTCGCCTTCCAGACTAGCGACGTCCAAGAGACGAACCACCGCCGCATGCAAACTGGAGAGAAAGTCAAGAACTGGCTCAACGAGCTGAAGCAGGACGGAGGCTTCGGCGTCAGCCCTCTCATCCTTGAGACTGCCAAGAAAACCTTCCTCAGCGAGCGTGTGAGCGATAAGCAGACGCTTGACACGATCAAGGACGTCTACGCCCAAGCCCTCCCAGCGCCCTTAAGCGCCTCATCCGCCGCCACCACCGGCACCGTGAACAGCGACCACTACATCCTCGACCCACACTCCGCCATCGGTATTGCAGCTTCACTACGCTCTATCGCTACCATCGACAGCTCGAACGTCCACCACATCTCGCTGGCGACGGCGCATCCGGCCAAATTCTCCCACGCTGTCGAGCTGGCGCTCAAGGATGCGAGTGACTTTTCCTTTGCGACGGTGCTGCCGGAGCAGTTTGCTGGGCTCGAGGAGATGGAGCGACGCGTCACCGAGTGCAAGGCTGATTGGAAGAGTGTGCGAGAGATTGTGTGCCGAGAGGTCGAGGAGGAGCGGAAAGGGATGCGCTAGAGGGGGATGTTGAGAGTAATTATTGCCTGGCTAGATGTATTGATTGGATGCTTGGGTCATGTTTTCACGTTAGATACAGAAAAGCAATATATGCAATAAAATCGTCTTCAACGACGCGGGTTCGTTCATCATGCTCGACTTTGCCTTCGACCTCCTTTCATGACTGATGATTCAACGCTAGAAAAGCAAGTATCTGGTGTTCTGGACATATATGGCCTTAAATGTACTCGGTAAACATTCCATCCACATCATCCTTGAGATAGATATGATCACAACTTTGTACGTCCCTCCTCACTATTACCGCGGCGCATTGTCTGCCCTGCACTGACTACTCGCGCAGCACTTCGGACCGCAGACTCGACCGCGCTCACCGCGGCTCCAGCGACCTCGCTCGCTGCTGCGCTGGCGCTTTCTCGCGGCGGTTGCTGTGTTCGCTGTAATTGGGCGCTGGTCAGCCAATGCACCTGGCGGCCGAGACCAGCGACTTGCGCGCCCAGGTAGGTGACTTCTTCGCGGGTGCGCAGGTTTTCGTTCAGTGTCTGCATACTATGGCGGGCGTCGAGGTCGGAAAGCGCGGTGGAGACGCGGGCGAGTTCTTCGCGCAGGCTTTCGTGCATGCTGAGCAGATGATGGAGTGGGGAGGTGTATGGGCTGGGCTCGGTCTCGTTGGTGGGGCCAATCGTGATTGACGGGTCGTCGAAATCGATTATGGGTGGTTGGGGCTGTACTAATCGGTGATCCGCTGTAGTTGGCCGGGACGACGAGGGATCACCCATGGCATAATTGTAAGAGCGGTCGCTGACGGAGAGAAGGGAATTCTGGTAATGGCCACGGTGACCTTCGTCTTCACCTGGTGATTCGGATCCTGACAGCCGTCGAGGGTTCAACAATCCCTGCATTTCAGTGAAGCCAGTCTCGAGAACCTCGAGCTTGCGAGACATCAGCTTCTGCGCGGTCTCTTGTTCGTTCATACGTTGCTGTTGAGCGCTAAAGATTGGTGCTAAGATTGCAAATGTGCAAGTACTAGCATGAGCTTCTGCTTGAGGTCGTTTGCCAACATGCCCACAGCCTAACGCTTTGCCGGGACATGGTATATGCATCGCGGGACAACTTTCCTGGTTGTGCTCGCTGAGCTGGCGATAGAAGATCTGTGTGTTGCAGAGATCGCAATTGACCTTCCGATCAGGGCACTCTGACTGCCAATGGGCGTCAAGGGAAGACTTCAACAGCTCTTTATGACAGTCGAGACAGCTGACACCATAGTGAAGACAACCTTGAGGGAGATCCTTCCTTCGCATCCCCTGCACACAGTCCGTGGCGAAGCACTCGACCAGTGCGTAGCCGCAGTAGATGTTGACATGATCTTGGATCTCGCCTCGCTTCACTTGGATGGTGCATCCTGCTTCACTTTGAGGACATTTGACCAGTAGGTCGTCCACAATGTTTGCCAGGATCTTTGTTGTGGCAGACTTTGGACCGAGTCTTGCAGGTGTTCGGCAGCTCGGGCAAGGTCCCCGTGGACCTCCAGGGTGATAGTGGGACGACCAGCTCTGCTGAATACATTCTCGACAGAAGCAGTGGTCACACTCAGTCAATGCTACAGGATCGACAAAGGGACATCGGCAGATGGCACAGGTCAAATTCGAATCACAAGGTTCCACATAATCCAGGAGTCGGAAGTCCACTGGCGGATTCAAGGCTGCTGCTCGGACTCTAGTGGGAAGAAACTGGGCTTCTTCGAGTGCTCGTCTGCTCTCAAACCTCCGCATTCCCGTCAAGGACGGCTCTGGCTCTTCTGGATCATTTGTTGATAGCCTACGTTGGAAGCTCGGCTGTGCCGGTGGCGAGGTCCGACCTGCATCGTCGGTGAATAACGAAGCGGCATGTCTTGAGAGCCGCGTGAAGATGGGTTGGCTCCTTCGGCGATTAGATCTGTTGCTCATGGTCCATATGTCTCTCCGAGGTGGCGGTCTGGTACCATTCGTGCCGTTTGTTGTCGTGCTTGTAGAAATTCAGGCGTCTATTAGAACACCGAACAGGACCAGGAGATTCGAGAAATGGACACTTGTTCTCTCAAATCCCTCCCCTGCATACAAGAGACTTATCATTGCAGCAAGACGGTCGTCTGAGCGGAGGTCCTGTTGGTGTTCTCGGGGCTGAATTGCTAACTACCGTACGGCGGCTCGCCTGTAGTATAACGGGGTCCAACGTAGAGCTGGCGTCGGTCCGGCCCGATGGTCAGTCAGCTTTAGATCTGGACCGGGGACTGACGTCGGCGTTTATCGTTCGTGAAGGCAGCAACAGAATCTACACGACAACAACACAACCACCGTGGACCGAATCTCGACCCCATTCGGAACTATACAGAAATGGCTTCTCCTTCTCCTTCATCACCACAGCAGCTCCTTCTCCTGGCCGACCACCTCAAACTCTCTCTCCTAGAACGCCAGCGGGCCATATCTCTGAAACTCCCGGCGGACAAGCAGGACTCTTCTATCTCACGCTCCCTTCAGACGTTCCAAGAAAGCCTTGAAGCGTTAGGCAGTTCAGCGGACTCGCACGATTTAGGTGACCTGGACAAACTTCGCCGACAATACACAGACTTGTACACTCAGTTTCACGGATCTGCTCCCCCGACAGTAGAAACACAGCAACCCAATGATCCAGCACTAGCCGATGACTTTACGGCGGCACAAAGAAAACCAACAGAGCTTGGAAGAAACAGGAACGTACGCTTTCGCGATAATCCAGAGGATGAAGAGGCTGAGGATCCTGTAGCCGCAGCCAACCGTGCTGCCCTCTTCTCCGACACTGCACGTTATCGCGATGAGCCTGAAGCCCCGGACCAGACCAACCTGGACAATCAGCAAATTCATGCCTACCACTCGCAAGTCCTGAGAGAACAGGATGCGCAACTCGACATGCTTGGTCAAAGTGTTGGGCGGACCAGGATATTAGGCATACAGATGGGCAGTGAGCTTGACGAGCAAGTCGAAATGCTCGATGATCTAGAAAGAGGAGTGGACAGACACAGTAGTACACTGGAACGGGCACAAAAGCGGCTGGGAACAATCGCAAGAAAGAGTAAAGACAACTGGAACTGGGTCGTTATTGGAATTTTGATCGTCATTCTTCTACTTCTCATCATTGTGTTGAAGTAGGACGATTCGCATGAAGCCGTCAAATCTTACCCGCCATCCATCATCGATATGCTACGCAGCCGCTTCCAGTCGACAATCCCTTCAAATCCAGGATCGCGTCGATGTGTCCGGCATATAACTAAACTTGGCACAAGCTCTAGCGAATGCCGGCTGGCTAAGGATCATCTCACCAGTGTGCAGTGTTCAGCTATCTTGGCCCACGCCTAGTCCGACGATAGAAACACACTTTTGCGCTTTGCAATCCCAACGTCTCAATGATGCATCTCAACGTGGAGATAGAGGTCGTGTTGGTCATTGGTACGGCAAAGTGATTAATGCCTTGGGAGGCGTTTCGCATAACATTGACGATTGTTCATGTGGCACTAAAGGCAGAGGACGTACTACCATTCACCCATCTCTGGCAGGAGACACGTCAGATGTGGAGGCGACCAACAAGAAACTCGCTGCAAGCTTCCCCAATATCAGAAGCTTGGCAGCGCTGTTGACATCACCGACTCCAAAGCTTTGGCTTCTTGGTACGGGCTTGTGCTTCACAGAGCGGCACTGATTGATAAAGTGAGTACGAATATGAAAGGGATGGCCGACTTATAGACTTGCTGGAACAGTTGGAGAAGGCCTTCCGGAACGACATGCTAGACTGTTGGCGTATGGTTCATCCTGGTCTTGCTCATCTCCAGGTTGGGCGAAGCATAGTCTCCACTGCCGCAGTCTCAGGTCGGGACACTGACCATGACCTGCTCCACGCAGAAACTCGCGCATCGTTTTGCACTCGAGTACATTCGTATCATTGTCTGCTCACCAGGTTATTTCTATTTCGAGACCGTCGTCGAGATTATGATCGAGCATGTGCATTTTCAAGTTCTCTCCAAACCGATGGCAAAGCAATCTTTGGGGCCACCTTTGTAACTGATGGAGCAAATTGCATACGTGCGCAGCTATTGGGGCAATTGTCGAGGCTTTAGGTGTCGAGACATATGAACGATATGATCATACAAGATTAATAAAGCTCACCATGAACGATTTATGAGGATCCCAGCACACTAAACAGGCCTGTTCAGTCATTTTCTCGCATCACCAAGCCCGAGCCATCCCTGTTCGCTCGTTACGGTCTCGTTCCCATGCACCCAACAGCGAAGCCTAAAGCCATGTTCTGCTCACTCATTCGCACAAACACACAGCAAGCTAACGGGAGTCCCCATTTTTCTCGTTCACGCTTCAAATGCCACGGCGGTATGCCTGCTTTCTGCATATAAGACCGCATCGCAGCGACCGTTGATATAGCTGAGTTTCGGTACGATGTCTTGGTTGGCGCCAGTGGTGCAGGTCGACACGAGTTGGAAAATAAAGCCGTCTAGCGTTGATGCGTTCTGTAGCCTCTCTGGGAATATGCATCTTCGGAATGCCGCGGAGAGCTCGTCAGGACTGCCGATTGGCGCAGTCACACTTCACAGGGTCTCATCACAACACCACCCGCCGTAGGCAGCGTGTAGCTATATCATATATGGCACAGCATAACGAAGGCCAAAGCAGCAATATCATCGAGCGGCATCCGCGTCTGCCAGGACTGTTGCACTCACAGCTTCCAAGTGTCAATCGTGCTCAGATCGAGAGCTGCCGGATGTGGCAAAGATCTCACTGAGGGGCACGCGGATTTGGCTTCCGTAGGATGAACTTCCAGGATGTGACATGCGCTGACAATGCACAGGACGCGGGAATAAGTTGCACAGTAACTGAGACCGCCATGCTACTCTGTAACGTTACCCCCCAGTATACATGTAGGCTCCGCGAACGAATTGCTATTGCCTAGCTCAGTTGGAGTAAGTGGTTGGTGAACATCATTCCTTTGTCGAGTCGTCTCTTTCCACCTAGGCCTTGGTTTCCTGCTCCGGGTAACCACGAAGGTCTCATCTGTCTCATCGCCGCAATGATCAGTCTCGTAGCCTTCGATCTCGATGGCACGCTGGCCGAGAGCAAGCAAGCGCTGAAGGAGTCCATGGGCGAAGCCCTGGCCGATCTCCTGACCGTCGCCCACGTCGCCGTCATCTCCGGCGGCGACTGGCCGCAATTCCACAAGCAGATCGTCAGCCAGCTGCCCGCGCGCGCCGACGTCTCGAAGCTCTGGCTGATGCCCACGACGGGCACGAAGCTGTACACCTGCCAGCACGGCGTGTGGGCGGCCGTGTACGCGGAGCTGTTCAGCGACCGGCAGCGCCAGGAGATCCTCGCGGCCTTCGACGCCTCGCTCGCCGCGACCGGCTTCACGCCCGAGCAGACCTGGGGCGAGCGCATCGAGGACCGCGGCAGCCAGATCACGTTCTCCGCGCTCGGCCAGCTGGCTCCCATCTCCGCCAAACACACGTGGGATCCCGATTTCGCGAAGCGCAAGGTCATCCAGGGGGATCTGTACACCCGCCTGCCGGACCTCTCGATCAACATGGGCGGCGCCACGTCCATCGACATCACGCAGAAGGGTGTCGACAAGGGCTACGGGCTGAAGCGGCTGCGAGACGCGAGCGCCATCCCGCTGGAAGAGATGATGTTCATCGGCGACGCGATCTTCCCGGGCGGCAACGACTATCCGGCCAAGGAGATTGGGCTGAAGACGGTGCGCGTCAACGACCCCGATGGCACGTTGGCGGCGATCGCGGGTATCATTGCTTGTCTGAGTTGAGCGGCGCGGGATACGATGGGGAGCTGTGTAAATAGTGCTCAGTCGGAGACGAGCTGCTAGATAGGAGCTATCTCGTGAGATACGAAAGTGAGGGCGTGTTGCTATATGTGGGAGCAGTGAACAATTTTGCTTTGCGCGTAGACGATAGACTGTATGATTGTGACGATCAAGATTCGGCGCAACGATCCTGTCCTTCCGTGTGCACGAATGACGAACCTTGGAGACGTTTGTCCAGGCACAAGATCATTCCAAGATACAGAAGACAACGATGGCATCGCCATGATACCACATGCTACAGCGTGGGTATAACTGTGCGTTGATGATATCGACAATACTGCGACTGTCGCAGATACAATGGTGGACGCACGATATATTCATGCAGCATGTTTCCTCGCACGTCTTGAAAGACCCCTAATCTGTGAAAGATCACCCCAGTAGTGATCAGCCCCTCTCCACGACGCACAAACTCCTAGCACCACGCAACCCATCCAGCCCAACGACCCAAACTCCTCGAAAAGATCATGATGCGCGCCGTAGCGATGTGTGTGATGAGACCGGCCTCAACGACTTATGCGATGGCGCCGGTCTCATCAGCGGCTCCTGGCTCGCCGCGGCGGCCGACAGGGGGCGCAGCGCCCATCTGCCGCTTTTGGGGTCCCAGCCCATCTCAGCTTCTGCGCCGAGCACACCAACGTCTGCAGCTGACATGTGCGCGAGCTCTTGCTCGTCAGTCGGGATGGCGTTGAAAGCGCCGCCGTATGGGGAGGCACGCCCGCCGTCCTCCGGCAGTGTATCGGTGATGTCGACGGTCGACAGCCCGCCCCAGGAGATCCGCGAACCATACTGGCTTTGCGATCGACCGCTCTCCGCGTACGACCAGCGAGAGTAGGTCGATTTGCCCAGCGTCGTGGTGGATGGCGAGCCGACAAGGGTGCGCATGCTGTCGCGGGTTGCGAGTGGCTTCTTCTCATTGCCGCGCTCGCCGGCGAAGGTGTAGCCACCGCCATACGAGAATGGACCCTTGGCACCGTCGGGGACGTAGAAGCGTTTGTCGATGCGGATGACGAGCCAGAAAACGACGACGATGGCTTCGAGGGTGAAATCAAAAACAAAGAAAGAGGCTTTGGAAAAGTACCACGGTTGGGCAGCGGTCGGTGGGGTCGGGCGGTGGTATGAGGTCGCCGCACGATAGATCGTTCCCAGCGTGAGGAGCACACCGCTGCAGACCACGATGATGATCTTCGTGCGCATGCGGCCTTCCCCGAATTTGTCGATTTGTTTCGATGCGTGCGGTGAACGACGACCTGCTGCTGAAAGCAGAACTGTTGGAATGGGGAGGAACGCCATGATGGCGAAAGTAGTCAGAGCATATAGCTGGAGGTCGCGTACGTTTTGTAACACGCCTTCACGTAAAGTGAAGAAAGAATATATCACGCCCACGATAAGGGCAAGGACGGTGCCGATGATGATGGCCATCAAGACCGGAAGAGCAAGGGAAAATGGTGTGCTCCAACCCACGTGTGGGTGTTGCGATCGAACGATTCGCTGCACGAAGAATAGATTGGCGATGAAGAGAAGTACTATGCCGGCATATACGAAGATGGTAGCTGCAATGCCCAACGAGACGCTGGTGGGGTGGCATGCCCAGGCGATTCGTAGGATGTTTGCCATGATTCGAGTGAAGCAGAAGCCGAAGATCATACCGTTGATGATGAATTTCTTGTCCCGTTTTTGGTTTCTTTTAAGAAGCGTCATATGACCAGCACCTGCAGCTATGAAGATAACCAGGAAGATGGCGCATACTGGGACATCTGGAAGGATAGATGGAATTCCTCCCAGGGCTTGTTCCTGAGGACGATAAGGTCCATGGTCGGGTTGAGGTAGCCCAGCCTGGAGATAGAGTGATTAGAATGTCGAACATGGTCTGGTATACCTTGAAAGTAGTCGGACACGGAAAAGCAGAACGGCCATGAGAGACCATCACGCAGGCTGTTGCGCAGGACTCAAACATACAGATTCAATGGTTGCCATGATCGCGTGAACGAGGCGCCGACCTCGTGTCGCAGGGGTTTCGCCTCAGCACAAAGGGGACGCGGGCAAGAATGTGGAAGTTGGAAGGAAATGATCAAGAGAAGTCATCTCGTGGCAGAGGATGAGAAGAGTTGGCGACCAGGGAAACGTGAACGTCAGCATGGGACGGCGGCGGCATCCAGGCTCATCTATCAGTTGGCGATAGATATGCGCGTCGTCTTGCCCACCCGTATCGCCGGCATACAGCCTAGAAAGTCCACAGGCAAACGGAGAGCCGAAGAACGACCTAGGGGATCATAATAACAAAGTCGTCGGCAACACCACTTCTCAGCGCTCGACGAGCATGTCGGCCGTGAGATTAAGCCTCCTTGATTGGATGGTATGCATAAGGTTCCGGTGTTGTCTCCTTCGATGACGGCTCGACGACAATCGCCCACACTTCCCGTCTGTTTTCGCATGCGCAATCTTGCCGTCTCGGCTGCCCTTGGATCAGCCATCTTCACATGGAGCTGCGTATGCAATCTTCCGAGGATTTTGCACGTCAGCGTTTGGTATCTCGAACGAAACAGAGCGACCACTGTACCAGCGCCCATATTGCGCAATCACGGAGCATGGAACCCAGGCTGAAACGAGCCGTTTGACTTTCGCGGGAGATGAGTCGTCGGTCGAGTCCGCGTAGAGACGGCACGCAAGGATGTCGTCGGCCATGATCGACGACGCCACCAATCGCGGACCCGTAGAGTGCGAGATGGCTATTTCAGTCTTAGGAAAGCTCAACGGGCGGCCGCCTCTGCTCCGAATCCAATCTCTGCTCGAGCACTTCATCTTGTTTCACATTAAATCTTGGTACCAGACGTTGTGATTGGCGAAGACCGAGATAATTACTGTAGTTGCGGGCGTTTTGTATGGATGATCGAGGTTGGGTTTCAAATGGCGCCGATCCTAGTCCGTCAGACAGCTGTGGCTTCGAATGGTAGATAACCATTTTCTGAGATACGGAGTGACAAATAAGGTCACAGCAAAAACAGCGTAGCAGACTCGTTCAGCCGTGTAAGTTTGGAGATTCTATAAGGATCGTCCCGTGCTGCAGCATTGCGTTATACAACGTGAATGCAGCAGGCCATATCGAAGACTGATAAGGTGCATACATTGTATGATGTTTCGCTCTGTGCGCTTGAGATCTGCCCAAAACAAACGCGATACATTATTTTCGATCCTGCTAAAGCGCTCACTGATGCCTACTAAACAAATGCTGGGGGAGATCATCTACCAAGGCTGAATTGAATCGATCCGGATGACCTTGCCCACATCCTGATCCCGCTTGCCTTCGACCACATCGCGCACGAAATTGCCGCCGGCGGATGGCTCCAATGCGCCCATCTTCTTCAACGCTTCCTCGCCGATCCCACCCAGGCCAGTCGCCAAGAAGCCGGGACTCACGGCCCAGATCTTGACTCCATCGTTGCCCAGCGTCTGGTGCCAGGTCCGCATCATCATGTTCAAGCCGGCCTTGGAGCTTCGGTAGGCTTCGAGAGGGTTGACTGACTTCGGCTTCGGCCAGCCTGCCTCTGGCGATGCATTGATCCGTGACAAGGGAGGCGTAGTGCGATTCTCGGTCTCGACGATGCTGGAAGTCCCACTGGTCATGAACAGCAAGCGCGGGTTTGAGGATCTGAGCATCAATGGCACGGCGAGCGTCGTGATGACCTGAGTGCCGGCCACGTTGGTGTCCCATGATGTGTTCCATGCCTCCCGAATGCTCAGCTTACCATCACGAATGTGGCCGTCGAAGTTTGCTCCAGCGTTATTGATCAAGACATCGAGTCTGCCGACGCGAGACGAGATTTTGGCGAGAGCGTCTTCGATAGATGAGTCGGAGGAGACGTCCACTTGCACCGTGCTGAGGGTACTGGTGGTGCTGGGGATCTCTTGCTTGACGGTAGCAATGGCACTCTCGCCCTTCTCGATGCTGCGGCAGCCGACGAGGATGTCGTATGCTGTGCTCGACTTGCAGAGTGATCGCACAATCTCGAGACCAAGTCCCGTATTGGCTCCGGTGATTAGAATGACTTGCTTCGCTGCCATGACCCTATCGATGAGGTCCTTTTACTTGTGTGTTGTGATGTTTGAGTCGGTCCACTCAGATTGAAGTCGATGGAAAAGACATTCGAATGACTGGACCAGACTCCAACCTTTATATCTCACGTTCAGCCATCTTCGTGATACTTTGAATCCTTAAGACCGTCTACAGACCCGACGAAACATGTACTGTCGACTCGGCCGATACGCCCGACCCTAGTAGTGCCTATGCCTGTGAGATATAGCTTGAGCAGCCAATCGGTGATAGTGGCGCTGTTGGGCATATCGAGCTCCGAGTTCTCTGCAGAGGCTCAGGGCTGTTGGCGAGCGAGAGCGAGTTGGGGGAATCTGCGCGCGATTCTGACCGCAGCATGAGTGAGCTCTCGCCACATACCTGACACACGACGGATTATTTTAATGAGAACTTGGCTGTTCAAATTCTCGGTCGAGAGATCTCAGTACGACATCCGTGATCCCGGGAATCCCGCAACGCCACAAACGCCTACACTGACCTGCCTGCCCAGCGCGGGACAATGAAGTTCGAAACTCCTATATTGGTGAGCGTGTACAGCTCGAAATCTTGCGTGTTTAGGAGACGACATATCCAGCACTTTCGTCAGTAAAGTCGACATGGTATGAGTGCGAGAGTATCTATTGCTTCCAACTGTGGTCGTAATTGAAATTCTTATAGAGTGTGTGAGACATCTCAGAAACATACTGGGCACAAATTCTGGACTCTTTTCCAAAATGCTGGTGAGCGCAACGGGCATCATGATGAAGAAAGCCTACTCCAAGGTGGATGCGGCTGTGAAGCTGCTATGAAGCTGTCAGGGCATGCAGTATATTCACGCAGAGAGAAGTTTCCGATCGGAGGTGAACAGGACTTTCTCTGTCACATCAGTCACGGCTTGTCGTTCGCGGACTCGAAAATCCTTCCGCTTCGCCATCAAGCGGTGGTAAAGATCCAACGGCAACGCGCTGCGTCTGATGATGAAGCCAGCGGTCGACGCTGGCAACGGCCGCTCTACCACAGCCTGTAGAAGCAGTTCGTGCTTTCCAATCGGGTAGATATCACCATGATTCAATGTCCATTGTGGGTCAAGCTTAATCGCCTGACTGACATCACGCCGACAACGATGAACCTCGGTTTCGACGAGCAGCATCTGGCCCCATTGTCGAGGTGGTTGAGTCTGGCACCCATGACCGTGGATCTCGAGGCATTGTATACTATAGTATGCGAAGGTCGCACAGTCGGTGGAGTCGGCGAGTGCGTGCACCCAGAAGGCGGTGTCTTGACACGGGGTCCTGATACACTGGATGGGTATCGCTGTAGATGATGGAAGCCATGCGACGACAAAGCATTTGCCACCGGGCTCAATCCCGGTCTTCTCCAGGGTGGCAAGGAGTCGGCGCACGAGACTGCAGAAAAACAAGTATGTTTCGGTCTGGACGAAGCAAAGTTAGTGTCTGTGTCATGCGATCGGGATGTGATATTGTACTAACATTATAAGCCCACAAGTCTGCTAGCCACTTTGCAGTCTCACCAGCCTTCAGCTTCTCAAGCACATCAAAGGTGTCCTTCAGCCATGCCCATTCGGTATGCGGGGAGGCAAGACGCTCGGCAAAGCGAGGAAGAAGGTCCACCAACAGCTCCCTGATCTTGACCCGCTGCGCTACACCGGAGCAACAACTGACTCGTAAGCCCCAGGTCGACTCTAGAATCCATGGCAGTTCGACGCTGATATCGAGCAGTAGCTGCTCCTTCAGTGTAGCTCCCTTCCTTCGCACCCATGTCATATTGGTTTGCAGATTGAAGTACTGGCCGGCTTGTGCGCCAAATTGCTTCTCTAGCAGCTCCCAGTAGGGGTCAATTGGGCCGAGGATGTCGCGGAAAGGCTCAGAACTGACCAAGAAGTCTTGCTCTGCAAGACCACATTTTTGATTGATCATGACCAACGCATCGACGACAATTTTCCTTGTGGAGTCTAGTTGTCCACGAACATCATCTACCTTGGCATAGCCCGAACTCCAGTGGTGTACAGAGTCGGACGAAGTCTCAGCTACAATGTGGCCACCGCCAATCAAGACAGCTTTAATGATGGGCTGCTTTGATGAGGCTGGATCCACAATATATGAACCAGGACCCCATGTATCGAGAATATCCTCTGGCGAAGCTAACAGACTCTTCCGATCATTCTTATAGTGTATGAGCGGCTTGGTGAAGATCAGGACCTGCTCGTGAAGCATGTCTCCCATGCAACTCAGCATCGCACTCTTCATAGAGATTGAAGGACGACGAAGGCTGTTCGGGAGAGATCCGCAGAGTTGGACTTCACCGATTTCGCGATCGACAAAGTATGGGCGTAGCGTTCCTGTATGACCCTGGGAGTACGACAGAAACGCAAGGCACGAAACTTGCGTGGCCAAAGAGCAAATATGGAGGGTGATCATCTCGTCGCGGCGGTCTCCGTACATACCCCCATAGCACTGGTTCAAAATCATTACCCATGATTGTGAGTAATAACTGATGCGCGAATGGTAGGCCATGGGTCACTAAAGCGTGTCAATAGTATGCTCGAAGGAGGCATCAGAACCGGGGTGAGCGTGCTAGAGCTCGCTTGAAAACTCGACTATTCAGGTGCGTGAAATGCCACCGATGTGGGAATCGTGGAGACTTACCCGTCCTCTGCCCACGGAGAGCTGCGTCTATGTCACCCATCAATCCTACCACCATAGACACGTCAATACGTACAAGCTCAACCTGTTGGTTAGTGAAGGTGGCACTCTGGCAACTCCGAAGTGCAGTAAAAGAGTCGCAAATCAGACCGTTCTCTTGAGCTCTCCCCAACATGGCGCAGAGCGACCGGAGAATACCATGCAGTCGATCCCAGAGCTCTTCAATTGGTTCCAAATGTAGATCTGGAGTGCTCTCTGCCTTGGAGAGGCTGACCTTGGCGATTATGGGCGATACCGAAACATCCCAGCTTACCTGCCCTGCCCAGCTATTAGACTCGCGTGATATGGGAGCAACGCCACCAAGCCCACAGTACATCGCTACGAGATCTCGTAGATCAGTAGCGTCCATCGAGCTCAGATTGTGAATGACAGGTGGTTGCCCTTGACCAAATTGCTTATCAATCACAGGAGAGGGAGCGTTCTGCAAGCCGGGATAGGCCATGAAAGGCAGATTGTGGGCACAGCGATTGAGGTGTTTGCCTGATTGTGGTTGACTTCCATCCAGTACCGGGGGCGGCGAATCCATATATATCCATGGTGTATCTTTTCTACGATCGGACAAAAGCTCACGGATTTCAGCTTGACTCATACCAAGGTCACTCAAATCAGCTCGCCATGCGGCCTCGTTGTCGTGCACAATGCTCGGTACATCGTACCATACTGCTTCGTCCATGCTTCGACACTGAGCTGGGTTTTGTTGGGGCGCAGCATTGCTGCGATCAGCTTTATCTGGATTCGAGTGGTCACAAGATCTCCTTTGTTGTCATGCAGAACCAAGTCTTCATCAGACCATGAGTCGTGGAAGTCCACAGCATCTCCGAGATGCCCTAATATATCCTTGTCTCCACCTGGTACCTGCCTGTGGGCATTGAGACCTGCGATCGTACCCCATCCGTTCACTATCCAGATGGCCGCCTCCTTAAAAACACGTCCCAGGGACCGAATGGCAGATCCTTGTCTCATGATCGACTGGGGGGCTCCAGTGAGTGCTGACCACGATTTCCTTTCTGGCGCTCCTAAAGATGGTTTCAGTTGTGTCAATACTGCGGGAACTGATTCCCTTACCATAGATTGGCGTGTGTTTTGGGACCAAGTGCATCCTCGTCAAATGTAATCTTGCTCGCCTCGGAATGGACGAGAGCGGGACCCGCGAGTTTGAACGACCACTCGTAAGGTGACTGTTTGTCTCCTTTCACAACAAGAATGTTGGTTGGACGGATGTTCCGATGCCAGCTTATTCCATCAGTGATCAGAAAATTACAAGGACATCGGAAGCAGACATACTATTGCAAGATCGCTTCCCACGTTGAGTCGTCCTGGGTTAGTGACCAATCGTGCAGAACATCAACAGCCTCGAGCAATTTGAATAGGCTACGCCAGAATGCAGTAATGTCCAGCCCAACGAGAGGCCTTGGCTGAGTTCGAAAGTAATCCTCGAGTGTGCCACCATCTGCATACTCCAGTATAATGTTATAGGTGTTCGAGTGAACATAAAAGCCGAAGAAGCCAATCATAGCTGATGAGCCTTTTTGTGCCATTTCCCGCGAAAGGTCCTTAAAGGCTTGCACTTCCCGCCCATGGTACCGGCCTGCATACAGACCAGAGTATGTCTTGACGGCATAGCAATGGTTCAATGACCTGGTTCCTCCCTAAAAGTCTGTTAGCCAGCCTTCGCCATGCGGTATGTAGAGTTCGTACGGCTTGACCATAAATCGACATATCATCATGGTCCGGGTGAATTTCCACCTTATATAGTGCCGAGTCATCGGCATGCCTGATACTTGTTCTGCTCGTGAAAGGAAGGATGATCTCCTTCTTGAAAACATGGTTCTGTCGGCTGGCGAGTACTGGCGAACAAAACCGCCATTGAGAGTCTCTGTATTTGTAGAAACTAAAGTCGTCTGACTGGGGAAAGCCTGTTGGACGATAAATGAAAGGCAGTTGATCATCTTGGAGTTCCATATGATCGAGAAAGTCTGTGATTAGCTGGCCCCTTTCCATCCACAGTAAGATAGTAAGTACGACAGGGTACTTTGTAGCGACAATCTTCGCATAAACACCGCTTCTTTCCGGAAAGGGTAACACTTCATCCAGTATTTCTTGGGTGAAAGCATACTCGCTGGCCTGCAATTCATGCCTGATAGCTGTTGTCGGTACGAACACCGTCGTAGACGTGTGCCCATGCTTGTCGACGGTCTCACACTTCACCGTGCAGCTCGCGACAAGATCAGAAAATCTTTGAAGCGCTGACGGTTGCTCTGGTTGTTTATTCGCCATCTCAAGATGATCGTGTCGCTTTTGCTGTCGTCATGCTATGTCGTCTTTCATTGATGAGGCGCGCAACAAAGAAGATTCTTCTCCGTGGACGCTTATCAAGATGAGACAACGTTTTGGAGAAGAGAAGACTCACATCCATGGTTTTCTACAGGCATAGAGCCCCCACCGTGCCTGTAGGAGGCCGCCCTTGCTCAGCCTCGCATGGTGGGGTACCCATGCAGCACCTTTGGTGTAGCGACTGCGATGCATGCTCATACCTTACCTTAGCTTCACAGCCGGGCCCTGTCACACGGTTCATGCATGTATGCACGCAGCCACCATCTAGAAACAGGATATGTCCTAGAGGATGTGCCCGCACTCCGCGATGCCTAACACCTTCCACAACCTTGGCCATGTTGACAGGTGACAGGTCGCATCTTCACACAAGTGCATTTGTGCCATTTCCGCAGAGATCGTCGAGGCTTCATAAGCATTGCCTCCGCTTGACTGCTCCTTTCATCCATCGATCGTGGAACACGCCCTTGTCCTGAGCAGAGTGCCGAGAATACTTATGTATTGACTTCAAGTCAAATAGTATGGGTCATTAGTATCCATCGCGCACAAGAAAGATTTTACAGCATTGGCTAGGACCTGTTATACCATACTATGCTTGATATTCGGCCAGACGCTCGAGATGAACTGCCAGATTGGCGATGTGATACCCAGGTGTGCTGTCGACAAACACGCGCACAATCTCAGTGCCTTGAGCTGCAGTCAATGGGTTGTCTTTACAAATTCGCCTCTCAAAGTCAACTTCAATATCTTCCGAGTCGTCGATGTGGTCTATGAATGTATGTTGGCCCGTTTCGCGGCGAAGACACTGGGCATTCGTACAGCATGCGTGATAGAGGTATCATTAATGGTGTCGACGGGGTTGCAAACATGAGAAATTGGTTCATAAAGACCTCCGTACACGGCTGTCGGGTGCGGCGCGGCTTTACCCAGCAACATCACTTTCCCCACTCGACCCCTTTTCGCATGCACTTGGCGGAACGACAACACGCTACAGTCGCGACGTGAATAGCACCACTGATTATCAGCCCTACCAGTCTACAGTCCCGATATCTGCCAGGAACAGCTCGCGAAGGAGGCGTTATGACGAAGCATACCTATGCAATGTGCGCTCCATTAAGCGCATTGACTGCATACACTTCCGCCAAGGTTCGCCACTTTTAGGCAATTCTCACGCTATGTACAACTCTGGCACAAACGACCGTTGGGGACAGAACCAGACTGCCACCTAGGCCAGACTGCCGATTCACATGCTTGGCACACGCTGTATGAGATGGTAGTCAGGTGTCGCGTGGTCAGCCACACGCCAGAAGTGTGCGCTTCGCTGCTTTGAACTGGACATCTAGCTACATATGGTAGGTTTGTGCGCAGAAAGGAGTCTTCTGGGCCAATGACGCGACATCAGAACCCTACTGTAGACCGAGTTGCACCCCTAGATCGACTCGGCCATAGCACTAACGCGAAAAATAGGGTCAACCCGAGATGAAGTCTGCGGCACGCCGAACTTTGGTGGAGCCGGCCGCACGTGGGTAGCGCGGTCTGTAGGCTATGACCTTACGCCTTGTCCATGGCTTGCGCGACAATCGTGGTTTCTCTTGTCTTCTTCGCCTCCTACCGTCTTTCATTATATCTATCATTCTCTCAATCGCCCTTTGGGCTATCACAATCGTTTAGGCTTCGGCTGTCCATTCATTGCTTTCCATGATTACTCGTTCTATTTCTTAAACCATGCGTTGTACATCTGTTTTGGCCAGCACCGTCCTGGTCGCTTTGACTTCTGCAGCCTTTAATCCTTCATCTAATTCGAATGTCGCGACATACTGGGGTCAGGGCCCGAACCAGGCCCGTTTGATCGAGACATGCAAGAACCCTTCTTTCGACATCATCAACATTGGCTTCGTCAATGTCTTTCCAGACCAAGGAGCAGGCGGATACCCTGGTGACAATTTCGGCAATGCATGCTATGGAGATGTCTATGAACACGACGGTGTCAACACTACGCTGCTCAAGACCTGCCCATACATTGGGGAAGATGTGATCGCTTGCCAACAGACTTACGGCAAGAAGATTTTCCTTTCCCTTGGTGGCGGGTACCCAACTTCGTACTACCTGGAGAGCGATGCCTCCGGCAAGAGCTTCGCAGACTTCTTGTGGCAAGCGTTTGGTCCTGTGCCAACGACCACCACGGATGTTCCGCGACCATGGGGTAGTGCTGTAGTTGACGGATTCGACTTCGACACCGAGAACTTGATCAGCCCAGCCCCGAAGGATAGCAACGGAAACACGATTGCATACCAGACGAATGGTTTCCCTGCCATGATCAACCACTTCAAGAATGATCTCTATCCTCAGGACACAACAAAGAGCTACTACATCTCTGGCGCGCCGCAGTGTGTCGTGCCCGACACACACTTCACCAACATCATTAATGTTGCATGGTTCGATTTCTTGTTCGTGCAGTTCTACAACACCCCTCAGTGCAGTGCCCGCGCTGGTATCAATGCCATGAACGGTCAGGGCACCAACGACATCACGTTCAGCGATTGGCAAAGCTCAACCTCGCTTAACAAAGATGTCAGGATCTATATTGGTCTGCCTGCCTCTACAGCTGGCGCGGTCGACTCGTCTTACTACCTCAACATCTCCGAAGCCAAACAGCTTGTCAACCGCTTCTCTGGAGATGCAAACTTCGGTGGTGTTATGTTGTGGGAGGCCACCTACAGCGCCAACAACGTGATCTGCGGTCAGACTTACGGTAATTGGATCAAGAAGATCGTGACCTCGGGCGCGTCTGCCGATCTGTCTTGTGTCACATCAACGTCGTCCACCTCTTCTACATCGACCTCATCTACCAAATCGAGCTCGACTTCCTCCAAGACTACTTCAACAACCTCTTCTACCAAGACTACCTCGACTTCCAAGACCACCTCGACTTCTAAAGCTACCTCAACTTCCAAGACCACCTCAACTTCTAAGGCGACTTCAACTTCCAAGACCACCTCGACTTCTAAGGCGACCTCTACTTCCAAGACCACCTCAACTTCCAAGGCTACTTCGACTTCGAAAATCACCTCAACCTCCAAGGCTACTTCGACTTCGAAAACCACCTCAACCTCCAAAGTCACTACAACTTCGAAGACTACGTCAACTTCCAAGGCTACCTCGACTTCCAAAGCTACTTCAACCACCAAGACTACCTCAACAAGCGCGAAGACTTCGACAACCTCGAAAGCCGTTGGAAACAAAGTCGCAACTGCGCGGTCTGTACCTGAGAGTCACGTCGACTCCACGAGCACTGTACCTTCGGTCAGTTCCTCGGAAGGTTTGTCAAGCACCAGCACACATACTCCATTGTTTGCCACGACTTTGACTATTGTCCTTGGCGGAAATGGGGAGAGACCCACTACTACGACACAAACTATTTCCTCAAGCGTCGTATCTGCTACTTTCACTTCATCCGAGACGTCGTCTGCGCCATCGAGCTCAAGCCATGTCGAAAAGAGCTACACCACCTTTACAAGCCTCTGCACCGAGACCGTCAGCGGATCTACGTACGTAGCTACGCATACCCACTCGGCACCAATCACAGTGTCTACTGTTTCCGCTAGTGCTACAGCATCTGTTCCAATCTCGAGCCATGAGGGGAAGAGCTTCACCATCTACACCAGTCTATGCACCGAGACTGTCAGCGGATCTACGTACGTGGCTACGCATACTTACTCGGCACCAATCACGGTCTCGACTGTTTCTGCTAGTGCTACAGCATCTGCCTCGATTTCGAGCCATGGAGGGAAGAGCTACACCACCTTTACAAGCCTTTGTACCGAGACCGTTAGCGGATCTACGTACGTAGCTACGCATACTCACTCGGCACCAATCACGGCCTCGGTCTCGAAATACGAAGAAAAGAGCTTCACTACCTTCACAAGCCTTTGTACGGAAACTGTCAGCGGATCCACACACGTGGCTACACACACGCATTCGGCCCCGATCACAATCTCGACTGCTTACGGCACTGACACAGTCTCGATGTCAACCCCGAATCACAAAGGAAAGAGTTACACTACCTTCACAAGTCTCTGCACCGAAACGCTTAGTGGATCCACGTATGTGGCCACACACACGCATTCGGCCCCGGTTACGATCTCGAGCGCTTCCGGCACTGACACAACCTCGGTCTCGGTCCCGAACCATGGAGGAAAGAGCTACACTACCTTCACAAGTCTTTGCACCGAAACTTTGAGTGGATCTACGTATGTGGCTACACACACTCATTCTGCACCGATTACCGAGACCATCATCACTAGCGTCTACACGACCATCTGCCCTGTCACGGCTACTCACACGTCCGGAAGCTCTACCATCCTCAGCACGTACTCGACTGTCTCCACCGTCACTTCAACTTACTACTCCACGATCAGCCCATCTGGTCCTGAGAGCTACGTTTCGACAAGCACTGCCAAGACTTCGCACTCTGCTCCCGCTTACGGTTGGAGCACTGGCTCGCCCGAGTCTTCCACCGAGTCTGCCTCAGCATCGACTCCGGTGCCCTGGACCTCGTCGGCTTCAATCGAGCCGCCCCAGTACTCCGCAACCAGCGAGTGGACCTCTGTGGTGTACACTCCCGCCAGCTGGGCAACCTCTTCTTCCTGGACATCCATAGTGTCCGAAGCCTCGGCACCAGCCACGGGCGGTTGGTCTTCACCCAGCTCAGCAGGTCCCAATTCGTGGATCTCCGTCTCCAGCACTACAACACTTCTCGAGACCATGACTGTGGTGCCGGTCCCAGAGACCAGCGTCTCGCAGCCTGCCGGTGCCCCCTCGGTCGTACCCTACCCTAACGGCCCACACGGCTCGAACGGCACCGCATCTGCCTCAGGTTCTGCCTCCGCTACTGCCGGCTGGGGAGCCTCATCTACGCACCCGGCACCTTACACTGGCAGCGCAGGCATCAACGCGGCCAACGTCATGGGCCTGCTCGCTGCTGGCGCTGCCGCCGCCGTGCTCCTGTTGTAAGGAGAGTCATGAAACATAGACTGGAAATAATCGATCTAAGGCTATATTGCACCAAAATGTAATTCGTATGTAAAACTGTTTTGTATATTTCATGATTCGTCATCACAGAGGACGCGAGTCAATGGTGATATCGCTTTCAGTCTCGTGTTCGTCATTTGTTATTATCTCTCAACAAACATGTAGGCTCGTATCTTTTGCTACATCATTAGATATAAGGAAGTACTCAGAGTGGTCTGCACAGCCTGTATCGTCGCTGCTGGAGCCACCGCAAGAAGCGAAGACTCTCTAGGAGACAAGGGCATTATCATCACTTCGCAGAAAACCAATGCTTACGGTCCGACTCCGCCTCTCCGTTCACCGCCACAACACAGAACTCGTAGTCTTTGGCATGCGGTTTCAGATGTCCGATGCCGCGGTGTGTCTCGGTGAAGATGTCGCCCTCGATGCGTTCACTCTGCGGATCATCAGCCTTGCGGACATACACCATATACCCAGCGGCATTCTCTGGCGCCGTCCACTTCAGCTTGGCGAAATGCGAGCCCGTGATCTCAACGTCGACGTGTGCCGGTGGTACCGGATCGCCATGGCCGACCCAGATTGGGCGCACGCCTTTTCGCCGCCCGCCGCCTTGGGTGGTCCATGTCGCCATCCAGACCCCGTGGCGGTGGCCGGCGATCAGCTCGGTGACGGAGTGCGAGGTCCCACGAGCACTCGTGCCGCCGATGAAGGCGCCCGGCAGGTCCCTGTCGTGCCAGATGATCTCGTAGCGGTCGACGTCCCAGGTCTTTTCGAGGTCGGCGTCCCAAGTGATGTCGAAGCCTTTGTCGGTGGCGTGGACTTTGATGTTAGGTGGTGCAGGCGCCGTTTCTCGCTTAGAGATCGTGTGGACGGTGTGTGACCATTCGCCGGTGTCTCCGCCGTATCCGGACCGGACTTGGTATTCCCATGTCTCGCCTGGGCTGGGGTGTACTGTGTCATATCGGTTGAAGCCGACACGAGAGTCTTGCCAACGCTCGTGGCCTTTTTGGCGATGGCGCACCTCGTAGTACATGGCTCTGTAGACACCGTCCCAGGTAACCTTTACACCCATCGGCGCACCTTCAGCGCTCAAGTCTGACGGAGGGGGGAGATGACGCTTGGGAATGTGCGTGGGAATGGTCAAGGGGCTGCTGCCATAGCCATAATCTTCAAGCATAGTGATAGAGAATGCCTTCGCGATCTGGAAGTCTCCCAGCGCGTTTGGATGAAGACCATCATACGTTCCAGTCTCAGCGATGTAATGTTCCGCGACATCTACAAGAGCGACCTGGGATTCTGGAGAGTTCCATTTTGGACACGCATCCTTGATCATCTTGTTGAACTTTGTTGTGTTCTCGACGAGATCTTTTCTGCCCTCCATGAGGGATCGCTGAGGGACATTGCCTAGTGCAAACCGAACTTTAGGATTTGCAGCACGAGCGTTCTTGACGAAGATCTCCATGCTCTCGAAAGTGCCATTGGCATCACTGATGAACCAACCCATGTCGTTGAAACCGATCATGGTCAAGATCAGATCCGGCTGGTGGTCCTCGACCTTCTGCTTGATCGCGTCCCTCGCTTGTGCTGCGGCATATCCCCAGCATGAGAAATGATGGCTATTGAAGTCTTTCGAAGCATCCTTCGCGTATCCGCCAGATGTCCGTGGGCCTTGGGGAGGTGGTGGGTCACTTGGCAGCCGAGGGGGCAATGGTCCGTGGGGTTTGTCTGGTTCTTGAGTGCCGACCCAGGGACCGACAAACTCGACGTGAGTTCCGGAAGACTGGAACCATTCCCAGATCCTATAGCGCCAGGTATAGTCGCCTTGGCTTCCGTGGGTCATGGAGTCACCGACGATCATGACCTTGAGAGGATGATTGCCATGACCCGAAGAAGTGCCCGTTGATGCATCGCTGGGGGCACCTTGGACTTCAAGGTTACTGAATGCATTACTCAACGGCTCTCGGGTCTCGGGATCAGGTTCTTGGATACCCATACTGTCGACCAGGAGACACGGATAGAGGCTTCGACCGGAGGACCGAGAAGGTAGATCTGCTGGACCTTAGGGAACGTGATCAATGTCTGGCACTCAATGCACGTTTCTCGTGTTCTATGGCAATGGGATCGTTCAGTTACGTCAACGCTGCAGTCAGCAATGATATGAGCAGAGTCTGCATTCCACATTTGATGATCAGAATACACGTAAATGTACCTGCATCAGAGCTACTGTAGAGTCAACGTCAGAACAATTCAAAGCCGGTTGTGGACCCTGCCCCTTCGACCGTCATCGCGCACACGATCTGCATGCATGTAACTCTACAGCACGGTTGTAGTATATCACCACCCAAAAGATCGGCTTGGAGCCCATCTGCTGAGGATACTTTCATGAGCTGTGTTCACCGCGCTGTCGCAAGGAGGTGTAGCAGTGGTGGAGTGAGGTGGGGAAATTGCCCAATTGGTTCCCCAGATCTTCTGTTTCATCTGTTGTGCTTTGTCGAACAATTATCCGAATGCTTGTTACATATCGTCGCACGTCGCTCCACTCGGTCCTTTTGTGAAGGACCATTTCGAGGCGTAAGGGAAAAGACACTAGAAACTCATCCTTGGAACCTTGACAAGCCCATTACAGTGTGACCTCGCGAATGGAAGACATCTTCCCTATGCGCCCTTAAGATTAATTCAATATCCTTGAGTTCGAGAACAAGGGAGAGCTTGCCGAAAGAAGAAGCCTGACCAGGCATTGCTCTTGGATCCATAAGTATTGGCCCAAGAGACGACATTTACATCAGCAGAAACAGAGGGAATCGTAGCTTGACCAAGGCTCCACCGATGGCTTCTTTACCAGCGCCCGTCCCTGCGGCACGGACAGCATCAAACGCAGGGCTGGAGTTTTGGGACGAAAGTTTCCGGCCAATCTGGAACCCGTGGACAAGCAAAGCGGTCTTGGTGCATCAGTACGTACAATCTTCCCATGGCGTTGAACATCCTAGCTAACCAATATCTCCTTCCCACTGCCCAATAGACGCAATGACTACTCCCGCCATGTCTTCACCGAAAGGCCCTTAGCTGGCCCATTACTCTTCGACAACAACGATTCGGACGCCCGCGACCATTGCGCGGCGGAGCGAAGTAAAGTGCCCCCTTTCTCATTTGTCTAGGGCTCTTCTGCCCATGCGAAATGCCGAATCTGATGCTTCGATAGCTTTCCTCTCCTGGCTGCGTCTCGCGACCTACATGGCTGTCGTTGCCATCGCCATCCTGATCTCTTTCCACCTCAAGCATGCACCATCTACGCTAGAACGGCGAGTCGCCCTTCCGTTCGGCTTGGTCTTCTGGGTGCTGAGTCTGGCGTGCCTGGCGAGTGGGCTGAACAATTACATCAAGACGGTCAGTCGGTATAGTCGGCGACAGGCACTCGTGCAGAGCGGATGGGGGACGCAGATGGTGAGTCTGTACCGAGTTTGCCCACCAAGAACATGGTAGTTCGGGCACCTCCACTCTGCAGAAGCTGACGCAGGAACTAGGTCTTCACAGTTGTCGCGTGTGCCATCATCGCGGCTTGTATCTTATTCTTGAGCTTAAATCCGAAATCGACCGAATGAGCAGAGGCTCACAAAAGTGCCATCACATCTACTTCTCTTCAGATCGGGTATCATCAAGTTCATTGTATTACATGTCCCGACGACTACACATCCAGGATCGCCCACGTGTGATCATCAACCGTAGTGTACAGCTTGCCCAACCCCGTCAACTCCTCACCTGCTCTCACCACTTCGCCATAATCCATGCCGATCCGCGATGCAATGTCTTGTGCATGCAGTCCCTCATTCGTCTGTGGTGTGTCCTTGATACATCCAAATACCTTTCGGGCGGATGCACTCGCATGTGAAAGTCCATCCGCCATTCCATAGCCTCCATTTTGTCCTTGCTGCTGATGTTGCTGTCCGTTCGCGCCATCCTTGTTCTGCTGTAACGCTTCTGGAGGTCCGCGGGTGAAGTGCAGATGCACCGCTGTCGCCTCGAGCAGATGATATTGGATCTCGTTGAAGTCTTGTATCGGCCGAATGATCGTGCACAGGACGTGCCGTTTGTTGCCGAACACCTTGATGCGACCCCAGACGCGCGCATACGCTTGCTCAGTCAATTTAGGCTGTGATGCGTCGTCCCCTTCGTCGTTCATCGCATCCGGGTCTACCCAACGCTTCACTTCAATGATGCCGGTTCCATCGTCGAGCTTGTGGATCACGTTTGTACTCTGAACGCTGATGTTGCGGATCTGTCCGATGAAAGTGACTTGAGTTGTGTCTGAGCCGGAAATAGTGAAGACTTCTGCATCCGGGTGAGCTTGTTGCGCTTCCAAGATCTGCTTGATTGTCACTGGACGTAGTGTGTCTTTGCCGTATTGACGTTTTCCGCTTGGGCTGTCGGTCTGAGAGCCAGGCATAAATCCTCCTCCGTCGCCCCCAGCGCCATTACTGTAGTTGGTCGTGTAACCGTAGTCTAGTGGGAAGTTCAATCAGCTGAAGTCATGAACATAGCGTTCGACTAGTCTCTCACCCATTGTGCAGTACTTTTGTCGTCAAGTACAGATTATGTTTGTAGGTTGTTTCGAAGCTGTCAAGAAAGACGTCGTTCAAGTTGTTGGGTGGGGCCTGAAGCGCGTCTCAAAGACGCGTAAATTGGCTGATAAGACGGCAGCCGGATAGCTATCACTTGCGCTAGTGTCAAAAAAGTTCCGCTGGCTGGGTCTGCAAGCTCGGTGCTGAGATGTCCGAAGGCGTGCAATGCCAGTTTACGGTCCATCGCGCGAATATGGGACGAGCAGTGTCGCCGGCACTGTCGGAAAATGAGTATGATATCTCGAAGAGCCTGTTTGGAGGAGGGGACGCTGGCAGCGACAATGTTGGCGACGTAGGAGTGGATGACGGAGCACTTGGTGGTCTTGAGAACCTGGACAACGACGAAGAAGACGAAGATGCTGCTTTCATATCTGCGACACAAGCGGCGGCGAACCGCAAGATCGACAACAAGTCGTCGAAGAAGGCTGGTGCTTTCCAGAGCATGGGCCTGAACACCCATCTTCTCAAAGCTATAGCTCGGAAAGGATTCACAGTTCCCACACCAATTCAGCGAAAGACGATACCTTTGATCCTGGATGGCCAAGATGTCGTCGGAATGGCTAGAACAGGCTCGGGAAAGACTGCAGCATTTGTGATCCCTATGATCGAGAAGCTGAAGTCCCACAGCGCGAAAGTGGGTGCGCGAGCAATCGTTCTCTCCCCGTCGCGAGAGCTGGCGCTACAGACGCTGAAGGTCGTTAAGGAGATGGGCAAAGGCACAGATCTACGAACGACATTGCTCGTGGGCGGTGATAGCTTGGAGGAACAATTTGGAAGCATGGCCAGCAATCCCGACATAATCATCGCAACGCCCGGCCGGTTCGAGCACTTGAAAGTGGAAATGGGACTTCAGCTGTCCAGTGTCAAATATGTTGTGTTTGACGAGGCGGATCGGCTGTTCGAGATGGGTTTCGCCGCGCAGTTGACCGAGATTATGCACTCCCTACCACCCTCCAGACAGACTCTTCTGTTTTCTGCTACACTACCAAAGTCGCTGGTCGAATTTGCTCGTGCTGGTCTCCAGGATCCAAAGCTGGTACGCCTGGACGCGGAGAGTAAGATTGCGCCTACACTACAGAGCGCATTCTTCACAGTAAAGCGTGCAGACAAAGAAGGCGCTCTGCTTCATATTCTGCAGGACGTGATTCGAATGCCGACTGGACCGACCCCTGCCACGCTCAAAGCAAGGGAACCGTCGAAGAATGGCCATAAGAAGCGCAAGCGTGAAGACGGCGCAGGCTCATCTCAGGAGACTCCGTCCCCACATTCGACTGTTGTGTTTGCTGCAACCAAGCATCATGTGGAATATCTCGCTACTTTTCTCAAGGCTTTTGGATATGCCACATCCTACGTATATGGTGCACTGGACCAGACTGCACGCAAGATGCAAGTTCAGGAATTTCGCGCCGGTCTGACCAATATCCTGGTTGTCACTGATGTTGCGGCGCGTGGTTTGGACATTCCTATCTTAGCAAATGTCATCAACTACGACTTTCCATCGCAGCCTAAGATCTTCATTCACCGCGTTGGACGTACAGCGCGAGCGGGCAAAGAAGGTTGGGCGTACAGTCTGGTAGCGGTACATGATATGGCGTACTTGCTCGATCTGCAACTCTTCCTCGGTCGGCCGCTCATTCTAGGCCGTGCCGAGAAAGATAGTGGTATGTTCAAAGATGCCACAGTTGTCGGTTCCTTCGTTCGTGATAGACTTGAGCGATGTGTCGAAGAAGCAGGCAAGCAGCTTCAAGATGATGCCGATCTAGCAATGATGAAGGATGTGGCCGGCAAAGGTGAAAAGCAGTACCTTCGAACACGCAACACTGCTTCAGCCGAGAGCGTCAAGCGCGCGAAAGCAATCTCGACAGAAGACAGCGCAAAAGGCACCAACATGTTGTTCTCGAACGATACAGACGACGACGTCGAGCAGCAGAGGCTGAACATGTTGGCTGTGGTCAGTGGATTTCGTCCAATCGAGACGGTTTTTGAGGTCGGCAAACGAGGGCAAATCAGTGAGACAGCAGACGTGATCAGAAAGCAACGAGCAAAGATAGATCGCAAGAAGAAGGCAAAGAGCGCAGAGGAGAATGCAGCTGAAGTGGGAGATGCGGATGAGGTCGTACCAGATGTCGACGAGGACGATTCCGAAGAAGAGCTCGTGTTGACTCAGCCGAACATGGACGAAGCCTCCGAAGACGAGCTCGAGACAGCGTTCACCGTCCCCACTGAGCCTGACCACAAGAAGAAACGTGGCAAAGGCTCCTGGCAAGACTCAGAGCACTTCATGTCCTACACGCCCTCGACCATCAACATGGCCGAAGACCGCGGCTACGGCGTCCACTCCGGCGGCACGCAAAGCCACTTCCTCAACGCCGCCAAAGACGCAACCATGGACCTGGCCAACGACGAGAGCACCGGCTTCAAGGAAGCCTCCAAGCCCGGCATGCGGTGGGACAAGCGGCACAAGAAGTTCGTCTCACGCGCCAACGATGAGGACGGCAGCAAGGGCGCCAAGATGATCCGCGGCGAGAGCGGCCAGAAAATCCCGGCCTCCTTCCGCTCCGGCCGCTTCGACGCCTGGCAGCGCGCCAACAAGACCGGCCGCATGCCCAAGGTCGGCGAGCTGGAGAAGGCCAACTCGCACTTCGCCAATGCCGGCACAGGGAAACGGTTCAAGCATAAACAGGAGCGCGCGCCCAAGGAGGCGGACAAGTACCGCGACGACTACTACAAGCGGAAGAAGAAGGTGGATGAGGCGCGTGAGAAGCGCGTGGGACGTTTCGCGGAGGGGGCAGGGAAGAGCGAGCTGCGTGGCGTGGAGGGTGTGCGCAAGGCGAGGAAATTGCAAGAGCGGCGGCGCGACAAGAATGCCCGGCCACAGCGGAAAGGTAGATGAGGTTAATATATCTACTTCATGTATGAAAAAGATTCGATGTGATCATATTCTACGTGTGAATCTGTGCATATACTATACTAGTTCACGCCACGAACGAACGTCCGTTTCTAGCGATCACATCTGCCGCTAACTATTCATTTTTATCGAATGATTACACTTAGTCAAGCAAGCCAACATCCAATCCGATGGCGCGCATGAACAAGTTGACGTCCGCTAATCTTCGTCCGCCAATCTCATCGGGGAGCGTCTTGCTCACAGCAACAGTCTCCATGACCCGATCCTTGACACCGACGACCAGCCGTTGCTGCTGATCGGGGCTAGCACCGACACCCATGGCGGCCAAGAACTGCCAGACATGCACATCGTCCGACGCACTGATGTTGGTATCGGTGGGGAAAATGTAGGGGAGCACCGGCTCGATGGTGTCAAAGAGGCGGTTGTAGAGCTCGAGCCACTCGTTCCAGTCTTGAGGCTGCGAGGCGCCGACGGACTGGCGGATCAGTTCCGCGCGAGAAATGAGCATGGTCAACATGCTGACGCCAATCTTGGTGCGGACGATGCCTTGCACATGAACACGATCCAGGACGAGACCTAGCATGCCGATGATGATGTTCAGCGGTGCCTCGTTGACGAAGCTGAACAGGGGAGGAATGATGGCTTGACTGAAGAGCTCGACCTCTTCTTTCACGCGAAGCGGGATGGAGGAGTTGTCGGCGGGTGGGTATGCATCACGAATGACATCGAGGATGTCGAGGTGAATCATGGTGAGCGTAAGCATGGTGAGACGTTGCTGCTCATCAAGGTGGCGGAACACGCGTGGAATCGCTTTCTTGCCTTTGGCGTGTGACAGGATCTGAATGTATGGATGCGGTGTTGTAGGGCTGTGGAACATTAGTTGGGTTCAATAGGGGCTTTGGGACATCGACTCACTTTGGCTGGATTGGCTCTAGAACTTTCAACGACTCCCACAGCTGTTGATTCAA
Source organism: Microcyclospora pomicola (assembly GCA_002786065.1). Classification (NCBI taxonomy): domain Eukaryota; kingdom Fungi; phylum Ascomycota; class Dothideomycetes; order Capnodiales; genus Microcyclospora; species Microcyclospora pomicola. The sequence goes on along the minus strand of NHNY01000006.1, from coordinate 752,119 downwards.
CACCTGCATCTCGCTGCGCCATCGCATGTGGCCTTCGATCACCTCCGGTGGGCTGTCCTCATGAGGGGGAGGCGGCAGCTTTCTCTCGTGGTCCTCCAGTCTCATCAGTGTTGAGTACATGTGCTCGATGTCTCGCAAAGCGGCTTTCCGATCGGCACCAGTCAGAGGTCTTTGCGGCTTCATCGTTGAAGACTCCGCGCGCTTGAGGTTGAGCAATGGTCGAGGGGTTTTAGAGTTGCTGAAGGCAATCTTGCCCAAGGACCCTTCCATCACCAACTGCTTGTTCTTTGGCCGAGCTTTGGCAGCCTCAACAGCTCGCGCGACTTGCTGCTCCATACGTTGGACATGGTTATCACCACCACGTGGGTGATGTCGGCTTCGTCCGTAGCCATATCGACTCCCGGTTTGGAAGAGATATGTCTGCGCAAATTTATTCAGCGGTTGGCCTGGTCCGCTGCGTGGAGGACCGCCTCTGATTTGTGCGTACACCTGGTAGTAGAAGTCTTCTGCAAGCTGCTGCTCGCTGCCCAGCTCGTTGTCAATGCCACCTGTAGCGGTCAATAATTGCTGCAACTGGATGCGCGTAATGAAATTCTTGTCTTGAGGAGTCATGAGGCCATTGTTCTTGCTAAGCAGGAAGATCTTGTGGTTTCGCTTGGCACGCTTTGCCTCTTCTGCGACATAAGCCTCCCGATCCTGATCAGACATGTTCATCATCTGCTGCGCTTGAGTGACTGGAGGACCTTGGTACGAAGGACCACGATTATGTGATGAATGGTGGTGGTGGTGCTGCGGTCCGCGTGGTGCTTGTACAGGTGGGGCTGGCCCTCTCGGCACTTGAGGCTGCTGTTGCTGCTGCTGGAATTGCATGGGATGCGCCGGAGGTTGGCCATGGAAATCGTTGGACATTGGGCGCGACGATTGCTGCATGTGAAGATCCTGAGACACGGGACGGGGAGGCTGTGGGGATTGTTGTCGTTGGAGAATCTGAGGAGCCCGAAGACCATGAGCTGGATCCTGCGGAGTCTGCTGCTGCTGTTGTTGCTGGGGCCTTTGAAGAATCTGTGGTGGACGATACTGATCTTGCTGTGCTGGAGAAACCACCCCCAGCATGTCCCTCAGACCTTGACTTGGATCCTGCACTTGTGGCGTAGGTGTTGGCTTGCTTTGAGCACGCATCATGGCTTCGACCTCCTCTAAGCTCATCATCTTGCGAGCAGAAGAGCTCTCTTGTCTGGAAGGCTGGTCCACAATCTTTTGGCCCATAGGCTTACCCCAGATTGATGCATCGGCTTCCAGCTTGGGAATGTAGTCAGGCTTCTTGTAAGCTTCGTACCCTGTTTTGGCAGGTCGAGCTGGGAAAGCCTGTTGCATGGGCTGTCTCGCATGATGCAATGCCTGCTCTTCCAGCAGAGTATTGCGCACCTGAGCGGTCTGGCCAGCAAAGTCGAAATCTTTGCCGACACTCTGCCTGGTCACTGGCTCCTCGCCACCAAAAGTATCATCGTTGAAGGTATCGCCCGACTCATCCAGCTGCCGTCCAAGCCCGTCATAAGTATCGTCGAAATTGAGGATTTCGCCATCGTCTCCCTCGTCCCTGCTCAGGCCAGCGAACGGATCGTAAGACTCGAACATGCCGCGAGAGTTCGATTGCGCCGCCCGGTCGCGCGGCAGGGTGGTGTCGAAGCCGAAGAAAGCCATGTTGGCGGCGGATTGGATTGATGATGTAGCTGATATTTATGCTGTGACGAAGAATGCTGAAAGGGCGAAGCTCGAATACAAAGCTCGAAAGGGTCCCAGCGCCAGCTTGCGCGGGTGATGAACAGATTGGCTTGTACCGCAGACGTACACCAGGCTGATGTTCGCAGGGTGGTGGTTGTGTTAGTAGGTAGAGAATGATGTCTACCTCCTCGAGGTGCTATACATCATCACCACGACCAGGTGAAATTGATGATCAACACGGAACCAGCAGCTGCCGTAGTCCCGCGGATGTGTGGGCAGCCTGAGGCAGAAACACTCCCACGTGATCCAGCTTCCAATTCCTACGTCTTCTTGCCTGACCGCTATAAGGCATCACTATAGGTGAGGCATGTATAACAGAACTCGGTTGTGCTATTATAGCACTGAAACGGCTTATAGTACCAGCACCACGTTCGTCTCCTGCACCCGACGCATCTCCTTTTGTCTGCTGCGAGTCGGCGGTGCGTGCTGAGGCCGATTGTAATGTGTCGTGAGGCGAAGAATCGACGTGTACAGCGCCATCCAGCCCGTATTCATGTGGAGATGATTGGCCCCGGCCAGACACAGGGAGAAGACCCTGAAGGCTGCCGACAATATACATTATCGGCACCGACACGCCAGCTCTTCGTAATCTGACCTCCCCTCGAGCTGAATCGTCTGGCCGGACTTTTTGGTACTGCCCATGTCATCTCGTGCCAATCCTTCTCCCATCCATCTCACCCTGTAGACCTACATCAGCTAGTCGCTCCTTTGCACTCGATCGTTTCCGGGCCTCCCCCGTCCATCCATCCGCGAACCCCCTTCCAACATCTCCTTTGCTGGCCATCAGCTTCGATCCATTGACTCGATCCGGAATCGTGTCCTCGCCAGGGTTTTCTGGGTGACGACGCGTGCGCAGGTCAGCTTCTTCGCGATCCATTTCAAACCGAAGTCTGAACGTGCAAGACAGGCATAAAGAGCAGTGGAAAAGCTGGTCACGAGAACCACGCTGAAGCGAATCACGACAGCAACTACAGCATAGCAAAGAGACAAGAGACGGAATGGCCGGTTCAACGCGCTATCTGCGCTATATACTGCTCGGCTTTGGTGTGATTCTTCTCCTCGTCTTCATTTCCTCCTCCAGCAGCTCGCCCTCTCTTGACGTCCCGAGCAAGCTCCAATCCGCGTCGGACCTTTTCACCGGCAAGGAGAACGTGGCACCTGGGTCTAAGAGCAATGTAGAAGTTCAGCCAGATGGTGCCAAGGGCGCTGCTATCCCGCCGCCGGTCGCCAATGCTCCTACCAGCTCTAGCTCCAGCTCCAGCTCCAGCTCCAGCTCGACCTCCAGCTCCAGCTCTTCGACTTCCATCTCCACCTCAACTTCAACCTCCGCACTGCTACCAGAGGCAACGAAGGTGCTCAACAAAGTTGGGGATGCCGCAGACTGGAGGCAGACCACTTCGCCAAACCCCAAGACCGGCAACTCTGCTCTTCCTCCGGTTCCCGCTTCGGGCCAGCGAATGAACGCAACTTTCGTGACCCTCGCGCGTAACAGCGATGTTTGGGAAATCTCCAAGAGTATCCGCCAGATCGAGGACCGCTTCAACCGCAACTACAACTACGATTGGGTGTTCTTGAATGATGCTGAGTTCGATGACACCTTTGTGAAGGTCACCACCGCATTGACCTCGGGCAAAACGCGATACGGCAAGATCGAGGGCGACCACTGGGGTTTCCCAAGCTTCATCGACCAGAAGAAAGCAGCAGATGTGCGAGAGGACATGAAGAACCGCAAGATCATCTACGGCGACAGCATCTCCTATCGCCACATGTGTCGTTACGAGTCCGGCTTTTTCTTCCGTCACCCCATCATGAACGAGTACGAGTGGTACTGGCGCGTGGAGCCGTCCATTGAGCTGTACTGCGATGTCTCCTACGATCCGTTCCGGTTCATGGCGGAGAACAAGAAGAAGTACTCCTTCGTTCTCTCTCTCTACGAATACGTCGAGACCATCCCTACCCTGTGGAAGAGCGTGAAGAAGTTCATGGCGAAGCACCCCGAGCACATTGCGGACGACAACGGCATGTACTTCCTGTCCAACGACGACGGTGAGACCTACAACCACTGCCATTTCTGGTCCAACTTCGAAGTGGGCAACCTCGACTGGCTGCGTAGCCAGGCGTATCTGGACTTCTTTGATGTCTTGGACAAGGATGGTGGTTTCTTCTACGAGCGCTGGGGTGATGCTCCCGTCCACTCCATCGCCGCAATGCTCATGTTGAAGAAAGACGAGGTCCACTTCTTCAACGACATCGCTTACTACCACGTTCCCTTCACGCACTGCCCCACTGACGAGCAGACCCGATTGGACTTGAAGTGCCACTGCAATCCCAAGGACAACTTCGACTGGAACGGCTATTCATGTATGTGATCCCTCAAACACCCCTGTACCATTCCTCAAACCTCAAGCATTCAACTGACAATCAGGACCCACACAGGCACGAAACGTTTCTTCGAGATGCAGGACATGCCCCTTCCCGAAGGCTACGAGTCGGAGCAGTGACTGAGCGGTCGCTACTGGGAAGCCCTGACCTTCCGCTTGATGTTTCTGCCTCTGACCTCCGCCGCCATCATATCCTGCGGTCTTCTCTTCCTGCTGTACAAAAAATGCATCCGTCATCGCCACGCCCGACGCTTACACATACCTCGCCGTCCCCACGACGCCCTCGCGAAGAAATATGACGAGCCGCCGCGTGATGGCGACAAGTCGTCATCATCCATCCGGATCGCCGCCCCTCGAGCACTATGATGTGTGTTTGCATGATTTTCTTTTCCTAACAGCAGCCAAATGACGATCGGGCGCGCGGGACCGAACGACCAAACGCGTGGGTTTCTGTATACGCGTATGGGGTCTGGACGATTGTGTACTAAGAACGACGCCTGCTGCTTTGAAACACACATGACTTGGACTCCGTCTGAATGTATGCTATCTATTATTTCTTGCCTCAATAGATCGTTATGTACCTTACTTATGTGCTTGTTGTCGCCTTGCTACTCGTTGAAGGGCTTCTTTTTGTCTTGATGTCACGAGGTACTAGGTAGGTATGTTACGTTTCGTGACGAAAGTTCCTCTGCTCATATAAGAGAAGTGTGCGTGTGTGTGTGAAATACGTGTCCACATGCCTCAACAGCTTCGGAATGAGTCGTACCGAGCATGAGTTCTTCATTCGTCTTTAGATAGCATAAACATCATCCCATCTATCTATGACTCCCAGAGCAAGCCACTTTCTCATTGCGAGTAGTTATAGAATATCCCTCCACTGCCGTTACCCCCGCTCCCATTGTTACCTGCTCCTCCTCCACCTCCTCCACCTCCTCCAGTATTCGCACCGCCAACGCCCACAGACGCGCTCAGATTACTCCCTTCGTGCACGCCGATCATGCCGTTCGCCCCGCCCGACAGATGCGAGTGCGGATGGGTGTACGCCTGGTTGGGCGCGACGTAGAAGTTCTGGTACGGATGCTGGGGCAGATTGAAGTCGGCGATGGCGTAGAGCGGGTTGGGGATGCCGGTGGGAGGTCGCTTGCTCGGGGGTGTGGGCTGTTGGGGTCGCGGCTGCTGCGGTGGTGGGGGAGCGATGGAAGCGGCGGCGCCAACACTGCCTGAACTACTTGCGTTCGCAGCATTGGCGAAGTCGTAACTCATTTGGCGCGGTTGTTGACCTCCAAGGAGGTTCTGGTGGTGTTGCATTTGCTGCTGCTGTTGCTGCTGTTGCTGTTGCTGTTGCTGCTGCGCGGCGGCAGAGTGAGTCTTAGACATTTGTTCGGGGGAAGCGTCCTCATGCCAGCCCCATTTCTCCTTCAGTTCTTTGTATACGAAGCCTATACGCCAGCCGGTTTCGGTATGGATGCGATCGAAGATAGTCAGGACTTCTTCCTGTTCCCGCCGGTCGGTGAGGACCTCGGCAGCGTGGTTGAGAGAACGCAGACACACAGACGCAACGCCACTAGAAGGAGGTGTCAGTAACATAGTACATGAGTAAGAGCACAATACTCCATCAACTCACCGATCCTTGACATGAGCGGCGATACCACAGATGGTCTGCGAGTGTAGTTGTTGCTGCTCCATCATCTCCGGGTGATCGGCCGCATAGTAAGGATGGATCTGTGCCATGAGAAGTTGCGCGGTGTGGAAGAAGAGTCGCGCAACAGTGGTCGTCCGTTTGACCAGCCATACTTCGGGGAAGAGAGATTTCGACGTGGTAGGGTTTGATTGGACGTATGCCATAGGCTGCATCGTGCGAGGGATACCAGCATTCCATGCATCGACCATGCCTTTCAGTCGAGTCCAGTCTTCGAATCGCTGTTGCGTTCGTCGTTGCTGATTCTGTGGGTTCGGATCCTGATGCTTGGGGATGGTGGCACGGAAGTTACAGATCTTGGCTATGATGTATAGCATCCGATGAGTCCAAACCTCCTCCCGGCCATTGATAATCTCCCGCGAAAAGTCCATGTCGACACCCCAAGAGTCTGGATCCCATGCAACTTGCCAGTTGAAGTGGAGACAGCTCAGCACCTCAAGTCCAACATTGAGCCAGAAACATGCATTTCCTATACCTTGAGCGCGAGCATTCCATCCGCACTCTTTGATGAGAGCTCGGGCTCCCGCGATATGGTTCATGCGTTGAAGTGCTCGCTCAGACATGATCTCGTAAACATTCAAAATGACCGCCGTTGTGGCGCAGATGACTGTGTCTCTGTTCGGATCTTGAAGGCTCTTGAGCAAATAACGCGTAGCGGTGTCGTAATAGTGGAGAGCCTTCTCTTCGGTGTAGGCAGGATTGATGAGCGTTAGATGCCTGGCGCCGCAAGCAAGAAACGCGTTCAACAGCATAGGTTCGCCTAAAGAATGAAAGGGCAGTAGTCGCGAAAAATGCTTCATCGAGTCCATGCTGTCCATCCAACTTCCAACCTCTTCCACGAATACTTGCATGAATAGCGTTTCTTCGGCGTTATCCAAGACATCTCGTTTTCCTTCGTCGGGGTCGGTCTGTGCCGTATGATAGCTTGATACAGAACCCCGCGCCATGGCATGACCACGGTCAACTGGATACGGAGCGGCACCATTTGATTCGGTTGAACTAGGTGCAGTCAGGTGAAAATTGACCGATGGTTGCCTGTGTCGGGGCTCATAAGGATTTCCTGCCTCTTGAATGGCAGAGTGGGGTTCTTCGTACGGAGCCGTCACAACAGTCTGGATGGGTGGAAGTGGTTGCGCGATCATTTCTAGTGGAGGCGGCGCAGTCTGCGCATACTCGAAGGTCATGTTAGGATCCACGGGTGTCGGAGCATGGAGCTCGACCTCTAACGGCCTGTATCGTTGTGATCCACCACAATACTCGCTCGCGATCTCTCGCGACTCGTCCAGGAATTCGACCTTCCATCGATCGGTGCCCCATAGAGTGACATACCTGGGCGGCCGGTCCACCCAGGTATCGATGAAATTCAGTCGGACTCCTCGCTTACATTGTCGACTGCTCTTCTTGCAATTATTACATTCCGGCAAGCCTTCATCACATTTTAAATGTCGTTCTCTGCATGTCAAACAGCCTGTCCGGACCCGCTTCGGTTTGCCATCGCCATCTTTGCCTTCCGCATTCGCGGCATCCACTTTTGCATCCGTCCGCGGGCCAACTCGCTTGACTTTTTTCACCGGCTTGACGCCTGCTGGTCCTGGCGCCGTCTTTCTCTTCTGTGCGTTAAGTGGAGAGGCATGCTTTTCGACGTTGGAAGAGGGGTCAAGCGACGAGACTGGCGAAATGGTGTTGCTGTCGTAGACGGAAGCCGCACGATCGAAGCCCCGCTGCAGAAACGCAGGCTGATCTTCGAAAGTCGCCAGTTTGATACGCTCAGGCTCTGCGGCCGTCAATCACGACGTCGAGCGTGCTATACTCGGAAGTTGACCGTGTTGCAGAACACCATATGAGACGAGGGTGGTGAAGCGAATCCGACTTGACGTAGAGACAGATGTGGGAGGAGTGGGGATTGGTGGAAGGGCTGTAAGATCATGGAGGATACTCGGTCGTTGACTCGGGAACACGGTTGCTGAGATGATTGTACAACGGACAACGAAAGCTCTCTGATGCCAGCAAAGCAAAGCAAAGAAACACAGCAGTGGTGTTGACAGCAGCAGCGTAACAAGGCGAGGCGATGCTGGTCGATAGCGTTATAGTAATCTCAATACCTCAGATGGACATTTCGAGACGGCCCCTGCACAGATCCGGCTCTGGAGTCTGGACCTCGTGTCGGCTTGCCCGCCGCCGCTGGTTCCGCCGGTGACAAAAGCCTGCACCTGCCAGACCTGGTGATCTCTCCGATGGTCACTCGGCCAAGTATCATGTACGTAGGCGAATTAAAGTATCTACATGTACAGCAGAGTATTTTGAGAGCCTTGCCAGGATGATGCAGATCCGTCAATATATCGGTATCATCCAGCAGTCCTCGCGGCTCACCACAGGCTCGTCGGTGCTCGTCCAGTTGGGGTCGGTTCGACTATCACTACTGTCTCGCTACCAGCAAAACATTCCTGGGGCGCAAATGCAGGAACGCTGCACGGTCCGAGACTTCACGTGGGCAACGTGGACGATCTTTGACACCATAGACAATAGGACATTCAGATCGGTACAATAATGGCTTCCTACGACGCTCAACGACGCCGACGCTCCAGGTCGCCGTGGTCTGACTGTTGCAACTTTCAGCTTTACGGGTCCAGCACACGCGTATCGCTGTGAGTGACGAAAGCTGAAGACTACTGCCAAGATGATGATTTGGAAATGTCCCAATACTGTAATCCTCCGGATGCTTCTCCTCCCGTCTTGTCATTTGAGTTTCGACTTAGGTGTACCGGTCGGTTCACCGTCGGAGTCTAGATGCTTGGGACTTGCTGGGCGGCTGTACCATGCAGCATTCTCCAAGGACGAATGTCTCGTGCACTGTCTGCGAACGATGATATCAAGCCAATTAAGAAGTGTCGAAGAATGAGGTGAAGTGAAGTGGCATTGCAGGACACGCGACGTGTAGAATGCAATGTGATGTTACTGCGCCGTCACTCGCCACGACTTTCCACACCCACGTCTCTAGGGTTTCCGGATGTTCGCCGAAGAGATGGTCGTTGCTTGTGTGGGGAAATCTGCGGCCATCTGGCGAGTCCATGAATCACACACAGTCACACACTACCAATCGTGCGGCGTCGATCGTGACACCAGCATGCATTGCTGAATACCACGGAAAGCGACTCTTTATGGAGCGTAACTGGCAGAATGGCCTCATCAGCCTACAGGCCTGTTGCGAGAGAGGGTGCGGAGCTCGAAAGCCCACCCTCTTCAACTTCTGCCCGCTTGACACCGGAGCTTGATTCTGAGGACGAACCAGTAGAGCGTCTGGGAAGTTTGGAGGCCAGCGAGACGTACGAGTTGCAGACTTGGGAAAAGCGCGCCGGTCAGAAGCCTGTCGGTCAGGACGGTGGCAGCATAAGCGACGACCTGAGCGAAGATGATGGGAACGCTGAGGAATCTGCACTACAAGGCCACAAGAAAAGAAGGCGTACAAGCATTCAATCGTTTGAGCTGTATACACCAGATGAAGAGCGTCGAGTGAAGCGCAAGCTTGACACGCGACTCGTGCTGTTTGTGGCCATGCTCTACCTCTTGGCCTTCCTGGATAGGTCAAATATTGGCAATTGCAAGGTCGCTGGTCTGATGGACGATCTGAAACTCTCGGACGAACAATTCGAAGCTCTCCTGACGGCCTTCTACATATTCTACATCCTCTTTGAATGGATGACATTGTGTTACAAGGTCTTCAGGCCACACATATACATAAGTTGTTGTGTGTGTGCTTGGGGTGTTTTGGCTTCTCTACAATCCGTTGCATCTAGCTGGGGCTATCTGCTCGTGCTGCGCGCTCTTTTGGGTATTGGCGAAGCCGCCTTTGTTGGCATACCTTTTTATCTGTCCTTCTTCTTTCGCCGGGAAGAGCTGGCTCTCAGAACTGGGCTCTTTATCTCTGCAGCTCCACTCGCGACCAGCTTCGCTAGCTCACTGGCCTGGGCAATTGTATCGTTTGGCAAAGGCACGGGTATAGCTTCGTGGCGGCTGCTGTTTCTCCTGGAGGGCTTTCCGGCATGTTTAGTGGCAGTCTGGGCATGGTACTGGATCCCGGATTCACCTTCGACAGCTCGGTGGCTGACTTCCCGTGAGCGAAAGGTCGCAAGACTTCGCATGCGACAAGAACAGAAACAATCGAAGTACGCTGAGTGCACGACCGTAGACTACAACAGTCCCAGGCACCAACAAAAGTTCCAATGGGCGGAAGTCACCAAAACTCTCGCGGATCCGGTGTGCTATCTCACCGCCAGTATGTTCTTCTGCTGTAATGTGGCATTTAGCAGCATGCCGGTCTTCCTTCCCACGATCATCCACGAGATGGGCTTTACCACCGTACAATCGCAAGCACTCTCGGCTCCACCGTTCTTGTTCGCATTCGTGGTTGTCTTACTTACAGCATTCGTTTCTGATCGCATGAGAAGCCGTAGCGTACCCATGGTTTTTCACGCTAGTATCGCTATGTTGGGATATCTCTTCCTCGCCATCGCCGGCACTTACCAGGCCGGATTCCTCTTTCGCTACATTGCTGTATTCCCAATCTGCGCGGGCTTTTTCTCCGCAGTGACGATAGTGATTACTTGGACTGTAAACAATCAGGATTCGGACGAAGGCAAAGGCACGGGCATGGCAATTCTCAATGTCATCGGTCAGCTTGGTCCGCTAGTTGGCACAAGGTTGTATCCCGACCGCGATGGCCCTTACTTCGTCACCGGCATGAGTGTCTGTGCTGTCGCCATGGCTTTGGTTGCATTATTGGCGTTCACTTTGCGGATTGTGCTCATCAGGAAAAACAAAAAGCTCAATCGAGAGGTTTTGTCACCGGGACAAGATCCCAATCCCAATTTTATTTTCATGATCTGATAGCAAGTATCGTCAATCGCGTTGACAATGCAGTCTCTCACATGTTCTCGTTCGTCGTTCCAGATCTTGTTCCTAGTTCGTGGTCCATCTTTACAGCTTCACCAACTCGTGTTTGACAGAATGTCAATGGTATTTTGATCCTTGTAGCCATGGACCTCCACGAAGCAGTACTACTTGGATACAGAACTTCTGTTGTTTTACCTGTATTTTGCATATTACATTCCAAGCCATAGGCTGTGTCTTGGTGTTCGTGTTATGGCATTCCAGCAGCTGGACCAGGTCCGTGATCAAGATAGCTCTATTGCCTGTTTGGGAATACCAGGAAAGCCAACGTCCTTACCAACACTACGCCTGTGATTGCTCGTCACGACTTCCGCCCGAACATGAGTGTGAGACACTCATACTGCATGTGTTGCTGCTGGGACGCTGCTTACTTCCATGTCCGGAATTTGAAGTTCGTCTCGCAGCAGTATTAAGGCCTATTCCGTCATGTGGCGAGTGGTTCAGCAATGATATGCAACCAGGACTAATGACTGAAGCTGTACCATCACGAATTCACGGTCCAGGACAGCGAAGCCTCATTGAATATACCGACGGCTATGGAACAAGGCCCTGTGGACGATGACCCATCAGGCGGTCATTTCGACGCTCGCTCATACTCTCCTGAACAGCTGCTTCAGGATGCGTCTCAGCAGTCTGGAGCACGTAGCGCTTCCGTACGGAGAGGCAACAGTCGAGACGATGATTCGCAAGCCGAGGCAACAACCTCCAGGAATGGAAGTCCTCGATCGAATGGCCGAGGGCGGCATACCAGTGAGCATACGGCGGGTATATTCCCTGACAGACCTGAATTTCACCGTGTAGGGACGCTCGGCGCCGACGTCCCAGACCTTGACGATTGTGATATCCATCTCAAAGAAGGCAATCGTGATGATGCTTCGGAGGATGCAGCGGGTCGGCCACGAAGACATCGCATGTACAAGTTCACGCTCTATGAAACAAGTGCAAGGTATTGGGTAACTGGTGCCGACATCTCTGAAACCTCATTCCGCATGTTGAGGATTGAGCGGACTTCGGCACCAGGAAGCATCGCGGTTTTCGAGGATGAGACTCTCTACGATCGAAGACAAATGCGAGACGTCCTGGAAGCGATTGATCAAGGAAACAAGGCGACCGGGGGGTTGCGCATGAAGTACGTCTTCTGGGGTCTGCTTGGATTCATCAGATTCACGGAGGCATACTACATGCTTGTGGTCAAGAAGCGTCAGCAGGCAGCCATGATCGGCGGCCACTATGTCTACCAGATTGAGGATACCGAGTTAGTACCTCTAACAACTGGCGCCAGTTCTCGGTTCATTCGTGATCGGAATCCGGAGGAAGTTCGCTTCCTGGGGATACTGAACAACCTTGATCTGTCAAAATCCTTCTACTTCAGCTACTCTTACGACATCACTCACTCTCTTCAGCACAACATCATTCGACAAAGACAGGCGATTCTCGATGGAAACCCAGAAGCAAGTCCGGATTTTAATGCTATGTTCGTGTGGAACCATCATCTCCTGAAGCCGGGAATTGCAAACCTCAAGCATCCCTTCGACTGGTGCTTACCCATCATACACGGCTACATCGATCAGGCTCCACTCAGCATCTTCGGACGTACAGTATACCTGACAATCATCGGCAGGCGATCACGTTTCTTTGCGGGCGCAAGATTCCTGAAGAGAGGTGTCAATGATCTGGGCTATGTGGCAAATGATGTCGAGACGGAGCAAATTGTCGCAGAGAAGCTGACTACATCCTTCCACGCTCCAGGTCCCAAGCTGTTCGCAAATCCGACTTACACATCATACCTCCAGCATCGCGGCAGTATCCCACTTTACTGGACCCAAGATAACAGTGGAGTTAACCCGAAGCCAGACATCGACCTCAACTTACATGACCCTTTTTACCAACCTGCAGCCTTGCATTTCGATAACCTCTTCGAACGCTACGGTTGCCCCATCTATGTCCTGAACCTTATCAAAGCGCGAGAAAGACAACCGAGAGAATCGAAGTTGCTGTACGAGTTCCAGAATTGTATCGAATATCTGAACCAGTCACTTCCAGAGGGCAAAAAGATTCAATATGAAGCTTTTGACATGGCGAGGACGGCCAAAACTCGCGGCGACGTTATTGGACTCCTCGGCAAGATTGGTAAGCGTATTGTCGGCCTTACTGGTTTCTTCCACAACGGCGACGAGGGGGACAGTAGCCCAAAGGTGCAGAATGGAATTGCAAGAACAAATTGTATCGATTGTCTTGACCGTACGAACTCGGCACAGTTCTGTCTTGGCAAGGAAGCACTTGCGCTCCAGTTGCAGGCTTTGGGCATCATCGACAACGATGAAGTGGAATATGACACCGATGCATGCAACACCTTCACCCAGATGTTTCATGATCACGGAGACACAATTGCCATCCAGTATGGTGGCTCCCATTTGGTCAACACTGTCGCCACTTACCGAAAGCTTAACCATTGGCAGGCCAATTCTCGAGACATGGTGGAGAGCTTCAAGCGGTATTACAATAATTCCTTCATTGACAGTCAGAGACAGGAAGCATATAATTTGTTCCTGGGTAACTACATCTGGGCCCAAGGTCAGCCAATGTTGTGGGATCTCCACTCGGACTATTATCTTCATCACAGCGATCCGAAGATCTGGCTCGGCCGGCAGCGTAGACACTATATACACTGGTTCACTCCAGCATTTCTTGAACCAAGGATCCTTCCCAAAGCTGTACGGTTGCAAAAGAAACATGGACACCGCGGGGGCGTAGAAGAATACGACGATTACTGGACGGAATGCTACAGACCTGGCATTCTCTCCGCCTTGCCCAAAGTGTATGCTTACCGGATCGGATTGGAACATCGCCATCTCCCAGAGCACCCTCCTAGCGATGATGTGTCTTACAACTTCAGTCCCTTTATCCGTAGGTATGATCCACACAAGCAGAATGTGGTAGATTCTCCTGAAAAGAAAGTCCCACGCAAAGGCGTCAAGATTGTCGATCCACAAGATGGCGAGTCTCGAAGTTTGTCCCCTCAGTATCCACTTTCTGAAGCAACTCATCGTCGGCCCATGACTGCAGAAGAGATGCCCAGCATCCTGCGAGGGTCCACCTTTGAGCGGGAGTACAAAGCTCCCGTCATACCCCTATCAGAGCAAAAGCATCCAGACAAAGCACAGCAACATCTCTGGACGCTCAACCAGATCCACCGCAACTCCCTGGACCCTACCATTTCCGAACAAGAACTTAACGAGTACACACACTATGTCTTGCACCCCCTGCAGCTACCCCTGGTGCTGAGCAATGACATACCCACTGACGCCAACCTCGAATACGTGGCGTACGCGCATAAGCCAGGTGGTGCTGCTTTCGATGACACCTACGATGAAGACGACTACAACGAGCAAACTTTCGCCTCCGGCGTTTCCGAAGCCGACCTTGAAGCCTTCCAGGCTTTTGTTGAAGAACCTGCCGATCCTCTGACGGTCGATGCCGAGGACTGGGAGAAGAAGCGATACAAGGCCTACCGCCAGTGGCTCAAGGGTAAATCCCTCTTCAAACAGAGTAAGGTCGATCCAGAATGGGTGCAAGGGACATGAAATTTCCGATCCGCTGCGCACGATACTATATGATTTATCCTGCAATCCCGTGCATTTGGCAAGCTTGACGATCTGCCAACAAAATCATGATCTTTGTGAGGTTTTGCTTACGCGTTTGTGGTGGTGCATCTAGTTCTTGAACGGTCGAGTTGACAAATTTGGATGTTTAGCGACGAGGGTTCATGAAATGGAAGTTGCATGTCCTACTTTGGTACAGCTAGTCTGCATACTCACACTATGGGATGTAAGCAGCGGTATACGGTGGTAAGCTTATGTTGGTGGTAGACTTTGACCGTCACGTCACCAGTCGTGTAAATGAGCATACTACGGTATAGACGAACATGAATTTGCTCAATGTCGCTTCGTTCGTTTCTTCTTTTTCCGCTTTTTAGGTTTTTGAGCGCCCCCTGCGCTGACTTTCGTTGCTCGTGAGAGCTTGTCTGTGTCTTCTGTTTCGTCTAGGTCATCGTCACTGTCGTCCTCGCCGTCCAATAGGTCCAAATCGTCCGACTCCTCGTCTCCATCCACGTCCTCAACCTCATCAGCCACCTCCGTCCTGCCTGGCTGTTTCCCGCTCATTTTCTTTGCCCCGTCGAATTTTGTAGTATGCTGTCCGAACGTCCGCCGATTCTCCTCCTCGAAGCCCGCTTTCTCCTTCTTGAACAACAGCATTGCTGCCCTCGCGTCCTCGATACTCGAATGCTCGCCCGTTTGTATGACCATGCCCAACTCAGACCGCGCCAGCTTTCGCAACGCAGGCGGCTTCCCACGGCTCTCGACCCTGAACTTCGCATGGCGACTCGTGTCCCGCAGGTCCCGACGCGGATGCGACAGCGTCAACGCCAGCAGATCGTTCTTCAAAGCATGCCCTACTAGGATGCGATCTTGCAGCAGGTCCGCCACGTCCTTCTGCACCTCGGCGAATGGTCGCGCGTAGCCTGCTCGCATGTGTTGCGGTTTTACGCCCGATACGTGGGTGCGGTAATCATGTACGCGGATCCCGGGCGGCGGTTGCACGAAGGAGTCGTAGATCTGTTCACCGTGGAAATTGACCAGGGACGCCCGCGCCAGCACATTGTCGTCGTGGGGGGGAGGGCCGGTGCCGACCATTTCGCAGTCCAGGGCGACGAATTTGCCGGCTTTGCGAGTGGGATGCAGCCCGCCGTTGATGTCGTCGTCGTAGATTCCGTGTGTGCTTGGACCTCCAGAGCCATATGCGGCGGAGATATCTTCGGCAGCGATGTCGTGGTCGCGAAGGAGTTTTGCTCGCGAAGCGTTCTTGTGTGGCTCTGGGGCGGGTTTCGAGTCGCTGAACCCCATCTTCGCACGTTTGAATACGCTCTTCTGCCGGGGCTCGGTATGTGTCAATCTTGGTTTCTTATCCCCATTCGCAGCGCCAGTGCTCTTCTGCTCGGGGCGTTTGCGCTTCAGGACATTGTTTGTGACTGATCCCTTGTCCGCTTGTAGCTTTTCCTGTAGCTTTTTCCAATTGCTTGACACCTGGGTAAGGTCCAATCCCGGCATCCTCTTGACATAACCTGCGCATACAAGGGCAGATGCAAAGAGGTAGCTTGTTGGCGCAATAGAAGTCGATGTCCCAAAATTTCCCAGGCGCACGGACCAATAGCTTGTGACGAAGCAGCTCTTGCCGGTCGCATCGAGCGCAAGACGACGTTGATCATTGAGGCGACACCATAAATCAGAAACTACTTCACAATTGATCGCAACTCTGCCAGCTCGTTCTGAGCCACCATGGCGCCTAGAGCTGATGGCAAAGATGGCGCAAACGGATCTGACGAATTCAAACCCGAGCGCGGAATCGCCACACTCGCCCAGATACGGTACGCAACATTGTAGCAATTATGGTTATACGCGTCTGATGATTTGTGATGATATGCTGATGGTTTTCTGCAGAGTTGGCGTGAAAGCGATGGTGGAGAAAGTGAGTACCTACGGCTTCGTTCTAAGCTCGAACGCAACGACATAAAATATGAAACATGAATGCATTTCTAACTTTCTGAACAGGATGGCGAGAAAAGGAAAGCAGAGATATTAGCTGTCCAACCGAGGCCAGGCGGAACGAAATACTATGTTCACTACGAGGAGTTCAATAAGCGGTTAGACGAATGGATCATATCGTCACGACTCGACCTCACACAGGAGGTTGAGTGGCCACTTCCAGAGAAGCCAGACACAAAATCGAAGCAAAAGACAGCGCAATCGAAGAATCAAGCAGCCGGAACCAAAGACTCGAAATCGCAGCAGAAATCGCAGAAACGTCCTCGTTCGGCCACGACAACCAGAGACACCTCGGAGGTGCCACAAGATGCATCTGCCAAGGCCAGTAAACGATTATCGAATCAGGGCGGTAAAGAGAATCGCGATCCTGCTGCTGTCATCGTTGCCACTGAGGATATCAGTGGTACACCACAACCTGATGATGGGTCGATGATCGACCTGGTGGAGATGCAAGAAGCCGCAGCGGCTGCGAAGGCTGCACCTGATCAAGAGTACTCTCGAGAAGAGGAGATCGAGAAGCTTCGTGTGGGTGGCAGCATGACCCAAAACCAAACCGAGATCTCGCGTGTACGGAATTTGGAACGAATACAGATGGGTATGCATGAGATCGAGCCATGGTACTTTTCCCCATATCCAGCAGAGTTCAGCGACTGCGATATGGTGTTCATCTGTGAGTTTTGCCTGGGCTATTTCGGCGACAAGACCCGCTTTACACGGCATCGCCAAAAGTGTACGCTTCTACATCCACCAGGGAATGAGATCTACCGGGACGATAATGTCTCCTTCTTCGAGATCGACGGTCGGCGACAGCGGACATGGTGTCGAAATCTTTGCCTACTGTCAAAGCTTTTTCTCGACCACAAAACTCTGTATTACGATGTCGACCCCTTTCTCTTCTACTGCATGACAGTGCGAGACGAGCGGGGTCATCACCTGGTCGGATACTTCTCCAAGGAGAAAGACTGCGCAGAAGGCTATAACGTCGCGTGTATCTTGACAGTACCTCAATGGCAGCGCAAAGGTTACGGCAAGCTGCTCATCCAATTCTCGTACGAGCTGTCAAAGATTGAGGGCAAGCTCGGGTCGCCCGAAAAACCGTTGTCTGATCTTGGTCTCCTTGGCTACCGAGCGTACTGGCAAGAAGTCATCGTTGATTACCTCGTAGAGCGTACCGAGGAGGGTAGCAATAGTCCCATGGTGTCGATCGAGGAACTCGGCGCCGCCCTTGCCATGACAACCATGGATGTCATGCATACCCTCCAGAATTTGAACATGCTACGATATTCGAACAAGAACCACGTTATCGTGCTGACAGATGCGGCAGTGGCACAGCGAGAGAAGCAGAAAGAGAAGGAGAAGATCAAAGGTCGTAGGATCATCGAGCCGGACAGACTGGCATGGAAGCCACCGGTTTTCAGCGCCGCTGCAAGAAGCTGGAATTGGTGATCAAGCTTTGAGCGAGTATGGCTCCTGTGACAAAATGGGGAGTGAAGTGGTGTTAAGGCGATGGTCATGGCGATACCCCTTCGGTTTGATGGTCTGGGTATACACTTGTAACGATTATATCATGAAAGAAGCATTTTAGGCGCTGGTGCGCGGTTCCCTTTCTACCTTCTACTTCATGTCTCTCTCCGCCATACGGGATCAGCACCGATTCACAGGCCTACTATCCACACGCGTGTGAAGCATTGTGTCAATCTCGCTTTCGTCTCAGCCCGGTGTCTCCATGTATGTGTCTATCTAGACCCTGCGCAAGTACGATCTTGATTCCTGTTGTACTCTCTTTCGCCGATACTGCAGCTCTACACACGATGTCCATCTCGCAACGTTGGATCATCTCCCGCTATTCACAGTAATGCTTGGTGCAGCGTCTGCCAAGTGCCATGATAGAAGGAAGCACGAGTGAGACATCCAGATAGCATCACTGCAGACAGCGACAACACATCTGCTGCGCTCGCATTGGCGAAGCGATGTCAAATGACGGCTGCGGTCCTTCACCTGAGGAACTAGAGTTAGAAGATGTCTCCAGCAGAAAGCGGGATGTCCAATTGATGTGTCTTGCGAGGATCCGTCAAGACGGCCTAGCCAGCTCTGATACCATATACGCAGTAGATGTGCGGACATATCACAGACATGATTTTGGCAGCTTCGCAAAGCTTGCCAAAAAGTCTTCATCGCTCGTCGGCGAGTGGGTTGGCATGAATAACGATCTTCTCGATTCTGATCGGCTCAAGTGGTCTATTCTTCTTGTCGATAGGCACAGCTTCCATCTTATCCAGCGTCTCCCAGCCTTCAAGAACCCGGCCAAAGACGGTGTTCTTGCCATCCAAATGCGCCGCTTTGTCGAACGTGATGAAGAACTGACTTCCGTTGGTGCTAGGACCCTTGTTGGCCATGCTCAACATGCCTCTCGTGTGGTGGCGCAGGGACGACTTGATCTCGTCTTCGAACATGCTGCCGTACACTGATTCGCTGTCCTTGGAAGAGCCCGTCGCTGGCGATCCTCCTTGGATCATGAAGCCCGGAATATTGCGATGAAAGGGCGATTTGTTATATTTTCCCGAACTTGCCAAGGCGAGAAAGTTGTAGGAAGTCTTGGGGGCGGCTTGACAGAACAGCTCGACTTTGACGTCCCCATGTGTTGTTTCCAGGGTTGCTGCCATGTTGTCTCCAAACTACCGCTGTACCGGCGTTTGTCTTCCTAAGGCGCTGTCCGAAGATACAGCAAGTGATGTTGATGTTCCCAAGAATAGAGTTCACGTAAAGTAGAAAGTGTGCGTGCATGAGACGCCGTGACGCCGACACGGGCGCACTCGGCGTGAAGCCTTACTGCTGTACCCTGCTCAAGTCAGCTCCCGAACCGGGATGTCGTTCGTCCACTTTACCGATCAGCTCCAGCCCACATTACAGCCGCAGAAGAACACCACAACAACATTGACGCGCTACTCATTGACCAGCAGCCCCTCTACCCGCGGTTCAGTGAGCACGTTTCCAAGCGACCATACATTCCATTGGACTCTGATCATCCCGTTCGATTCGAGCAAGCGGCAGACCGAGTAGTGCTGGTCCTCAGCCTTCATCCTTCATAAGAGCCTAGAACATAGGCAGCGCGCAGCCTTCGACTACGATCCATCGCTCGCCCGGAAACATCCCAGCGTCAGCAAGATACTGTGCTTTCTTTGCGCAAGGTGCCCGTTGACTATAAGCACGATCGCGCTACAAACGCTACCTTCACCTTACATACTCTCGACGAACCGGTAAACCTTCAGTCTTGCGCGTCGGCTCTCTCAAACACCACTGTGAGGTTGGCGGGCTCGTATGGCGCAGCGCCCATGAGGGCTGAGCACAGTAGAATAGCCGACTATGGCGGCTTCGGTGAGGGTGAGCGCTGCGCATAGAAGCCATGCACTTATGCGACAGTTTGGCTGATACAGGACTCACAGGTCTCTGGACCACCTAACTCCAACTTCCTGTACGCATCCCGAGCCCCGCGATCGCGCTGGTCGTATCGTTGCTAACACGCTCTCAGTGTTGGATATCCCGGCATTTCAGCTACTTTACCACGGATTGAAGGCAAGGTCGAGATCCGGCCTGCCGTGGGATTCTCAGCACCAGTCAATGTCTCCCTCGTCACCGTGTCGCTTCAACGCCGTGAGTCGATCAATCCTACAGCAGACTCAATGATACGATCGTCACTGTCTTCTTCACGGAAAGAGATTACAGATCTTGTGGGCAAAGAGATGCTACTATATCGCGCCCCACCAGGCAAGGAATCTGAGGCCATATTATGCATGGATCTGCCGTTCGTACTTTTCATACCCTATGGCCGAGGTGGAGAAGAGGTTGCTCGGAGAGTCCCACCAGCAAGTCTGCAACTTGACAAACGAACCGCCGAGACGTTCTATGAGATTGTGGTCATGGTCCAGCAGGGCCCACAAGATCAAAGGAAATACCCTTTCGCGGTACCCATATCACGCTACGATACGTTGAGCACGTTCGGCATGTATAACCGCCCGGAGAGTGCAGAGCGAGTATCCGATCATATCGTCACCCTAGGAATCAGCTTGCCACGCTGGAGTTATGGGCCATTGGATCCGGTCTCGGTTTACATCAAGCTAAGTCCTAACCCGGACTGTATGGCCAAGGCGAAACGAGTGACGATTCAGTCGATCACGGTAGGCATCGACGAGGAAATCATTTTCAATCACGAAGGCGACGAACCGAAACGAAACACTAAAACGCTCGCGAAACACACACAGCCAGTAGGTGTGAGGATGCCAGAAGCAGGCTACTTCACCAATCTCGGATTGGTGTTCCCAGGCCGTGACCTCAGAGATCATGATGGGGTCTTGCCTAGGGGCAAGAAAGAGTTCCCAATGTATGCTGTGTCCGGCTTCACGACAACTGGAACTCTATACAAGATTGAATACTATCTCACAGTAAGGGTGAGTTCGTGAAACACAGGCATTGTTTGGAGAGCACCTGACGCTAATAGCTTCTGTAGGCAAAAATGTCTTCAGCAAGGGACATTATTCTCCGACAGCCTATCGTTGTGTGTCCTTTCGATCACGCTGGCTGCAAAGAGGAGATGGAGGCCATTGAACAAGCGGCAAAAGATGCTGCGCATATCTCGCCCGACAACCCGATGCTTCCTGCTGCAGCAATTATCAAAGCCAATGATCCTGCCGGGTTAAAACCGCTTGGCATCGCCATTGTCGGTGGTCATCGCAAAATGCTGATCGAATGAGAGGGCCAGGCCCGTGCAAGGGGAGACCGGCAGAGTCTCGTCAAGCTCAGGCAGTGCTGAATCTGCAAGGGACAATCTTTCGGTCTTCGAATTCTGCCCGTACAATCAGGTCTATAGCAGATCTCGCAGGTGTCAAGTCGTGTCAGGGCGATGCACATACACTACTGGTTTATGAGTGCATCCGATGAAGTTGCGGAAGTTGCAGCTCTCGACGACGAACACCGTGTGTACGACCTTCGAAATCGTGATAGTACACCTCGTGATTATAGCACGGATTATTGCAACACGATATACGATGATGCCAGTCACATGCAGTGTGCAGCGATCAATGAATCGCAAAAGCTCAGAGTCCACGTGACAACGACAATAGCGAGCGTCTGCTATGATCAACATCTGCTGGTGTTTCACATGCTGCGCGCAACTCGTATCAACGGGGCGCCCGCCTTTCACTTTCGGTATCCCGAAGCTTCTCTCTTACTTCAGGCGTCTCTGGGCGTGGTCATACATTGCAGATCGCAGAAAGCATGTGCATCTGCTTTTGGGGAACGATCGTGGTCATTTGAATATGGACTTTAGCGGGAGTTTATGGGATGAGCGACTCAATCGTGATGTGCTGTGGAAATGAACACAAGCCATGAGACCACGCCAAGCGTGCTTTCACTTCGCGGACATTGGGTTGGGGTCAGACGTGCGAGACGCAATGAGAGCAAGGATCACTGCTCGTCATGAGGCGGAGATAACATGGTAGGAATCGTGAAGATTATGTTGTTATCGATTTGTGCAGTCGATGTCGTGATGTGTACAGCCAAGGCATTGGAAGCACTTGACTAAGGGTACCTACGGCAGGTCTAGATGCGCCAGTGTCAGAACAAGCAAAAGCCTACAATAGTCTGTAGTCCACGGAGACTTTTGATGTTGATTCACACCTGCAGTCTTTGTACGACCATAGATGTAGTCAAAGCATACCTCATCAGCCGCAGCGTAAACGACCTGCAGGTGATCTTAGTAGGTAGCAGATCTTCGAGGGTGGTGTGAATCGTGATCCTCCTGAGATGCATTGTAACGTTGACCGTACGTGGCCCTGCGCCACAGCGATTTCCAAGCAACTCGACTCCTGCTGTTGGCTTGTGACGTCGGCAGGATGAAACGGCAACTTAACTCAAGTCGCCTCAACCACCTTACCAACACCTATACTACGAAACGCATCGGGCACGTACAGTAATATGTCCCCTAAGGCACATGTTGGGGCCGGAGTGCAATAATAAGCGTGGTCGTCGTTCACACTGAATCTAGCGTCCTCCACCTGGCCGACTACACTCTTTCGTGGTCCGGCTGACCAAGCCAACTTCGGCGGCATCGCCAGTGGTCGATACATTGCTTGGCCTCTTCTCCTTCTCCCCTTGCACCTTTCCCGGGCCATTTCTTCTCTCATGTGAGTCTTGCCCACTCACGCACACGTGTCCGACGCCTACGACAGGCCATGTCCGCCCTCTCGGCCAAGCGGAACACCAACATGCCCGGCCAGACTGCGGACGGCAAGCGAGTCTTCTCCGGAGTCGCTTTGAACACGAATCAGAAGGTCGGCGGTCACAACAGCTCGACTGGGCAGAAGATCAAGAACTTCTTTCGCATCAACTCGCTGAACAAGACCGATGGGAGCGAGAAAGCCGGTTCCGATGATGGCCAGACGGACAAGCCTTCTGAGGGTACCCGCACCCCTCAATCCCAGCACAATAAGGCCAGTCTACGAAGCAGTCGCTTTATCCCTCATATTGGTCGCACGAGAAGTACCACCGTGGCGTCAGAAGGCAATCCGCTTGACGAGGGAATGAGCCCGACAGCACATGCCAATCCATATTTCCAACACCAGGGTCCTCCGGCTTTACGACATCACGACGACAGTAGCATCCCACCATCGCCCACGGGTACATCGCAAGGAAACAAGAAGATCGATGGGGCGAGTGATGCCAGTGATGCAACAGGGAAGGAAGAGCTGGCACGGAAACTCCGACGAGTAGCCAGTGCTCCGAATGTACAGGGTCTCTTCGGCAAGAGCAAGAGTGGCAGTGGAAGCAGACCGCAGACCGCAGAACTGGAGGATCCTGTCAAGGTCACAGCGAATGGAATTGGTATGCACGGGGCAAATGGTAGTGCACTGAGCATGGTTGAGACTGTACCGCAGGATGATACACTCCTTCCAATACCTGGGATCAACGGCCCTTTGTCACCAGGGAAGCTACGGAATAGTATTGCCTTTCGCAGGACCTACAGCAGCAACAGTATTAAGGTGCGGAACGTCGAGGTGGGCCCGGGCAGTTTCGATAAGATCAAGTTGATCGGAAAGGGCGATGTGGGCAAGGTGTACCTTGTGCGGGAGAAGAAGAGTGCCAGGTTATATGCTATGAAAGGTAGGTGCTGTCGGAGGAGAAGGGTGATGGGAAGAGGTAGAAGTGCTAGGCTAACAAAACTCTCACAGTGCTGTCGAAGAAGGAGATGATCAAGCGCAACAAAATCAAGCGTGCGCTCGCCGAGCAAGAGATTCTAGCGACCTCCAACCACCCATTCATTGTCACGCTTTATCACAGCTTCCAGTCAGAGGATCATCTGTACCTGTGCATGGAGTACTGTTCAGGCGGCGAGTTCTTCCGTGCATTGCAGACCCGTCCGAACAAGTGTGTGGATGAGGATGCTGCTCGGTTTTATGCTGCAGAAGTCACGGCAGCTCTGGAATACCTGCATCTGATGGGCTTCATCTACAGAGATCTCAAGCCTGAGAGTGAGTTTGTGGTCTCGTCGAGTGTCCATAAAGCACATATGCTAATTCGCTTGGCCAGATATTCTGCTGCATCAATCGGGCCACATAATGCTTTCAGATTTCGACCTGTCCAAGCAGTCGGATCCAGGAGGTGCACCAGCCATGATCCTCGCTGGAAACCGGTCATCTGGTGGAGGCGGCATCACGTCAAATCCTAACCCGAACAACATGCCAACTATCGATACCAAATCATGTATTGCTAACTTTAGGACGAACTCATTCGTCGGTACCGAGGAGTACATTGCGCCAGAGGTCATCAAAGGTTGCGGCCATACGAGTGCGGTAGATTGGTGGACTCTGGGAATCTTGATATACGAAATGCTCTTCGGTACCACACCGTTTAAAGGCAAGAACCGGAATGCAACGTTCGCCAACATCCTACGCGACGAAGTGCCGTTTCCTGAAGGATCTGGCTCGCCTAACGTGTCGAAGTGA
This sequence comes from Microcyclospora pomicola, assembly GCA_002786065.1. Classification (NCBI taxonomy): domain Eukaryota; kingdom Fungi; phylum Ascomycota; class Dothideomycetes; order Capnodiales; genus Microcyclospora; species Microcyclospora pomicola. The sequence continues at coordinate 727,710 of NHNY01000006.1, read as the reverse complement.
GTTTTCATTTGCTTCGCTTCTTTCTCTTAGAATGCATACTGACAACCATTTTAGCCTCTGCAAATCCCTCGTCCGCAAACTCCTGATCAAGGATGAATTGAGACGTCTCGGTTCCCGAGCAGGAGCTTCCGATGTCAAGGGACATCCGTTCTTCAAGAGCACATCTTGGGCGTTGCTCCGTCACTCGAAGCCGCCGATCATCCCGAACCAAGGTCGTGGTATCGATACCATCAACTTCAGAAACGTCAAGGAGAGCCATTCTGTCGATCTTGGAGGAGATGGAACTTCGGCACGGGAGAAGAACCAAGGCCGTGCCGTTCCTGCAAGCAAGATGAAGGGCGTACCCCTAGACTCTGGTTTGGACACTCCTGGTGGTGAAATCGCCGATCCGTTCGAAGAGTTCAACAGTGTCACCCTACACCACGACGGAGACGATGGTCATGATGGAGAACGAAACGGACACCACGGTCGATGATCAGTCCTGACCGAAACAGAAGAGTGCGAGTGAAAGGAAGAAGTCATTGTTATGCCTCAAAATGCGTGCGCGTCTCTTCGACCGTTGTGCTGGGTCTCGGTGTTCTAGGTGCGTTACGGCCGAGGTGCAAGAGGCCTCGGAAAGTCTTCAATGCTTGCAGTCTCACGTCAGTCTTCGTCCGCGCGTGGCCTGATGAAAGCGACTCTGGTTCGTTTGCCTGTTTCCTCCCCATCAAAGCGCTGGTATGGGGCTGCGAAGGTGCTGGGGATCATGTAAAAACATCATTACGTGACATGAAAACATCCTTTCTCCTCTGCTTTGCCTGTTGATTGCGTCGTATGGAACTCTTCACTTGCCCTGATCGCGTAAATGATATACTTTGGGATTCCATTTCAGTCTTGGTCATTGTTGTTTCGTGCTAGAGGTATCATTACAGAGATGTCGTGCAACCCTAAGGTTCCTTAGGGTTGGCTGTGTGGCGGAACAGCAAGAGATTTTAGCAACTTGTACTTACTATTTAACGACCTGTTCCCTTGTCAACTATCTAACCTTCCTTGTAGATGCGATACTCATACTGAACATGGTACTGTGGTTAGAGAAGATTGTGTGCGCGACCGCGAATGTGTAGTGATGTGTATTTTATGGCCTTGGTAGGTGGGCAGATTGTACTTTGGCACTACAGAATGGCATGAATTCCTCGTTGAGACATCATTCTGCCCGTTGCAATTAGCATGGCATCAAATCGCAACCAGGAAGGCCAGATCAAAAACATAATAGAAAAATCTACGGACTCTTTGCTTCACACATCCTTCCATCGAAGCAGTCTGCCTCAGTTGTCTATCCGTCATCGTAGGCTCAATTCTGCGCAAACCTGCAAAGCATGGACCGAGCAATGAAGGAGTGGCTGGCCATTCTCGACAGCGAACATGAAAGTACACCAGATATCAAGGATTTCACGAGAAAGATCTCCAAGTCCTACGTTGTCTACGGCTCCATGGTGCTCTTGCCTTCATCGGCATTTACCCAACGACAACAACAAGAATCACAAGATCAACCATCGCAGCAATCACTCCATAGACTCTACGGGCTCATCTGCCAGCACTTGAAGACCACCCACGTCGCCGTCACGCACCCGATCCCGCTGCATACCACAGGCTCACCCAGCAGCAGCAGCAGCACCAGCCCAGGCTCCTCTGCAGAGAACTTGCTCCGCTCCCCCGCCAACTTCGAGCCCTTGCACGGCGACTTCGGGCCCTCTGCCAGCGCGCATCCGCCCTGCGCCGCCGACTTCGCCGCCGCGTACTGGGTGACGGCGAAGCAGAACGGGATCGCGCAGACGTGGGCGCCGCGCTGGACGATGTTCTCGCGCGGCAATGTCAGCGAGAAGGCGCGGCTGCTGGGCCTTGAGTCCGTGGCGATGGCGGTGGAGCAGGGGAATGCCGGCCGCGATCGGAGGGGGTGCAGCGCGGTGGATTTTTATGTCGGCATCGGGTATTTTGCTTTCTCGTATCTGAAGGCGGGGGTCAAGGTGGTGCTGGGGTGGGATCTGAATGCGTGGAGTCTGGAGGGGTTGAGGAGAGGGGCGGAGGGGAATCGGTGGAAGACGGTGCTTGTTGGGGAAGGGGAGGAGGTAGAGGGCTTCGCTATGCAGGAGGAGGAGACGACGAGGCTGGTCGCGTTTCACGAGTCGAACGAGTATGCCTTGCGAAGGATCCAAGCGCTGCGTCAGGCCTTGCCACCCGTGCGGCATGTGAACTGTGGACTCTTGCCGACCTCGAAAGGGAGCTGGCAAACGGCGATGGGCGTGCTTGATCCTGATCTGGGCGGCTGGATCCATGTGCACGAAAACTTTGCGCTGGCGGAAATCGAGGTCAGGGCAGAAGAGGTGAGGCAGGCTTTCCAGGACATGCTTCATATCGCGCGGCGGGACGGGACAGTGCAGCTTGAGGCGATCAATCGACTCAAAAGCTATGCGCCTGGTGTCATACATTGTGTCGTGGATATATACATACCGCCATTATCGTTGTCCTCGTTGACAGCCACATGACCTCTTCTGCGTGTGTCCTCTTTCCTACATCATATCGGACTCCATGCGTCCATCCGTATGCTTCTGCGCTGCAGCCATACATTCCGCGACATTGCTGTAAGCGATATTCTCATCGACAAGATTCCAGCCAAACGTGCCAACGTAGGTAGAATCGTCATCGCATGGAACCGATCAGATACTGTCGAAGCAAGATCGAGACCACATTGCATGACCGCAGCGGCATACAGCCTTGCCTCCAGCTGTCTACGATTGTGTCAAAGAACAACATTGTCGTTACTTCATCGATTGCGTCGGAACTTGGCGGGTATGTTGGCCTCTACAATGGACATCTTATCCATCGCATCTTGCTTCTCCTGCGCTTCGTCGAGCAGATCATGCAGGCGGAAGTGCTCGATGTCCTCCGGATGCGTCAACTCTTCCTCCGTCGCATCGGGACCGTGAAACTTCTCGAAGTGGTGGATCCTGCGAAGCGGAATGAGTATCAGGTGGCGTGCGTATCGCACCTGTAGCGAACTGTGAACTTCCATGCGACTTACTCATACTCGTACTCATCGTCGCCATGATGTCCCGGCCCATATCCAAAGTCCGGCAATGTGATGCCCTGCGCAGTGCCAATCGTGAACTCGGCGAAAGTTATGGTTCCACTCTGATCACGATCGTACAGCTCAATGACTTTTTGCACGGCGGCGTCCTTGTCAGTTCTGGAGATGTTGTCGGTGGATACATGTTCCAGGCCATAGAATTTGTAGATCTCGTCCGCCGTCCACTCGTTGTTGAAGTCGAAATCGTGCAGATTGAAGAAGGCCCCGGCGTCGAAGGAGGAGATGTGGTGCTCCTCGGACATGTGTCGTTCGGCCCATGTTGCGTCGGGAGAGAGGGGCTGTTGCTCGTGACCACCGTGTGCATGAACGACAACCAGCAGCTGCAGGACGCCGAAAAGAGATGCTGAGAAACCCATGGCTGATGTTGGTGGTAATCTGCAACCATCAATGTTTGGCGTTGTCGTCACTTGTGATTTGTATACTGCATGTGCATGACATTGGAGCGGACATGTTCCGATGTGACGCGCGGGACGCGTCTCGCACTTCCATTCCGTGAGAGACTCGTGGAGACAACGACATACAGGCCGAGATCTTGATCGAACAGATCGATTCTGCGAATATGGATATCTCAATGAGAGCTCGCAATGACAATTCGGTTCCAGAAGGAGAGCTTAGTCCCCTGGAGCAAGAGGTTCTCGACGAGTATTCGAAGCTGGTCGGCAATCTCGACAACGTATGTGCTCTTTGACAAGCAGTCTTCTCTATTTCTCAAGCTGATGGGAAATACGTCCCACAGTTGTCGGGAATACTGGCTGAATTAGCAGCACACCCTTCTGCTGAGATCCTGGATGCCTTGCGTGGTCTTGAACGGAAGACCACGACGGTCTTTACGCTGCTGAAAGCAAGTGTTTACAGCATTGTTCTGCAGCAGGAGATTTATGGGGGCGATCAAGGAAGTCAGGACGGCGGGACGCCTCGATGAAAGACTGGATTGATTATCTTTATGTCTGAGGTAAATACCTTAGTTTACACAGCTGGTATGCTGTACAAACGCGGAACATTATTGACCTGTGCGACTAGAAAAGATCGGGCTGTCCACGTCCTCAACGATAGCCACCAAAGAGGCTGAAGCAGGTGGACAGAGCCTGCCATCATACCCGGAGATGGGCCATACATCTGCTCCACTGGATCTCGCTGCCATCATCTTCGTAGAATGGCATATCCTCACGTGCATTCCATCACTTTGCATACCGCCGTAAAGGCACAGAAAGCGTGTGATGCAGCAAGCATGTGGAGACCAAAAGGCTACGCTATAGGATTGCAGGCATGATAGGACCATGGCCTTCACAGCCGGGCCATGATTGCTCCTTGGCCGCTATGGACGAGGAATGAAAGTTGCTCCGATAGTTTCATGTACGGTAGCAGTATACAGCCTTTGACATCATTGGAATTCGGCGTCCGGCGCTCAGACAAATGACCTCATGCACCTTCGCAACTTCATGTTTGAATCGCAGCATCAGCATTTCCAGATGAGACATAACGAGAGCAATGTAGTATAACAAGACATGCAGAGATGTCAATGGGCTGTGTCTCACAATCGTCATGAAGAGCTGCAGTCGAGCAGCCAAAGTACTGCTCTAGCTATCACCACTTGCTGCGTAGAGGTAGTCTGCGGCTCTAATAAGAACATATCGTGCCCACAATCTTACGTCCGTACGCCAGGATCCGCAAGGCCCTTCGTCCGCTTCTAGCTTATACTATGCTAACCAACACTCGACTTCCATTCTGCCGTCTCAACAACTACGGCACAATAACATGCCCGTAGAACCACAAAGTTTGCACAATCAGACATCATAATCCTGCCAGCTAAGTACACACAGACCGAAGGTATATAGCAGCCTACCGTGTCTTCATTGTAAGTCTTCACTCTTCTATCTCCACGCGCAAATACACAGCAGCAGCAGCAGCAGCAGCAGCATCAAGCCAACACGCTTCTTTCTTACCATCTGACGCCTTCACAACCGCCTACTGAGTCCGGAAGACGAAGCACATACGCCAAAATTACTTGCGATCATCCCCATTATGTCCGCCGCAGGCAAGCCATTCGTCGGTCTCCTCCCGCCAAAGGATCAAAGACCCAAAGCAGCATTCTTCACAGGTGCAGCAACTCAGAATGTATGTATTCTCGATCTTGTGCCGAATAGAAGCCGTTGCTGATATGGTCTCCCAGATTCTTCGTGATAGCTTCTCCATCACCACGTGGCTCTGTGTTGGCGCCATCGTACAAGGTTCTCTCTTTCTTCTAGCTGGGCGTATCGCCTTTGCGCCGGCCACGATCTACCTCCTGTACCAGGGTTTCGTCACATACGCCATATCTACCGGATGGATAAGTAACCCGTACATGGAAAATGTCATTCCCAAGAAATTTGCAGCTCAATTTCCGGATGAACGAGGTCAATATAGCGCAAAGCCTGCAGACAATGATGTCGTCGTATTCCTCATTGGCACTCGCAGCAACCATCCGTTGGGAGTCTTTGCGCCTGGCTTCCGCGAGATGGGCGAGTTCTTCCCGAACATGGTCAAAGATCTCGAAAGCCACGCCGAGGAGTTCGGCTTCCTTGGGATGACCAGCTGGCTCAACACCGATAACCGCACCAGCAAATCCGAGATCATGCAAGTCGGATACTTCAGAACCACCGAGGGACTTCACAAATTTGCGCATTCGGAGTACCACATGAGCGGTTGGAAATGGTGGAACAGCAACACGAAGAAGTATCCGCATGTCAGCATCTGGCACGAGACGTATCACGTTCCCGCCAGCAATTGGGAGAGTATCTATATCAACAGTCATCCTGGCGGAATCACCTCGTCTACTTTCCGGTACCTGGATCAGGAGACTGGATTGGAAAAGTGGGCGAGTCCGGTCGTGGATGCCAGTAAAGGTCTGTTGAAGACGAGTGCGGGTCGCATGAGCCGGAGTAAAGGTGACGAGCACGACAAGCTGGGTCCTGACCCATATCAATGAGCCATGCTCCTGGCGTGATGATGACATGGGACGATTGGTACATATCGAAAGATTGGTGTATGATGAGAAATGTGTACAGAACTCTTTGACTGCTACTTTGATCAGCTTCTAGGCCAGTTCTATACGCAGCTCATGTGAATGATTGATGCATGTATGTTTCGTTCCAGCCACGATTACAACGCGGGTCATTAAATCGGGGTTCATTCGCAAAACAGCCAAGCGTTTGTCCCTACGGACGATTCTGCTGTCTCCTCGAGCTAACACAGTCTCGGTATTGATGAGCTATATAGAAGGTATGTCTCGACACCATTACTTTGGTGAGTGTGGAGTAGCGGCAGTTTAGAGTGATGGATGTACCTGTACATGTACCTGACACATGTGAAAACCACTCACGTGACCTACGCGTCGGTCCCTGGACGCGAGGATCATCGGATTCCATCAAAGAAACGACGAATGTCTGGTAAGGCCGACTCACCCCTTTCACGTTCTGCCACCTAGTGATTTACACGGCCTCACTGGACACCGCCCAACAAGACGATTCCCCTAACCCTAGCGGCAGAACATCCTCGAACTCGACATTCACGGCCGCCTCCTGAAACGACCCTATAGGCTACGAGTACACTCTCCCAGCGAGCAATGTACACCCTATACACTCTCCCCAGTTGCTAGAACGCACCATGGAGGACCCTGTGGTCCAAGGTATCAACGGTGTGCCCAATGGAAATGGCACACTGACACCACCAGCTACATCGCAGGTCGACCCACAAACCATCATCACATATCTGTCCAGTGTGCTGGAGGTCACACTGGGTGCAACCAAAGAAGAGCTTGCAGAAGCCGGAAGCTTATTACACGAGTCTGCGATAGAAGATACCCTCGTTCGATGCACGCGATTTGCGCTGGAACCACAAATAGCACTGTATGTGCTCAAGCAAAGTCCAGATGCGCTGCAGAATGGCAGAATCAACGGGGAAGGGCCAGATTCACATGACATCTACGTGCTTAGTTCAGAGCTCTCGTACTCTTCGCGAGCTTCGGGTTGCGTGGCGTTCGTGAAACAACGGCCAGCACCCATATCTGCGCAGGTCCTCATCAGCAAGCAGATCTCGATCGCCAATCTCTCCCTGTCAGCTTCCAATCAGGAGTCTGCTTCGACGGCATCGCCGTTCGAGGGCCTCCGCTCCCTCGTCCGTGGCGCGCTCACCCCTTTCTTCGAAGCAGCTGCGAGGGGCTCCGATCCGGCGAACGACAAGCTCAGAACCGATGGCGATGCGAGAACGGGAATTTCTGGCGCGAGGCGGAAGCTTGCGGATCTCGAGGTCACATTCGACAACTTGCAACAAAACATCGAGGTTGAAGCGCCGCGGTTGCAGATCCACGACTCGGTTCAGGCCTTGTTGGCCGAGAACAATGGCAGCTGGCAGACAGCAGCTGTGCATATTCCTGACATGCTCGTCACGGATGCCCAGCTACTGAACAGATTGCAGAGCATGGCGAATGAGTGGATCAAGCAAATTCGAGACTTCACAACACACACCGACGAGCGGCCTGTGGGGACTGCCACGCAAGAGAAGAATTTCTGGCTCGCCATGGAAAGCGCAATAGATGGTATTGAGGTTCAGCTGGCAAGCGGCGGGATTCAATTGACCATGAAGATCTTGGAAAAGGCAAAGAGACATGGTATCACCGCCAGTTTCTCATCGGACACCAAACTGAAGGAAACCAAAGAGAAGGTGCAGAAGTACAACGTGCTTTTCAATGGTTTCCCCATCGAGGACTTGCTCTCAGCTACCTCGATCGAGAAGCTTCGGGATGCGCTCGATGACTGCTTTAGCCATCTCAGCAAGAAGCTACGGGTGTGTCCGTATCCAGTGAAACGTGCATTGCCGTTTGTGGAAGCCATTTCCGCAGACTTGGACTCTCGGTTGCATGACTTGCTGCACGGCCGTACTCTAATGCATCTCAGCATCGGAGAATTCCAGAAACACATCCAGCAAGTTCAGGAGGTGTGGGACTTCTGGGACGAGGACGTGAAAGAGTTCACTAACGTTGCTCGCGAAGTGACTCGCAGACGCAACGACAAATTCATCCCCATCAAGATCAACAAACGTCACGACAAGACCCAGGATCGACTGAGCTACATCAACACTTTCCGGACGAATCATGAAGATCTCCAAGCCACGATCATCAATGTGTTAGGACCTGATGAAGAAGCCGACTTGTTACATACCAATGCAGCGCCCGTCATGGTGGAGGAGATGGGTGATGTGGACGCCATTGAGGAGATCTCACAAGCGTACACAGTAGTCAAAGACGTTGACGTGCTGGACATATCGCCAGAGGGAGAGCGATTATGGACGCAAGCTGAAGCCGCATACAATGAGCGCACGGCACGTGTGGAGAACTCGATCATCGCGCGTCTGCGAGATCGTCTTGCCGTAGCTAAGAGCGCAAACGAAATGTTTCGAGTATTCTCCAAATTCAATGCGCTCTTCGTGCGGCCGAAGATTCGCGGTGCTATCGCAGAGTATCAAGTGCAGCTCATTAACAATGTGCGAGAAGATATCGAAGCCCTGCAAAGCCGCTTCACTCATCAATACGGCCAATCAGAGGCGCATGCCATGGCACAACTACACGACTTGCCTCCTATCTCAGGTGCGATCATCCGAGCGAAACAAATCGAGAGGCAACTGGATGGATACATGGGAAAGGTCGGTGACATCCTAGGACCGAAATGGGAACAACACACCGATGGCCAGAAATTATACGGACTTGGCCAGGGTTTCAGACGGAAGTTGGATACCAAGCCAATTTTCGGTGACTGGCTTCGTGATATCAACAGACGCCAGATCTCGATATCTGGGCGACTGTTTGCCATTACGCCGAATCGCGCTCGCGGTGGTGTACTTGAGATTCATGTCAATTTCGACTCTCAAGTTATTACTCTGTTCAAGGAAGTCAGGAATCTACTCTGGCTGAATTTCGCAGTGCCCCATGCCATCACAAATGTCTCAAAGGAAGCACGTCGAGTGTATCCCTTTGCAGTCAGCCTTATGGAGAGTCTCAACACCCTGACACAGACGAATTTGACGATCGACAACATGAAAGAAGTCACGATTCTGCTTAGTGGTTTCAGGAACGACGTTCAGTCGTTCATCAACAAGGGCGCACCGCTGCGATGGGATACCTTTGTACTTGCTTACGACGTACACATCCGTCACAATAATGATGCTACGTCAAGTCTTTCATCTGGAGATGACAAGCTACACGTACAATTTGTGCGCAATCTCGGCCAGTCCGTTGCAACTTTGCAGAGCAAAGTAGCGACGCTGGCATCGATTCAGGTCTCCGTGGACGCTACACTTCGCGAACTCCACACCTGTGCTTTCACAGCAGATTCGTTCAGCAAGCATCTGGAGATCTTGCAGCGATCGATCGATCAGTTGAACTTGGAGTCATACTCCAACATTGCCGTGTGGGTCGCTGAGATGAACGACAAAGTTGTCGAGACTTTGCGCAATCGCATGCAGCAAGCCTTGAAGGACTGGTCCGAGGAATTTGAACATGGTGGCGATGACACTGAAGTGTCACAGCGAGACGCGGACGCACCGGTGATCGAGACCTTTGCTCACGATGTTGTCATGGTCAACCAGGTCATCCAGCTAGACCCTCCACTTGAAGACGCCAGAGTCGGCTGGCTTGGTAATCTCAATACCTGGCTCGACATCATTTGCGGCCTATCTCGCATCCAAGCCTCACGTTTCGAGAATGCGCTAACCATCGGCGGCCCACGATCAATGACCACATACTCTGAGCTTCCTTTGATGTGTATGGATGTTCTCGCCTCTCTGTACGAAAGCATAGCTTCCAAGCTAGCCACGGCACAGACATACGTCGATGAATGGCTTCAGTTCCAATCACTCTGGGATCTACAGCTTCAGCAAGTCCAGGAAGATCTTGGCGATGACCTGGAGCTGTGGCTACAGTTGATTCTCGAGATTCGACAAAAGCGGGACACATTCGACACATCCGGTAGTCGACGATCATTCGGTCATCTGGTGATCAACTACGAGCAGGTACAATCGAAGGTGAACGCGAAATATGATCAATGGCAATATGATCTACTTGCTCATTTCTCTGGGTTGTATGCTGCACGGGTTGTGGATGTGTTTACAGAGCTTCAGCGTGCAAGGAAAGAGCTAGAGGGCCTGTCTATGCAAATGTCCTCAACATCACAAGCGGTAGCATTCATCACTGTAGTCCAAACCTGCAAGCGTCAAACAAGAACCTGGGAGCCGGAAATGGAGACCTTCCGACAAGGTCAGCAAACCTTGACACGACTCCGATTCCAATATCCCAAAGACTGGCTCTACATTGAGCAGGTAGACCATGAATGGACGTCGTTGGTCGATCTACTTGAAAAGAAGGCAAAACTCATCTCAGACCAAACTGATGGGTTGAAGTCAAAGATCCTGGCCGAGGATGCTGCAGTGTCACGGAAAATCGGCGAAGCCACAGAGCGCTGGAACGAGGAGAAGCCGGTAGCTGGCTCGATACCACCTGCTGAAGCGGTCGCTACACTCGCTACGTTCGATACTGAACTCAGTCAGCTTCGAGAGCAATCTGAGAAGGTCTCAAAGGCGAAAGAAGCGTTGGAGCTTCCAGCAAGCCCTGACAACATCCTTGCGACTTTGCTCGAAGAAGTGCAAGACTTCAAGTCCGTGTGGGCCAACCTGACTGTAGTCTGGGACCAGTTGAATGACATGCGCGAGCAGCCCTGGAACAGCATCCAGCCACGTAAGCTCCGACAGTCCATTGACAACCTCATCAAGACCACGAAAGAAATGCCAAGCAGAATGAGGCAATACGCCGCGTTCGAACATGTGCAATCAGTCCTGCGCCAGCTGCTGAAGGTCAATCCCCTACTCACAGACATGCGCTCCGATGCTGTGCGTGAACGTCATTGGGTCAAGATATTCAAGGCACTCCAGCCTTCAAAGCGGTACTCTGCGATCTCCATGACCTTGGGCGACGTTTGGGACCTTCAGCTAGGCCCGAGTGAGTCTGTGATTCGCGACGTTATCATGCAAGCTCAAGGAGAGATGGCTTTGGAGGAGTTTGTCCGCTCTGTGCGCGAGCACTGGCAAAACTACTCGCTCGATCTGGTCAACTACCAGTCCAAGTGCCGTCTTATTCGTGGCTGGGACGATCTGTTCGCGAAGTGCAGCGATCACCTGAACTCGTTGCAAGCCATGAGACACTCCCCATACTACAGAGAGTTTGAGGAAGAGGCCTCTTCGTGGGAAGACAGACTCAACCGTATCCATGTCTTGTTTGACGTTTGGATCGACGTTCAACGACAATGGGTCTATCTTGAAGGAGTCTTTACTGGAAATGCCGACATCAAGCACTTACTCCCAGTCGAGTCATCTCGGTTCGCCAACATCAACAGTGAGTTCATGAACGTACTCAAAAAAGTCTACCGCTCGCCACAGGTCCTCGAGGTGCTGAACATTCCGGATGTGCAACGTTCGCTCGAGCGACTAGCCGATCTGCTCAACAAGATCCAGAAGGCTCTTGGTGAGTACCTCGAAAAGGAACGTGTGGCCTTCCCGCGTTTCTATTTCGTCGGAGACGAGGATCTCCTAGAAATCATTGGCAACAGCAATGATACCCTACGCATTGCCAAACATCTGCGGAAGATGTTCGCAGGTATTTCTGGCGTGGTCATGGACGAGGATGGACAGATATTAGGGCTCACCTCAAAAGAGGGAGAGACCGTGACTCTACAGAAGCCAGTCTCCCTTCGAGATACAAAGATCAACGTATGGCTTACTGCGCTTGAGACTGGCATGCGAGATACGCTTTCGGCCTCCCTTGTCGACGCTGTTGCAGCCTTCACTGGCATTGAAGAGGATGACAATGACTCCTTTGAGCAGTACATCTCTACATACCCTGCTCAAATTGTTGTGCTGGCATCCCAAGCATGTTGGACGGCACAGGTGTCAGCGGCGTTGCAGAAGGGCGACTCGGCTCTGCGGAGTGTGTTCGAGACCTTGGTTGCACGACTTAAGTTTCTGGCAGCGACCGTCCTCAAAGAGCTCGAGCCTCTTCTTCGAAAGAAATGCGAGCATCTCATCACAGAGTTTGTGCATCAAAGAGATGTCATTGAACGACTCATTGAAGGTGGAGCCAACTCCCCAAGCCATTACCTCTGGCTTCTGCAGATGCGATACGAGTTTGATCCTTCTGCTGCACCACTCGATCGCATGCAAATACAAGTGGCCAACTCGACTCTTGCTTATGGTTTTGAGTACCTTGGTGTGCCTGATCGCCTAGTTCGTACTCCACTGACAGACCGCTGTTTCTTGACCCTGAGTCAGGCACTTTGCCAGCGCTTGGGCGGTTCTCCTTACGGACCAGCAGGTACTGGTAAAACCGAATCAGTGAAAGCGCTGGGTGTTCAGCTCGGTCGTTTCACGCTCGTCTTCAACTGTGATGACACATTCGACTTCCAGGCTATGGGTCGCATCTTCCTTGGTCTGTCACAAGTTGGAGCTTGGGGTTGTTTCGATGAGTTCAACCGTCTCGAGGAAAGAATACTTTCCGCAGTATCTCAGCAAATTCAGAACATTCAAGTGGGCTTGCGAAAGCGCGCAATAGACCCCAAAGCACAGATCGAGCTCGTGGGCCGACAGCTTACGGTTCATCCCTTGACCGGTATGTTCATCACCATGAACCCAGGCTATGCTGGCAGATCCAACCTGCCCGACAACCTGAAGAAGCTTTTCCGCAGCGTAGCAATGTCCAAGCCAGACAAGGAGATCATTGCCGAAGTAATGCTCTTCTCACAAGGTTTCGCCGAAGCCAAAACACTATCTCGACAGACTGTGCCGTTCTTTGACAAGTGTAGCAGCAGTCTTTCAAAACAGCCACATTACGATTTCGGCCTGCGTGCCCTGAAGAGTGTGCTCGTAAGCTCTGGTGGCTTGAAACGTGCTAGGATCAATATGGAGGGCGAAGTCGCAGCGAACTCTGTCGTCGAGCCCCAAATCTTGGTGCAAAGCATTCGGGAGACCATCGCTCCGAAATTGGTGCGGGATGACGCCGTGCTTATGGAGCAGATCGAGTCGGAAGCCTTCGCCGGAGTCCAGTATGTTCCCGCGTCCTTGGAGAAACTTCGTACGGCCTTGAACGAGGTCGTTGAGGAGCGCAAGCTAGTATCAACAGATGCTTGGCTCACCAAAGTGCTTCAGCTGTATCAGATCCAGAGCTTGCACCACGGTGTGATGATGGTCGGCAGCTCTGGAACCGGCAAATCAACTGCTTGGCAAACACTACTCGCAGCTTTGCAAAAGGTCGACGGCATCGAAGGTGTCTGCCATGTCATTGACCCTAAGGTCATGTCCAAAGAGAGCTTATACGGTCACCTCGATAGCACCACTCGTGAGTGGACTGATGGACTGTTCACCAGCATTCTCCGCAAGGTCGTTGACAACCTTCGTGGCGAGGACAGCAAGCGCCACTGGATTGTCTTCGACGGTGATGTCGATCCCGAGTGGGTCGAGAATTTGAACAGTGTACTCGACGACAACAAGCTGTTGACTTTGCCTAATGGAGAGCGTCTCGGACTGCCGAATAATGTCCGGATCATGTTCGAAGTCGAAACCCTCCGTTATGCTACGCTTGCGACGGTCAGTCGCTGTGGTATGGTATGGTTCAGTGATGACACTGTCGAGCTCAATGTCATGCTCTCGCGATACTTGGCGCAGCTTCGTACCGCGACATTTGAAGATCTTGAGGACGATGCGGCGATTCCTACATCGACGGAGTCTCGACTAGCAATGCAAGCATTGATGGCAGACATCTTGAGCCAAAGACTCACCAACGATGACTTTGCCAGAAAGTCGTTGGCGCACTGTGAGCATCTTCGCCACATCATGGACTTTACGTTCATTCGTGCCATCGGCACTCTCTTCTCGCTCTTGCGCAAAGCTTGCCGGAACGTTCTGGAGTATAATATACAGCACTCCGATTTCCCGTTGAGTGACGACCAGATCGAGGCGTACCTCTTCAAGAAAGTCCTGATCTCCACGGTATGGGCTCTTACGGGAGACTGTCCACTCATTGAGCGCAAGTCCTTTGGCGATTTCCTCTCTGGTCTTGCCACGACCGACGTGCCAATGCTTTCGGAGCAGGCTTCACTCATTGACTACGATGTCTCACTCCCAGATGCGACATGGGCACCATGGCAGAACCAAGTGCCGAGCATCGAGGTCAACACACATTCTGTCACTCAGACAGATTTAGTCATCCCTACTGTTGACACAGTCCGCCACGAAGAAGTGTTGTACTCGTACCTCGCAGAGCACAAGCCTCTTTTGCTGTGCGGTCCTCCCGGTTCAGGTAAGACTATGACACTCTTCAGCGCTCTGAGGAAGCTTCCGAACATGGAGGTGGTCGGCCTCAACTTCTCGAGTGCGACGACTCCAGATCTGCTCGTCAAAACGCTGGAGCAATATTGCGACTACAAGAAATCGCTCAGCGGCGTCACCATGGCCCCACGACAGATAGGCCGCTGGTTGGTCGTCTTCTGCGACGAGATCAATTTGCCTGCACCGGATAAGTACGGCACGCAACGGGTCATCTCGTTCTTGAGACAATTGGTAGAACACGGTGGCTTCTGGCGCACATCGACAAAGCAATGGGTCAGCCTGGAGCGCATACAATTCGTGGGAGCTTGCAATCCTCCTACAGATGCTGGCCGTACGCCTCTCGGCCTCCGTTTCCTGCGCCACGCGCCGCTTGTCATGGTTGACTACCCTGGAGAGCTCTCTCTTACACAAATCTACGGCACTTTCAATAACGCAGTGCTGAAGATCATTCCGACTCTCCGCGGCTATGCTGAGGCTCTCACTTCAGCCATGATTGAGGTGTATCTGTCGTCACAAAAGCGCTTCACACCAGAGATACAGCCTCATTACGTGTATTCGCCCAGAGAGTTGACCAGATGGGTCCGCGCCATCTACGAAGCAATTCGGCCGCTTGAGACTCTTTCTCTTGAAGGATTGGTTCGCATTTGGGCCCACGAAGCTTTGAGGCTCTTCTCGGATCGACTGATCGCGGATGACGAACGTCAGTGGACAGAAGATACTGTCAACGAAGTTGCCCTAAAGCACTTCCCGAACATTGATTCAGACGCCGCTCTTCAACGACCGATTTTGTTCTCCAATTGGCTATCGAAGAACTATGTGCCTGTGGTGCGCGATCAGCTCCGTGACTTTGTCAAAGCTCGTCTTCGCACATTCTGTGAAGAAGAGCTTGATGTGCCTCTTATCTTGTTCAACGATGTTCTTGAACATGTTCTGCGGATTGATCGTGTATTCCGTCAGCCACAAGGTCATCTGATCCTCATTGGTGTCTCGGGTAGTGGCAAGACCACTCTTTCCCGTTTCGTAGCCTGGATGAACGGCCTATCGGTCTTCCAGATCAAGGTGCATGGAAAATACTCAGCAGAAGATTTCGACGAAGACCTCCGCAATGTCCTCCGTCGATGTGGCTGCAAGGGTGAGAAGATCTGCTTCATTATGGACGAATCCAATGTCCTCGACTCAGGTTTCCTCGAGCGCATGAACACTCTGCTTGCCAACGGAGAGGTGCCTGGTCTGTTTGAAGGCGACGAGTATGCTACGCTGATGACGGCATGCAAAGAGGGTGCTACACGTCAAAATATCATGCTCGACTCACAGGAGGAGCTGTACAAGTGGTTCACCCAGCAGATCGTACGCAATCTGCACGTTGTCTTCACTATGAACCCGCCTTCAGAGGGACTGTCGTCGAAAGCTGCCACCAGTCCAGCCTTGTTCAACCGTTGCGTACTTGATTGGTTCGGTGACTGGTCTGATCAAGCTTTGTACCAGGTCGGGTTCGAGCTCACCCAAGCTGTCGATATTGACAAGAGCAAGTATGCTGCCCCAGACAGTCTACCCATCGAATTTGACCAGCTTGAGATGCCACTGTCGCACCGAAATGCAGTTGTGAACTCGATGGTGCATGTCCATCACTCTCTGCGCGGATTCAACGATCGTCTACAGCGACAGCAGAACAAAACCACATACCTGTCGCCCCGGCAGTTCTTGGATTTTGTTGCGCAATTCGTCAAACTCTACAATGAGAAGCGCGATGATCTAGAAGAGCAGCAACGCCACCTGAACGTCGGTCTTGACAAGCTACGCGAGACTGTAGACAAGGTTTCGGAACTTAAGAAGAGCCTGGCCGTGAAGAAATCAGAGTTGGAGAAGAAGGATGCTGAGGCAAGCGAGAAGCTGCAACGCATGGTGGCTGATCAACGAGAGGCTGAACAAAGGCGCGCTGCGTCGCTCGAGATCCAAGCCGCGCTTGAGAAGCAGGAGAAGGAAGTAGCGAAGCGGAGGGAAGTCGTGTTGTCGGATCTTGCAAACGCCGAGCCAGCTGTTGCAGAGGCACAAAGGAGTGTGAGCAACATCAAGCGACAACACTTGACGGAAGTCAGATCCATGCAGAACCCTCCAGCTGGTGTCAAGCTTGCGCTCGAGTCAGTGTGCACGCTCTTGGGGCACAAGACCACCGATTGGAAGAGCATCGTCAGTATCGTCCGTCGCGATGACTTTATCGCCAGTATCGTCAACTACGACAACGAGCGCCAAATGACACCACAACATCGGGTCAAGATGAAGGCCGAGTACGTCTCGAAGGAGGACTTCACCTTTGAAAAGGTTAATCGCGCCAGTAAAGCATGTGGACCGCTTGTTCAATGGGTTCATGCTCAAGTCAATTACTCCGAGATCTTGGACCGCGTGGGCCCACTCCGGGAAGAGGTCTTCCAACTTGAGGAAGAAGCATTACAGACCAAGGCAGAGGCAAAGACAATCGAGAACACGCTCGCCGATTTGGAAGCCAGCATTGCGAAATACAAATCAGAATATGCTTCGCTCATTAGCCAGACCGAAGCCATCAAAGCCGAAATGACCAGAGTACAGTCCAAAGTCGACCGGAGCATGCGCTTGCTCAACAGCCTGTCTTCAGAGCGTGGTCGTTGGGAGGAGGGTAGCAGAACATTCGCTGTCCAAATGGAGACCATCATTGGTGACGTTTTCCTTGCATCTGCCTTCTTAGCATATGGCGGTCTCTATGACCAGCAATACCGACGGGGCATGCTTGAAGATTGGTCATTCCACCTATCAGCGTCTGGGATCTCTTTCAAGCCGCAGAACACATTGTCGGAATATCTCTCTACGGCTGATGAAAGACAACAGTGGCATGACAACGCTCTGCCAATTGACGAGCTTTGCACGGAGAATGCTGTCATGTTGAAACGATACAACCGATATCCACTGATCATCGACCCCTCTGGGCGTGTCACCGAGTTCTTGCAGAACGAGAGCAAAGATCGTCGCCTCACAGTCACTAGTTTCTTGGACAGCTCTTTCGTCAAACAGCTGGAAAGTGCTTTGCGTTTCGGTAACCCCATCCTGATTCAAGATGCTGAGCACATGGATCCCATCCTGAACCAAGTCTTGAACAAAGAATACCAGAGGACAGGTGGTCGTGTCTTGATTCAGCTCGGCAGACAGGAGATAGATTTCTCACCCGCATTCAAGCTGTACCTGTCGACTCGAGACCCCTCGGCCCCGTTCGCGCCAGATGTTTGCAGTCGTACAACGTTTGTCAATTTCACGGTGACGCAAAGCAGTCTTAAGACTCAGACCTTGAATGAAGTCCTGAAGTCAGAGCGCCCGGACGTTGACGAACGCCGTTCCAACTTGGTCAAGATGCAAGGCGAGTTCACTCAACGTCTGCGTCGCTTGGAACGTATGTTACTGCAAGCGCTGAACGAGTCTCGCGGCAACATTCTGGACGACGAGAATGTCATCCAAACACTGGAAACTCTAAAGAACGAAGCAGCTGAGATCACTACCAAGGCTGCAGAGACAGAAGGTGTCATGAGCGAAGTCAACACTATCATGAACACCTACGACATCATCGCGCGCTCTTGCTCGGCCGTCTTTGCTGTTCTGGAGCAGCTGTATCACGTGCACCAATTCTACCAGTTCTCGTTGCAATACTTCGTCAACATCTTCGAATCAGTTCTCGCCTCTGCACGTAACTCTGCAGAACGCGAGCCCAGGGCTCGGATCGATTTCATCATCCGGGAGCTATTTGGGAGGATTTACCATGAGACATCCGCCTCACTTCTGCAAAAAGACAAGCTAACCTTCGCCGTCCTTCTGGCGCAGGCTGCTCCATTCCCCATGGATAAGACTTTGCTTGATACTCTAATCGACGAGGGTGTTCCTGGTGCGGACACCAATGAAGTACCCGAGGCTAAAGCACAAGCTATGGGCGTCGCATCCAGGATCGTAGCATTGAAGGACATCGTCGAGCAAGCAGGACAAGATGCTTGGGACATGTTTCTGTCTTCTGAACAAGCCGAAGCTAGCGTCCCGTCGATTGAACAAAAGTCTCATGCCAATGACGAAGCTCTCAAGGAGCTCTTGCTGGTTAAACTATTCAGACTGGACCGCCTCGTGCCGGCCACCGAACGATTCATCAATACTGTTTTCGGAAAAGCGTTCCTCGATGTGGCTGAAGCACTGGGACGCGTAGCCAAAGACATTGACGCAAGCTCGCCTATCGCATTGTGCTCCAGCCCCGGCTTCGATGCCAGCTACAAAGTCGACCAGCTTGTTGAGCGCACCCAAACCAGCTGTACCAGTGTTGCTATGGGATCCAATGAAAGTGTTTCGAGCGCAGACGCGGCTCTCGCAAGTGCGGCAGCGAACGGCACGTGGGTCTTGATCAAGAATGTCCATCTGGCAGCTGACTGGCTTTCCAACCTGGTCAAGCGTATCGATTCGCTGAAACCCAACAAGGACTTCCGCTTGTTCTTGTCCATGGAGACAAGCCCGAAGATCCCGTCCAGCCTGCTTCGAGCATCCAGGGTCCTGATGTACGAGCAGCCTGCCGGTATCAGAGCCAACATGAGAGATACGCTTTCGACCTTGGCGGAATCTGCGATCAATCAACCAGTAGAGAAGGCTCGTGTTCATTTCCTACTGTCCTACTTGCATGCTGTGGTGCAAGAGCGTCTGCGATACGCACCACGTCTTGGCTGGAAGGGATTCTGGGAGTTCAATGATGCAGACTACGAATGCTCTGCTTTCATCATCCAGTGGTGGATCGACAACGTTGCGCGTGGTAGATCAAACATCGCACCAAAGTCCATTCCATGGGACATGCTCCGAACGCTCATCGCGGAGATGTACGGTGGCAAGGTTGATGATGCTGGCGACTATGCTGAGCTCAAGACTTTGGTGGAGAAGACTCTGACACCTGATGCTTTCGAGGAGGGGTTCAATTTGATTGGCGAAGTCGCCGGAGACAGAGCGATTGGCATGGCTCTACCGAGTGGCACCACAAAGAAAGACTTTGTGCAATGGGTGCAGGAACTGCCTGAGCGTGAACCTCCAACATATCTGGGTTTGCCAGGTAATGCAGAGAAGCTACTGTTGATAGCTCATGCAGAAGCTATGCTGAAGAACTTGAGAGGTGTAATGGGGGTACTGGACGAAGGAGAGCATATCATGGCGGAAGCCGTGGAGGTTTAGGCACCGGCGGGAGAGGAAGGAGTTCTTTTTGTTACAAGGGATATGGCGTTCGGAGGAGGAATCGAGTGGCATCTCGGCGTTGTGCTGGGAGGGGTTGCATCGCATCGCGAAGGGCATGACATGCATTTCAGCGCTTATACCCTGTCTTAGTTTTAGATCAGCTCTTGTGCAATGTAAGCTGGGCTCTGTGTTAGAACATGTGAGCTACACCCTGCCTGAGAATGAATTGTAAAGTAAAGCCGATCCTTGCCCAGCAGAGGCGCTCATCTACAGAATCACTATGCGGACTTCTATATCTATTCTTCTTACATGTGTTGAAAGAGTTGATGCTTGCTGTTAGCTCTAAGTGTAAAGGCCTCTAGTCTGTCCCATCTGTTCGGTGAAAGTTCGGGGTACACCTCCACGACCCGGAAGGCGAAGTACACATCTTCATTCATCAACTACATAGATCCTTATCATGTGGCATGTCGACTGGTAGCATCAGCACAGCATTTGGAGATCTCGGCAGACAAGCCATCCTCAATATATGGCAGCAACATGGCGCGAAAGCGCGGCTCGGTGAGCTTGGCCTCGATACACAAACATCACCATCATCGACTAACCATCATCTGCAGGTCTCGCCATCAGCGGAGGCGTCGACTCTATGGCTCTGGCGACGCTCTGTAGCTCCATCCAAGATATAGGGCCAGAATTTACGGGGTTCATCGTTGATCATGGTTTGCGCGAAGACAGTAGCGCCGAAGCAGAGAAAGTCGCAGCCGAACTGGAACGTCTCGATATTCGACCTCGCATCTTGAAACTCGATCGAGCGGCGTTCGCGACGGACGCTGGCAGTGACAGTCATCTCGAGAAGACCGCTCGCGTCCTCCGGTATCGTGCTATCGGTACCGCGTGCCATGAGCATGGTATCGCATCCCTGCTGGTGGCGCATCATGCCGACGACCAAGCTGAAACCGTACTGCAACGCATCACGCAGAATTATCTGGGCAATGGACTGAGCGGCATGAAGGCGGAGGCCGGTATCCCCCACTGCGAAGATCTCTACGGCGTCTTTGAGTCGGGCGGCCAGCCAGCACATTCACCGGATCATGGCCCTCGCCACTCTGACGGCTCATTAGTCTACAAAATCCTGCGCGAGTATGGTGGAGTCAAGATCTTGCGACCACTACTACCGGCCACAAAGTCGCAACTCATCTCTTTGTGTGAGCAGTCCGGTACGAAGTGGTTTGAAGATCATACTAATGCTGATGTCTCGCTGGCCACACGGAACACATTGCGATATTTACACAAAGAAGAAGTATTACCTATGGCGCTACGAAGAACAAGTTTGTTCGGACTGGCTAGCAACGTCTCTCGGAGGATGCAAGAGATCGAGCGCATAGCTAGGGCAGAGCTCAATCGGACGGACGTCCTTCTCGACCTGAGGACTGGTAAAGCCGCTTTCACAGTGTCCAGAAGTGTTTTTGCCGGTTTCAGACTACCGCCAGAGGTGGAGTACAATGCCAAAGCGGTCCTCCTCCGTATGCTCGTCGGCATGGTCTCGCCAGACGCGCAAATAGAATTGGCCAAGCTGCATGCCGCGGTCGATATGGTATTCCCAGTACCCGAGAAAGGCGATGTGGACTTACTCTTTCAAGACAATTCGGCCCAAGTGTGTGTTGGCGGTACTCGGATCCGTCGTGTTCAGGGTACCACCGGTTTCTTAGCCTACACTATTCGACGTGATCTTTCGAGCGAAGATTCAAGCCATCTGCATATGACGCTTCCTCAGCCTACAGAAGCGGACACTTTAGATGCGCCTAAATGGACAACATCATGGCAGCTCTGGGATGGTCGATACTGGATTAGACTTGGGTCAATGCAGCGAGACGTCATTGCTGGTCGAACATTCATCGTACGGCAATATTCACCGGGCAACCAGAAGACTGCTACGAAAGCAATGTCATTGCACGATGGACAAGCATTCCGAAAAGCACTTGCAGAATCAGCTGGTCGCGCTCGCAACACCATTCCGGTCATCGCAGAGCGACACGAGGATGGAAGTGAGACCATCCTGGCCCTGCCCACGCTCGGATGGCATGTGACGGATTGTGGGAGCTGGCCGTCCCAGCCCACCAAGGCAAGCGACCAACGCCTCGTATATGACATTCGCTACAAGAAGCTTGGGTTCTCGCGAAACAGGGACCGACACGAGATCATCAGTCATCTACCCAGATCGCGCAGGCCGAAGGAAGTCCGGCGTCTACCGACGGAAGAAAGCCTGGCGAAGACATACTGGCAAGAGCGCGTGCGTCAGATGATCGCGCGTCGACAGAAGTCCGAGGCGGGATGGATGCCGAAACAAGGACATCTGCGGGAGTTCATCGGTGTGGATCAATCTCGACGGAGAAGTCCCGGGCGAAAGTATATGATGGAGAAGAGGGAGAGACTTATCAAAGTGGCCAGGGAGAAGGCCAAGGAGGCTGTCAAGGCCCGACGACTGAGTCGACTAGCTCGAGACTCGGAATCGGGAGAAGGGAGGGTGGAATCACAGCAACAGACCGCGGATGCATTGGGGCGGCTTCATGGGTAGCTGCGGCTTTCGTACGTGCGAGGACACTATGTCGTCGAGGATACATTGCTCTGCTCTCTGTATAGTACGCGTACTTCAGGTAAAGATGTACATCAATAAATGTACATACGTGTTCATCGAGGTGTATTCCAATGTCCCCTGACGACATGAGCGTCGCGGCACTCGCTTGCTGCCTGAGGCCATATAGCTACAACAGTCAATGTGCTCGTCGGACCAATATTGCCAAATAACGCAAGAGTATCGTAGAACATCGTTACCGCATCGAAGACCAGCATCGAGGATTGCAGATCGATCGAGCCAAAGAGGTCCAGCTATACCCCCTTCCCGTGTTTCACAGGTCCTGTTCTCCGCACGAGCAGATGCGCCACGACATCCTGCTCGTCCTGCGAGGGTGGCAGCGCAAATGACAGAGCTCGCTTCGGTCATTCCGGCCAAAGCTGTCATGATCACGTTTCGTATACACATGCTTCCAGCAATAGTCATCTCACCACGCTGATGTGCTTCGCAGCCGTCACTAATGGCTCACTGCCCAACTGTGGCCCCCTTCTTGCTCGTCCATAAGCTCCACAAGCGTCCCCGCCAGCGCCTCGATATTATCCTGCTTCAGCATCGTGAAATGATTACCAGGCGCCCATCGATACTGGCAACCATCTCTCGTGAACGGATCCCAACTTTTCACCATCGCCTCCCAGCCCGGCGCATCGATGTGCCACTCCGGGAACGGATTGGCCCAGAGGAGGTTGAACTGGCGCACGGTGCCGGTGGGCACGTATTGCTGGGACATGCGACACGCCGTGCTGAAGACCTTGAACCAGGCCTCGACTTTCTCGGCGTAGAGGCCGGCGTCCTGGAGGGCGCGGCCCTGGAAGTCGGTGGTGATGGCGGCGACGGTGTCTTCGATGGGGAGCGTGGCGTAGCGCGCTTTCATCACCGGGACCTCGCTGTCGGCGATGACGTCGTGACTGGCGAGCAGATCGATGAGGAAGTGTTTGATGTTGTCCGTGTCGCGGCGGATGCTGAGAAGGCGCGCCAGCTCGGGCGGGCTGTCGAGACCGCCGCAGAAGGAGAGGGTGTGCCCGCGGCTCTCGAGGCGTTTGCCGACTTCGAACGCCGTGGTGCTGCCGAAGCAGTAGCCCAGGAGTGAATATGGCCCGGACGGGCGCGCGGAGAGGATGGCAGACTCATATGCACTAGATACCGAGTCAGTGGTGGGCTGCAACAATGGGATAGTCAGCTTACTCAACCATATCCTCCAGACGCTCAAAGGTATCGTTGGAAGTCTTTTCCAAACCTTTCACTTGGAGCGCATACACCGGCCGATCAGGTAGATATTTGAGGAGTGGCAACCAGATGATGAACTCGCCGCCACCTGGCGGGAACAAGAACAATGGCGGCTTCGAACCGTGAGCACGGAGCGTGGCGAGAGGCCGATACTTTGATCTTTGACGATCTTCCACGAGGGCCGCGAGTTCCGCTATGGTTTGCGCTTCCACGAAAGCCCCCATGCGGATGGGATGGTCTGCTCCGTCGACGGAGGTCTCGAGCGAGCGCTTGAGGCGAAGATATGTGAGGCTGCTCATGCTGAGTTGAGCCAGTCTAGTGTCTGCCCCGATGTGATCGATGGGAATATCGAGTTGTGCTGCGAGTAGCCGAGCGACAGTTTGCTGCATAGCGGTTGCTAACGGCCGAGGTGCTGGAGTGTTACTAATGTCCTTCGCCGCCGGCACACGGTATCTGTCGAAATGGTGTTCCAGGTAGAACTTCTTCAGCTTCTGCCGCGACAACTTTCCGATGGTGGACTTGGGCATCTCTTCTCTCGGCAGGGGGATCACGTCTAATGGGCTTGTCGAGCAGAACATGAGCACGGCTTCGTCGATGCGGCTGATCGTCGATCGAAGCTCCTCGTCGTCGTTTGCGATGTCGTCAGGCGGGCTGAACAGCACGACGACGCCTTCGGTGTCATTCGCATTGTCCCAGACCGAGAAAGATGCGGTCCACGAAACCGCCACCCCTGGAATCCGACGACTCTCGATAGCATTTTCGAGCTCGAAGGAGCTGTAGTTATTGCCTCCCAGTATGAGGATCTCCTTGGAGCGACCCACGATGGCCAGATTCCCGGCCTTGTCTATTCGACCCAAATCACCCGTATCGAACCATCCATCCGGTGTCATGCAACTTGAAGTGGCGGACGCGTTATTGTAATACCGTTGGAATACAAGGTCGCCGCGTAGCTGGATTTGACCGTCCTCGCCCTCTTTCACAAGGCTCTGCTCCTCATCGACCAAGCGAAGCTCTAGCGCATCGGGCAAGCCCTTACCCACCGTCGCAAATACATTGCCTTGTTGTACATCCCAGGAGGGTGTCTCCAGATTATAGAAGCAGGCCGAACAGGTCTATAGCTCGTGGTCATTAGCTGAAAGATCTGGATGAGAACGAAAATCCCGCGACATACCTCAGAAAGACCATATGCTGCTTTGATGACGTTTGGGCCAGCACCATGCGCTCTCAAAATCTCGTCCGCTTGCTGCAGCGTCGCCACCTTATTTGCCTCACCTCCCACCATGACAACCTTCAGATTGCTGAAATCATGCTTCGCCTCGGCATCACGTTGCTTCCACGCTTTGCTCGCTGCCGCCAGGAATGAGTTCGGTGAGAAGGTGTACGCAATGTGGTATGCGCTCAGCAACTCGAAGAACTTGTGTGGCTGATGCACCAGATCCGCAGCTGGCACCAGGAATTGGTTCGCTCCGACGTTCATCGCGTTGAGATGTAGCTCGCAGAAATTCGCCGAGTGGTCGAACGAGATCCACGACATGAAATTTCCCGAAGAATCCAGATGGTGCGTCTGCTCTTTGGCGTGCACCGAGGCGAGGAGTTGGCGGTGGCTGAACTCGATCGCTTTTGAATGTCCGGTGGATCCACTGGTGAACAGTAGCACAGCAGTCGAGTCGGGGATGGATGCACCGTGACCGAATGCGCCCTCTACAGTGAGTGAGTCCTGTTTAGGCAGAACGAAGTCTTCCACAGTGCTATACGATGCGTCCGGTAGTGCTGCAAAATGTTCCATGAGTGAACGGGACGTCAGCACGCTCGGCCGACCAAAGAGCGTGCGCAGGTTCTGTAGTTGTCCGTCTCGGGTCTTTGAGTCGTTCGACTGGCTTCTGTTAGTCTGCAATATCATCTTATCGACACATTTGAACCGAAACGACATACGAACGGTGGCAGGATCGCGGGAATCCCTCCAGCGGCGATCACACTCCAAGTCCAGGTGACGTTGGATTTGTGGTCATCGAAGCACACGACGATAACCTTGCCGTCTTGGACGACGCCGGCATCGCGAAGCTGCTGGCCGTAGGCCTTGTGGTTCGAGCGTTAGCCAGTACAATGGCCAGGCTCGAGTCGAAATCACATACATGAGCTTGTTGCAAGAGCGTCCCATAAGACATGAAATCTTCGACTCCAGCTTCAAGAAACGTCAGGCCATGCGTAGGATATTGCGCCGCCGCATGCTGAAGGAGCGCGCACAGAGTCTGAGGCTGGAGCGCGGCCATTGAACGCTACAGTGACACACGGGGCAATCGTTTACGGGCAGACTGGTGATGTAGAGAAGGTGTCTGACGATTTCTCGCAGATCAGGAAAGACATTTATTTCACCTATCGATGGAGTCACTCATGCGAGCACTGTTGCGAATGCCATTGCAAACGGTCTGTGACGCAGATCCACAGCATCTCTATGGCAGCGCTCATACCGTCGGAGGCTATCGTATAGCGTGCCTAACATCGCAGTGAAGATCTTTATCATTGTACGTAGCAGTAGTTGATCTCATGTGCGCATCCCTGTCTTTCGAGATTTCGTTGGGGTGGACGATGTGTGGTGTCAGGAGATAGGCGTCGTCGGCTGTTTTGCTAGCGGACGATCTCCGGCTGCTCGTGCTGTAATCCACGGAAATGAATGATGTTTGCGATACAGCACCCAATCATGAGATGAAGTCGACGACCCTACATCATTGCAAGATAAGCCTCTAGCGCCAAGAGTGTCGTCGATCAGGAACGAAGATATGGACTAGAGGCTTATCGCTCTGCTGGCAATGGAGATCGCACTGCGACAAGGTCCACGAGGCTTGCTGCCGTCGTCGACCATAGGCTATGCACACGCATGCTTTCTCGTTTGTTGATAGACTCTGATTCATGAGCAGCGTTGAGAATGCCGATCCAGCGTACTAGGCACGAGATCGCTGTTTCCATCCCACGTTCACGTACGTCGATCAATGAAACCGAGCACACCATTATCCGTAGATACAGAGCGTAGGGGCCGGATACTGGCTTGTAGGAGCACGTTATCATGGCACCGGGATCATCGTCATACTGTTAAGCAGCTCCATTCTTCTTCCCTCTCCGAATTTGCCTTGTTCGCAGAGTTTCTGTTCTTGTTGCTGAACATCAATGAGCTGGGTCACTCTTTTGCCTGAGACTGGTCGCGTACATCAACTCTCCCGAAGAAGGCTCCAGCAAGCTGGCATGCTAGCGTAGGGATGATCTGATAACCAACCATGTCGCGGATGGTCCGTCCTAGAAATATGCAACGATTGCAACCGCTAGAGATCTTGGTCTTTGGCTCTGGGTAAGACGCTCGTTACCAACAAGATGGTAGGAACATCGCTGATGGTGGAACGAAAAGGTCCGTCGGGTCGATCTTCGGGTTCAGAGCTCAAGGAAAGCACGCACGAGTCACGGCAGTCTGCCGGTCCAATTACGATATCGCCAGGACCAGCGGCATACAGATCCGATCTCAACTTTGGGGTAATACAGTCTATCGGCCAGACAGGGTCGTTCGCAATCCAGATGAGGTGGCTCATGTACCGTTCGACTACGTTGTGGTAGCTACCAAATTCACCGGGGATGCCGTCAGAAGTCTGAAGAGCAGTCTACCTGTGGTGGTCAACAAGCATACTACCCTGGTCTCGGCACAGAATGGAGTGACTAGCGAGCTTGCGTTGCGTAACTGTGGCTTCGATAACGCTATCCTTGCTGCGACCTGTTACATCAGCTGCCGGCAACCCAGTCCTGGTGTGGTCGAGCAAATCTCAACCGTAAGGCCACATGCTTTCTATCTTGGCAAGCATAGTAGTGGAAGGAGCGCCAATGGTGACAAGGAACTTGACACACTGGTGTCGCTCGATGCGTCGTTC
This sequence comes from Microcyclospora pomicola, assembly GCA_002786065.1. Taxonomy (NCBI): domain Eukaryota; kingdom Fungi; phylum Ascomycota; class Dothideomycetes; order Capnodiales; genus Microcyclospora; species Microcyclospora pomicola. The sequence goes on along the minus strand of NHNY01000006.1, from coordinate 700,214 downwards.
ACCAAAGTAGAGGATGTCCAAAGGCAGCGGTGGGAGAAGATGGTGTTCAATGCAGCCTGGAATCCTACTTCGGCACTATTCGGAAATGACACGCATGGCCTACTCCAGCGCCCGGCGCAGATGGAGATCGTGCGAGGTCTGGCGAGGGAAGCCGTCGCTGTTGGCCAAGCGATGGGCGTCGATCTTGCCGATGAGCTTGTGGATGCTACGGTGTCAGGGCCCGCAGCAGTGCCCCCGATCGTGCCGTCCATGCTGCAAGACTTGAGGCGTAATCGACCTCTAGAAGTCGAGGCTTTGTGTGGTGAGCTCTCCCGAGACATCACAAGCAATCATGATATCCATGCTGACGAAATGAAGCCGGGTTGATCAACTTCGGACGCCAACATGGTGTGGCGACCCCGATCATGGGGGCAGTGTATGCATCACTTTCGTCCATCAACTCTCGGAGAACGCAAAGAGAGCCTGCCGTCAAAGCAGCACCCTTCGAAGTCGAGTTGGCGCATGGGCGTGAGACTGTCGTGTTGTGAAATGGGCCGGAACGATCTTGATCGTCTGCCGTCCAAGACGAACGACGCGTCTTAGCTTGCGCAAGCATAGTTCATCGTACGGCGCAGCACTTTGGTACGGAACAGCATGTCTAGGGAGGTGTGATGCGTGTCCAGACACAAACAGGAAATGTTGATGGGTTGTGGATCTATCAACATGAACGACGTTCTTGAGCGATGGCAGCAGGAAGATGACTCCGGCAGAGTACAGGGCGGGGTCGAGTTCTAGCGTAGCAGTAGCCACGGGTATACAGCCGGGCACATAGATGATAGAGGACATGTAGACATGTACATGATATAGATAGATTCTTAGAAGGAACCGGTCCAGTCTGAAGCAAACAGGAGCCATGTTACAGTTTGTGTCATGGTCAGCGTACAATTCAGCCGTCTGTCGACTTTGCAAGAATAGCTGCCGTCGTGGCAGCGTGGCGAGTATCGGAAAACTCAGGGAGGCAGTGGTCGCCCAAGCGAGAAAGAGTCGGAGAGAGGATTGCACATGAATTTCTGGCCTGGCCGGATGCCGTGAAAGGTCTGTCGGATTGCCTCCCCAACGCCCCAACGAGCCGACGGGCAATTTTCCGTTGGGCGACGCTCGTCCAGATGATTGATGGATGGTGGTTGATGCGTATGTACGGAACATGAAGTGGCAATCATGTACCTGATTGCTTGCAGGGATGCCGTCTGTACGACTCTTGTCACTTTGCAGCTTCATCCAATACGAAGGTCGGTATCCCAAGTCATGGCATGGCAGATATCGCGCATCGTGGAGCGAGTCTTATTATACGGCGTACACGTAACACATGTGCCTGAAGCCATCTCCAGTCCACGCTGGTATTCGCATATACCTACCACAAGTACAGTCACATGTATCTTATATGTACTTGTACCTGTGATCTGGCGGCAGAGCTTGAAGTCCCTGCACTTGCCTGTTTGGGCTTTGTGATCATTGATCGTTCTGATGCAAGATGCAGCTCGTCGTACTGTATGAGATGAGTTGATCTGGATGGACCATCGATGGATGATGTGTGCAAGGATGAGCGTATACCCGGACCTGGCGGAGGAGACAGCAGCGAGTGGAGGGGTCATGATCCTGGCATGTGTTTCATGCATATGACTCGCGATTCTTATGACCTGACCCAAGTACTATGTTTCCACCTCAACACATCCCCGTTGGCGGCTGCACGTAAAAACCATCCTGACTCCACTTCGTCTCGCCTCACGTCTACACCATCACTCGCCATAACATTCACATCCGCCTGTCCAAACCCTCGCGTGTCGCATTGTGTGATTCAGCTTCACCGCCAGCTTGAAACACCTAACACGCAACAAACATTCCAAGGCCCGGATTGACGCTGCAGCAGCGCGGGGTAGAAGAACTCTCGCTGCAGCTTGTCGACCGCATTTATCGCACTCCCACCAGCCGGCCACCGTCCATTGCGTCAGTCTGCCGTCGACCGATCGAAACCTCCAGCTCTCTTCCTTCAACTCCATCCCCGGACCATCCTGCATTGCATTGCATCGTATCTGTTATATATATCTACCTTGTCGATCACCGACTGCTCCAGCCCATCGACCGTCAACCCACTCAAACCTCTGCGTCGGACCCCCGGTGTCGGGCTGATACGGGATCCCGCCATATTTTGGTTCCAGCAGCAAACCGCATTGCACGCCTCCCAGCTCTTCTGCTGATGCTGTTTGCGCCGTCCTTCTCTTCACCCTCTCCCATCTCGTCGTCCCCGACAGGATGACTTCCACCCACGAGACCTCCAAGCCGGAGCCGCACGGCGTGCGCTTCGCCGCGCAAAACGACGAGATCGAACCTGACCGGAGCCTCCATACCATTCGAACCTTGACAGGAAGTGGCGGCGACCGACAAAGAGACGATCTCAACCCCGAGGCGGAGATGGAGCTTCAGCAGTTGAAGACGACGCTCCAGAACAACATCCAATCGTCCCGTGCCCAGCATCATGCCTTTGAGCCCATGTCGTTGCCCGGCTCGCAGCCTGCCTCAAGAGTGAGCAATTGTGGTATCTGAAGTCACCCTGATGATGGTCGCTGAGCATAAGTAATCAGGTACAATCCGGCACAAGCACCCCGAACCGACGAGTCATGGCCGCTGGATCTGGTCACGGCTCTGCCATCCACTCTCCACGACACTCTCCTCCTCCCTCCGCCGTCCACTCCCCTCCTCTCACACCTGCAGCCACTCGCTCAAGAGACGGCAAACCACAACATGCCGCTGTACAGGCAGCGAAGCCGATGCCCGATGTCGTGACCCCGCAACGTTCAGCATCTCCACAACGAGACGACAAGCCCTCAAAAGACACGGCCGCTGCTGTGCATGGTGCTGTGTCTCCTCACCCAAAGGAGGCACCCTCCACGACGATCGGCGCCGCAGGGTCACAACCCACCTCGAGCCGCGACAGCCCATCAAGCACCGCACCCGGCACACCGCAGTTGACGCCACAGAGTGAAACAAGTTCGAGCCAGCAACCCGCGACTTCAAAGTACCGCTTTGGCGATCGAGATCCATCGATAGGGTACACGAATTCGGGCATGGCCACCACACAAGTCCCAGGCGTCAATGCTCCAGCACGACCCAGCGCGGGCGAGCGAAGTCTCTCAAGTTTGGTGGACAAGCGCGCAAGCTTGCTGTTTGGATCGAAGAAACATCACGATGAAGGCTCGACATCAACCGAAAACAAGCGATCAAGCATGTTGTTTGGCTCGAGCAAGCATCACGACGAAAGCTCCTCGGGCATAGAAGACAAGCATGGAGGGTCAAAGTCCAATCTGAAGAGATTCTTCAAGTTTGGCGATCACAAGAACAAGGACAAGGAAAACAGACACTCAATCAGTGGAAGTTCGAAGGACGGCACAAAGACTCCGCCAGTACAGCTACCTCCGACACCTGCACCGAGCGTACCCTTCGCCGACGATCACGGACTGCAGTCGAAATATGGAAAATTCGGCAAGGTGCTTGGATCTGGAGCTGGCGGTTCGGTACGTCTGATGAAGCGAACTGGAGATGGAACGGTGTTTGCGGTCAAACAGTTCCGAGATCGCCATGCGTATGAGAGTGAAAAGGAATACAACAAGAAAGTGACGGCCGAGTTTTGTATTGGTTCGACACTGCACCACGGCAACGTTATCGAAACGATCGATATCGTACACGAGCGAGGGAAGTGGTATGAAGTCATGGAGTATGCTCCTTTCGACTTGTTCGCGACGGTCATGACGGGGAAAATGGGCCGAGAAGAAACCACATGTGCGACGCTACAAATTCTGAGTGGAGTGCTGTATCTGCACAGTATGGGCCTGGCGCACCGCGACTTGAAGCTGGATAATGTCGTGATTAGTGATCAGGGCATCATGAAGTTGATCGACTTTGGTAGTGCGGTGGTCTTTCGATATCCCTTTGAGAATGATGTTGTGTTGGCTACAGGTATGTTGGTGGTGGAGACGAAAAGAATTGAGCCTGAGCTAACGATACATCATGACAGGTGTTGTTGGCTCGGATCCATATCTTGCACCTGAAGTGTACGATCACACGAGGTATGATCCTCGACCGGCCGATATCTGGTCAATAGCGATCATCTTCTGCTGCATGTCATTACGCCGATTCCCCTGGAAAGCACCACGTTTGAGCGATAATTCATACCGGCTTTTCGTCTCGCCCCCAGATCCAGATCAAGAGAGGTTGTTATTTGACCATCGACGATCGATGGCGGGCTCGAGATCGGGTGATGGTTCAGGATCTGAACCAGCATCGCGCAATACGAGTCGCGAGGAGTCTGGTCATTCGACGGAACACAAGCACCACCACACGCATCACCACCGCCACCACGACTCAACAGAACAGAGCGGCCACCGATCAGACAACGTCAGCCGCACCAGCACCGCATCCGGAGACCCCAACGCGCAACCGGTCATCAAAGGACCCATCCGCCTGCTCCGACTCCTGCCCCGCGAGACCCGCCATATCATCGGCCGCATGCTCGAGCTGGACCCGAAGCGGCGCGCCACGATGGAGGAGATCCTGCAAGATCCCTGGGTGCAAGACAGCCTGGTGTGTCGACAAGAAGAAAACGGCATGATCATCAAGGCGCCGAATCACTCGCATACCTTGCAGCCTAGTAGCGGCGGTAGCGCGAAGTGAGCCTGAATTGACTTGATCTCGTCTCGACGTTCGGTGTTGTGGGTGTTTTCCATGCTTGGACAGGATCAGGGGCGGGGGCGTAGACTTGACGGGAGGTATTTTTGACTCCACGGTGCTAAAATAGGCGGCGAGGGACTTGCGATGGGCGCAATCAATGCGTGTATCAGGTGGGGTTACCCGGTTATGAACGGAATGAACAGTATGGGGCGAATGCTCAGATACCTCGATGAAGAGGGCGGTCGGTCGATCGGCCGGCCAGTCAGTCCGTCGTTAAGATAGGTCTGCAGGTGAATGGGCGACTGGGCGTATGTACGACACTACACTCATGCTATGCTACATTTATGCTATGCCATGCTACAAGATGCCTGTAGCTATAATCTGACCACCTGCCACGAAGTCGTCTGGCACGGAGCACTGGAGTTTTGCCTCACTGCTACGGAGTTCGCTCGTCTCATTCTTACCTGTCTATCATGTGCTCGTAGACATGTGGCAGGTGAGATGGAGGCATGTCACCTATCTTGGATGATGAAAAGATGCTGATTTGCTTCGGATGTTTGCCCCGGACACTGGGCAGACTCACCACTATACTAGGTATCAATCTACCTATTATCTACTCACTAGTATGCTACAATCAGGCTCGAATGCCCGCTATGGCACAGCATAAGCATACCTAGTTAGCGATGTAGCTCTATCTCTCCCTCAGCCTATGAACAGCTTCATAGCTCGGATGATAGCTTTATCGGACCTGCGTGTGATGATGCTGTGCAAGCTGCGTTACGCACGCGAGGACGAGGAAGAGATAAGGCAGGGAGGCATGCTTGCTACTAGACTGGCATGCAACGGATGTATAGTCGCACGAGCGTGGAGAGAAGAAAGAGGAGGGGTATGTGATCGGTTTTGGATCGGTGAGGTTGTAGGGGTAAGTACCTAAATAGTAGATACTGTACGATAACAACACTTCCCTCTCCAATCGTCGCCGTGTGGCACAGTCTGCAACCTCGCAGATAGTCACCGCCGTCCGCACCTCGACTTACTCTCACTGCATCCATCCTCCCTCGGTCAGACGTGAAGAAATCTCACGACTCGCCTGATCATCGTCCAGCACCTGCACGGTGCCTTATCCGATAGGCATGGCCGGCCACTCATCCTCGTCCATCTAGACCCAGCTGTTTATCACTACCTTACAGCATCACCACCGAACTCGTCTTTGCTCTCTCCCTCTCCTCTCCCCCGTCCCAAAACAACACTCACTCTCCTGCGTGGATGCATTGCCGGAATCAATTGACGGTCGAGACTGCAGCAGCACACGACCAGTTACCTCATACCGCCGCGTCTGGATTCACATAGAAGCCATCGGAGCCTAACGTTAACGTCTGGCGACTGGAAATCTAATCGGGCGTCTGGGTCCTCCGCCGCCGCCGCACCACCGCAGCACGTGGGCATCCCACCGCCGCCGTGATTCGTCATTGGGCATGTCCGACACGCTGTGCTAGAGAGCGTACGTTCGAAAAAGTCTCCTCGCTCGCAACGAGCCTGGCACGCTTGCTTGCTGGGGCAGGACGTTAGTGGAAGACAGAGAGTGACCTGCAGCAGCAGCACTCCGGGTGACTTTTTTTTCCCCTGTATATATACTCGCCGGCCGGCCTGCACAGCTCCCACCATGCCCCGCCGGAGCTCGACCTCTTCCTCGACATCTGCATCGCAATTCCACCACCACCACCAGAATCACTCAACATCAGCAACGACGACAACAACGACAACTCACCTCGCCCCGCGTCCCTACGCCCTCGACCTCTCCCTCGCCCACGGCCTGATCCCGCTCCCCACCTCCGCCCCCCCGGCCATCGCGCCCCTCCGCCTCGGCCCACCGCGAGAAGAATCCACCCGCATCCAGCTCCAACGTCAACGTCTGCGCGAAGACCATGTCACGGCGCTCGTGAGCAACTCCATCCCGGGATTCAAGACTTCGGCGGGTGAGTTTTTGTCATGCTTTTGCTTTACAGTGCGATGCGCAACTTCAATGGCATGTTGGAAGCTTTTTGGAGCTTATATCACAGCTTCAACACTCTCCACCGCTGAACAACATACCGTCCGAGCTCTCTGTCCCGCACTGCATACACAATGCCCTCCCTCATCTGCCATTCAAGCTTCAATCCTAACATGCCGATCCACCAGCTTTCTTCGCCTCCCTCCGCACCAACCTCCGCCTGCACGCCTGTCCCCCGCCTAGCCCCCTCGGGACTCCCCCGTCGATGCGAGGATCGACCTCCTCCCTCCCACCGCCGTCCCCGCTCTCCCAACCCACCGACCTCACCATGGCCGACACCGACGCGCCGGTCCCCGCCCCGGACCCCTTCGACGGCGTCCCCGAGCTCCAAACCTACCTCACCACCGACGAAGAAGAGCGGGTCGCGGCGCTGAAGCTGGCCGCCGACAGCATCGCGCAGATGCGCCAGACGGCCAACTCGAGCCTGATCTTCCACCAGTACAACACGCCCGTCGCCTTCGTGCTGCTCGCCGTGCTGGGCCAGTACATGCGCGACCGGCGCTACGACTGGATCTACGTCGGGACCACGATGATCGGCGTCCTGATGGCGCTGCTGGCCACCTGCCGCTGGTTCACCAAGGACTACCTCTTCGCCGCCGAGGACATCAACTGGGCCTGGCTGGGCGACGCCGACATCCTCGTCACCAAGTTCGGCGACGAGGTCATCGGCACCGTCATCGTCGACTGGGTCTCGGGCGAGGGCCGCCAGAAGCGCAAGAAGGCCTGGCGCGCCGAGATCAAGGCCTGGACCGTCCGCCTGCGCTACCGCCGCAAGGGCGTCGGCGTCGCCTTGCTCGAGGAGGCCATCAAGGAGGCCCAGCGCAAGGGCGCCGAGACGATCGAGTTTGCTGAAGTGCATGCGAGTGAGTTGTTGCGTCATCTGTTCGTGCAAGAAATGTGGCTGACATTGTTTCTTCCCACTAGACTCCAAACGCGTCCTGCCCGATATCTACAACCAGCCCTTCGAGAAGCGCGAGAAGAAGAGCCGCGCCCTGCTGCAGGAGTTGCTCGAAGCGAGCTCGCGGGGTGGTGGGAAGCGGAAGTGAGGGCGAGACGGAGCAGCAGTCATTCCCATCTCACAGCTATTTATCATCTGACACATCACCGTTATTGATGACAGCGGTTTGGCCATGTAATAATAGTACTATAGATGAAAGAGGACTCCCAATGGCAGATTCAGATGGGATGCGAACTCTATAGATGAAGCCATCGAAATCATGCATACCTTCCAGTATGCTGAAAACCACCGCCATAGCCGTCTTCTCATTCCACTCCTCCTTCCCCCTTTTCCTCCAACACAGCCCAACCTCCTCAATACCCCTGATACTCGCTCAAACTCGGCGGCAAGTCCGCCACGCCCGTGCCCCACTGACTCTCATTGCGCCCAAGATACAGCACCAGCTCGCCACCATCCGTGAAGAAGTCATGCCCGATCCAGTTGCGCGTGTAAGGCGCGCCGTCGAGCGTGGCGCGCTGGATGTAGATGGCGCGGTACGAGGGGTCGAAGCCCTCGGCGCGGATGCGGGCGACGTTGCCGGTCACGGGTGAGGTGATGTTCACCGCGGGGAAGTAAGGCGGCGTGATGAGGTAGACGTCCTGGCCGGGGTTGGGGAAGAGGCCGATCATGGCGAAGGCGAGGAAGGAGCCCATGGCGCCGGAGTCGCTGGGGGCGGGGAGGGCATGGTTAGTGGCACGTGGCGAGATGGGGGTGGAGGGAAAGGAGCAGGACTTACTCGTTCCCGGGCAGACCACCCGGCGTCGGCTGGAAGAAGCGCGGGATGTAGAAGTGGCTGCGCGCGGCGGAGAGGGCGGGGCGGCCGGCATAGTGGTACTGGAAGACGGTGAGGAACGCGGGCTCGTTGCCGATGTAGGTGATGTTGTGGTCGTGGAGGTAGTCGAGACGGCGCACGAAGGCCTGCGGGCCGCCGAACATGGAGATCAGGCGGGCTTGGTCGTGCGGGACGAAGAAGCTGTACTCCCAGATGCTGCTCTCGAACGTCTCGCCGGCGTTGTTCTGCAGCGAGCAGATGGAGTCGGGGTTCGTGTCGATGTTGGAGCAGTAGAGTGGGTCCTGGAAGCCCCAGGTCTGGTTGAGGTACTTGGGCTGGAAGAAGCCGACGAAGCCCGTGTCGGTGCCGTTGTTGCTCGATGTCTGCTCGCTGTTGTACAGATTGACCCAATTCTCGCTGCGCGAGCTGTACTTCTCTGCATCGCCTTGTTTGCCCAAACCTTTGGCCAGCTGCGCGATGCAGAAGTCGTTGTACGAGTACTCGAGCGTACGAGAGATGGAGCGAGTCATGGTGCCGAATCCCCTGTAGTCGAAATCTTGAACAGGAATGTAATGCAGGTTGTGCCAGCTATCAAGGCCGCCTCTGCCCTCGTTTGACCAGTCTGTCACCAGCTTAGCATTACACAATAAGTATGGACAGATCCACGGTACCATAAGGCTCCACTTCTGCATCTTTGACTACAGCCTCGTAAGCTTTGTTCCAGTCAATGGAGGTGTTCTTTAGCTTGAGGAAGCCATCCGACAGGATATTGTCGGCGTTGCTGCCGCCTTGAGTGAAGCCTTTGCACAAGCCTGGAGATGTCTTACGATTAGTAGATGTGATGACAAGGTCCGTGAGATATGGTGATCGTACTCATATGACAGTCTGGCAGCCAGCCTTGATATGTGTAAATATTGAGCAGTCCCTTGATCATCTTTTCTACGCTCGTAGAGTCGATGACGATAAGGAATGGTATCTGTGACCGAAACGAATCCCACAAACTGCGTCACATTTGTCAGATCATGTACTATGGTCAAGCGATTAAAATACAAACCAGTAGAATGAGTCGAACCAGATTAAGTCGTTGGCAACAAGTGGCTGGACTCCCGTATAGTCTTGCGGGTTGATCATGGTTCGGTAGATACCACTGTAGAAGTTCTTCACTATGGAGCTCTCGACTCCTTGAGTGTCGACACTGATGACTTCAAGCTTTTCCTTCCACGCACTTCTAGCTGCTTGATAAGTAGCATTGAAATCGAAGCGCGGTATTTCTGAGTCGGCAAGACTGCAAGCCTGTTCGCTGCTGATGAAGCTCAGGCCCTGTCGTGCTAAGACGGACTTGCGCGAGTCGAAGCGCACAAAAGCTCCTCCCGGTAGAGGGTAGGAGTTGATACCTCGTGATATCTTGAGGTCCTTGACACCGGCACTGGCACGAGTATTCACAAAGATACCGTTGTCCCTTACAGCAGATCCCGAAAAGTCTACGCAAAAGTAGGCGGTGTAGGTGCCACTCCCGAATGACGGTTTGAATACACCTTGTCCGGTCATTCGACCGGTTTTTGCGTCAACGGCTATACTCGCATTGTCTTGGCGAGAATCGGAGAGATCAGTGAGGTCCATGAGAATGAGCGGGCTACCCGAGTCAGACTGGGGGAAGGTGAAGTGGAACAACGAGGTATGTTCGGCCGTGGTCATGGCCACATGGACTCCACTGTCCAACGTCAGACTGAACCGACCCGGCATGGCCTGTAGACTAGAATTGACGAATGGCATTTTCCGTGCTAGCTTGGGAAACACGCAGCCATCAACAGTGTCGTTCACGCAATAAGAATGCGGAAAGAGAGCGAAGTTGCCCAAGGACGGACTGCCACTGTCAAGGGGTCAGTGAGGTTGTCATTGACACCCTATACTGTGTCACCACCCACCCAGTCCCAGAATCATGCAAACTCGAGAATCCTGTAATGTTGGCTCCGTCGAACGTAAAACCACCTTGGTTATAGCCGGAGTCCGTGTCTGCCACGGCCTTGGCCATGCCGTATGGTAAAGTTGCTCCAGGAAACACATCGCCTGCCAGTTCTGTCAATGATCCGCCTGGGTACGCTATCCCAGATCACCGCTCACCTCCATTTGCACTGCCTATGAGCGGATCTACGTGTTGCAACGGTTCAGTGACAAACGTAGCCAACACCGACTGTAAGAATAATGCTGTCGTCCAGAGGTAAGCCATGTTTACCGCAGTTCGTGGAGATTTTGGGCAAATTATTCTTCCAAGTCATATAGATGGCAGCCCAGAGAGGAGAAATGAGGAAGTCCGGATACCACCCCTTTCAACTGATCGCAGAATCAGTGATCACACAGTGATCACAGGACTCTCGTTTCGCAGTGCAGAGATATCACATGCACGTTGCATTGAACGTCTGCCGCCCAGCGGGGATACGAAAGCTAATCAGAGAGATCATCGCGAGACACAGCAGAACAGGCAAGTGTTCCACGTCGACGAATTTGCCTCTTACCGTGGTTGCATTGCAGCATTCGTACCTAGCCGTAGTAAGCGGATGGTAGTCCGTCTGCGTGCAGTTACATGATTGTACAAGACATAGAGCTCTACCCGTCCAGGCTTGACGAGACCGAGTCGGAGTCATAACAATCGTTGTGCATTCAACGACGGAATCTGCAGACAGTCTGCTTCGACAAGGTCCATAGCTGGATGCATAATGTAAGGGCATGTCGTGTTGCAGCTCCACATGCAAGGGCGATGTGTCGGGTGCACATCGAGCGTGCGACCTCGTCTCCTGATTGTTCGGGTGGACTGCGAAGCTCCGTCCTGCATGAAGTTCGGCCTCAGGCCAACATCTACCTGGAGCCGCAACCTCGAATGCACTTCCGATAACCTCGAGCAAGAAGAATCATCACAACACTCACACATACCATGGCTCTACAACTATTCAGGTCGCTGATACGGCTATCAGCAACATGTCGGACCTGCCATGATGGCCTACCCACACGACTCGCCGCCGCCACACGAACTACACCCTTGGCGACTCGGAACTTCTCGAGCACCTCCAGAACACAAGCCACATACATGCAAGTCCTGCGCGGATGCCGAAAAGAGCAACGAGCACGAAGACCCGAGTCGCCGGCTCTGACCAATCGACCCGAGATGAAAGGCGTGTGTTTGCGCGTAGGGACTACGAAGCCGAAGAAGCCCAATTCGGGAGAGCGCAAAGTCGCCAGGATAAGATTGAGCAGTGGGAGGGTCATCACAGCATATATCCCGGGAGAAGGTTGGTATCAGTAAAACTTGCGAGGGACCAGAGCAGATTTTAATGACGCGGGATGTTAGGACATAACGTGCAGCAGCATTCGGTGGTGCTGGTACGAGGTGGAAGGTCACAGGATTGTCCCGGTGTGAAATATCATCTGGTGCGAGGAGCGTTTGATCTGGTATGCCTGCATCGTGTCGTGTGTCAGGAGTTGGGGCTAACGTGGTGATGTAGGGAGGTGTTGCGAACAGAGTGACGAGTCGGTCGAAATATGGTACGAAGAAACCGAAGACAGCATAAGAAGGATGGCATTGTACCTTTCATGACCGGGAAATGCTCAGGCTTGGTCTGCTGTGTTGGTGTGTACGATACCACTGGATTGAGAGACAGATTTAGGAAATGGTTAATACCCAGCACGGACTGTCACGATACCGTGGATGGGCGTGCTATCCTGATGAGCATGTATAACAACATTTAGCATCAAACCGCCGATTTCGAAATGCAGAATTTCTTCCGATTGAAGTGTACATGTTTCGATACCCCACGTTCGGTAACTATCATGATCGATGTCGCTTCATAATTTCGTGTCCGTCATCTCAGTGCAGCAAAGTTGAGGCTCCTTCGCAGCTCTCATTCCCTCTTCTTGCCTAACCTAGGTAAGCACATCCATAAACACCAGATCACCACCAACAAAGCCAGAATGATGGGCTGCAAAACTTCCACTCCCTTCGACTGAGCAATCGCACCCACTGCGAATGGGAAGATCGCGCCTCCACTACCACCGAATGCTGCCGCAAATCCGATTCCACTAACGTGCAAGTGTTTGGGAAGCAGTTTCGTGCATGCAACCATAGCAGCAGGGAACATTGGGCCAAGGAAGAATCCCACGAGCGAGACAGCGACCGCTGAGACATAGAATTGTGGTACAAGCCAGAAGAGAAGTTGTAGACCGGTGCTTAGCGGGAGATAGATCTTGCCATACACCAGTCAGCACCAGATAGATGAGCGATCTCACAAGATCGTGGAACTTACAGCAATCGCCAACTTCTCGCCAATTCTCCCGGTGATGAAACCGAGCACCACCCTCCCCACTGTAATACCAAGCCAGAAACCAGTGGCGGTCATGCCACTGGCAAAATCCACCCCGTGCCTAACACGAAGCATGAACGTCACGATCCATCCTCCAAGCGCGACTTCGGCACCTACATAGCCGAGCAGGAACAAGGCGGCAAGCCATGTCACTCGCGCGGCAGGAAGCTTGCAAGTAGCTTCCTTGAGCCGAGACCCAGCTGCATCGGAAGTGCGTGGGTGCTCTTCTCGAAAGGCTGCACCATCCGCAGCCCAGAAAGCATGAACGGATGTCACAAGCTCGATGAAAGCGCAGCCAATCTAATTAATTGCGGTCAGTTCTGTCTAGAGGAGCATATAAGTCTGACCATCGTACCAACACATAATACCAGTAGTACCATGGCAACCCAGATTTTGTAATCATAGTGGTAGCAATCAGGGGGGCGATGGTAGCTCCAAGACCATAGAATCCATGTAAGAAGCCCAGGATCTCGTTATTGTTGGCCATAGCACCGATCCACGCATTCCAGGCAGAATCCTCGAGCCCGTTGCCTAGTCCGGCCAGAATGAAGACTACGACCAGCACTGGGTACGGTGGATGGACAGCAATCACAATGTAAGCTATCAAGTGGCAGATCGGTCCGATGATAGCCACGCCTCTCTGGCCAAGCTTCAGGTGAACGGTGTTGTTGAGCAAAGCAGCCACGTTGTAGCCCACGAATGGCGAGAGGAAGATCAATGAAACGATGATGTAGGAGAGCCCGTAGTAGCTCTCCAGATAAGGGATGATGGCACCGTAAGTTCCATCATTCAATCCCATGACCACGAAGGACCAGAAGGTAGCGGGGATACGATAAAGGTTGATACGGGGCGACTTCCATGTTTGCGCCACTTCAGCTGAGGCTGTAGTAGGTGAAGGGAGTGTTTCGTTACGATCCGGATTGACTTCGTCCTGAGTGGAACCAAGACTGCGTCCGGTGATGGAAGGCGTGTGTTTACTCGACCGGCCTGGGACATCTTCCTTCGCAGCTATTGTGTTGAGTTTTAGAGATTCAAGAACTGCCGTCGAAGATCCACCATTGTAACGATCCATAGTGTGATATGTATAATAACTCCAGTCAAAAAGTAGTGATGAGAACAAGAGGGTTCAAGAGACAAGTAGGAAATAGTGGGCGCCCAAGTCAAGTATACTTATATGCAGCACTGGATTATGATCACGGCCGGTTTAGCACCCAATAGGCAAGCCGCCCAATTTTGTATGTTAACGAAAGACTGACCTTACATTGTACAATGCAGGCGAAGAGCCATAATCGAGGCCTTCGACTTTGACGACTGCGGGCAGATGTGAAACCGGCAATGCCGCTCATTCTTTTGACGCTAGTCTTCTTTGGGAGAACCCGCAGGACGTCTCGATGCAGTAATAATGTGCTGCATTTCATGAACTAGATAGACCTCGATTGAAGGTAGAGGAGGTTGCGGCGTTTATGGGAGAGTGTGGACTGCAGTGTTGAGGCACAGAGATAAACGCCATATCTCGATCGTCCAGATCGAATACTCCAAGCACAATTTCTACCCACACTCAGTTGGCACTACATGCAACAGGTGCAGCGCAAGCATGAATGCCGTCGACGGCACAGATCGAACCGCGAAGCAAGATGAAGTCGAGCCGCCATCCCTCCTGATCATCGTGCTCGACACCAACGCAAACGCCTGGGCCCTCCTCGCAGATACACTTCCACTATCCAAAGCAACGGCCAACCTCCTCGTCTTCATCAATGCTCATCTCGCCATCAACCCAGCAAACCGAGTTGCTGTGGTCGCTAGTCACTCAGACAGAGCGGAATGGCTGTATCCTACACCGACAACCGCATCAGTACCTAAGGATGGAGAAGCAGACGCAGCACAAGAGCAGGGCACAGCGACTACAGGAGGACCGGTTCAGCCGCCAGATGATGCCAACAAGTACCGTCCATTCGCACAGACCGAGCATGCTTTGTTGAGCAATCTACGGAAATTGATGAGCGATACCACACAGGAAACGATTTCGAGTAGTCCTGCAACAATGCTGGCTGGCGCTCTTACTCTTGCCCTCGCCTACATCTCCAAACAATCTGTTGCCCTGCCAGACTCGAACACGACATCACAGTTCAATTACTCTGATCCGACTGCTGTTGGCAGCAACGAGGTCTCTACGGATCCTACGCGAACACGTACATCCATGAATCTGACCGCTCGTATCCTCGTCCTCTCCGTCTCTGGCGATCTTGCGGATCGATATATTGAGATTATGAACTGCATATTTGCCTGTCAACGCATGGGTGTCCCCATCGACGTAGTCAAGCTCGCGGGCGATCCGGTCTTCCTCCAACAGGCGGCCGACACCACAGGCGGGATCTATATGTCTCTAGACGCGGAGTCGCGGGCAGGATTTCTGCAATACTTGATGTTCGCTTTCCTGCCTGACCAGACAGCGCGACAACATCTCATTGTACCCGGTGAGGGTGAAGGTGTTGACTTCCGGGCCGCATGCTTCTGCCACAAGCGTGTCGTGGACGTTGGGTTCGTCTGTTCCATCTGCCTGAGTATCTTTTGTGAGCCGATAGCAGATGGTACGTGTTTGCTGTGCGGGAGCCAACTCACCCTAGCCAACTACGGACAGAAGCCGATTGTGGTGGCGAGGAGAAAGAAGAAGAAAAAGAAGATTCTGGAGAATGGTGGCGATACTCCTGGCAGCGGGGCGGGCACGCCGATACCTGTCTGAACGTGGTCGACGTTGATACGTTCAGTGCTTCCAGATGTGGAGGCTAATCATACCATAAGGTCATGAGTCTACAATTCTTCGACATCCGGCGCTATCACTGCTCTTGAGTCGCCACAGCGTCCATTGAGTACGATACTGCGTAAATGCTGAGGTCAATTGTTCTGAGGGTCCTCAGAAAGTCTCTTCAAAGAGGTCAGAGTCTGACATCTCATGCTTTACGGGTAATTGTCAGGAAGAGAGACTTTTGCTCGTTAATTATACAAATGGGCAGCCGATTCTATTGCTCAATATGCCCCCTCACGCTTACTCCAACCAGTCATGGGACTGAACGTGATCGGGCCATAACCGCTCTGTATGACCGGTCCAGCGACAAGGCTCAGGCCCTCAACTTTGGCGCCGGTGGCTTCCAGCGACCACAAGCTAACAGCGACATAGTTCTGTGGAAATGACTAGTTAGCGGATTGAAAGACGATGCCCGAAGACTTAAGAAATAGGAGGGACTCAATTTACTTACCGAGCCATGGTAGTTCCATATACCCTCTGGCACTGGGAACACGTCTTGTGGACCAACGTTATGCACGTACTTGCCAAACTGGTAGCCGTTGACATAGATCTGCGCCCGATAGCTCGGCACCCCATTTCCCATCGCTGTACCGTTATTGCTGGCCACCGCGGCGGTGGTCGTGTTCGCAAACGAGAAGGCCAGCGGAATGTCATAGCCAACTGGCATGTCCAGATCAAAAGTCGTGGCATAGATTTTAACTCCGGCTTGGGTCAGCCCAGTCATTGGCCCGCCGACTACAGTGTCCCAATCCTCATTCGGGGCACCGGGGAGGTGATAGCCTTGCCTTTCCGCGAACAGCCCACCTTCATTCAGCGGGCCACGGGTTCGATCACGGTAATCTTCTCCGCCGAGATTGCCAGTCACCTTCCATGAGATAGCGCTCTTCTCGCGGCCGGACAGGTGGTAGTCAAGGATGCCGCGCGGATTCTTCATCGTGCTGCCACCAACATCATAGCCCTCATCCAAGCCCATGTTGTCTACCAACACGGTGACGACGTAGCTCTGTCCGTGCTTCAGCGGCTTCTGCGAGGCGGGCAGCGGATACGTCTCGTTGTACATCAGATATTTATCGCCTCCATAAAATGAACCGACGAAAGTGTCGTCCAGCCAGACGGAATGCCCGAACGCTGAACCACCCGCGGTAGACAGATAAAGCGAGGTCTCGTTGCCAGTGGCTGTGAAATGTCCACGGTACAGCAAATTCCCTGTGTTGTAGCCATAGTCGGAAGCGTAAAGCGACGTCGGGGTCGTCAGATTGCGCGCAGTATTGTTGGAGTACGAGAGCGTTGCGGGAGTCCACAGGGCGTCCGAGTACGCAGGCTGAATCTCTGGGAGAGAGTCGATGGCCTTCCACGGCAGCGAGGACAGATCTGGGATCGAAAACGTCGCATTCATGTACGTGAGCGTGGCCGACACGATGCCTGATCGCCAGTCTTGGTGAAATGGTATGCTTTTGCCGTTGAATAGCAGCTTGCGCATCCATCGTGGTGCGCCGCCGATGATCTCCAACGGTGTTGTGGCGTTCAAATCGCCGGTCAGTGAGACTGTGGATCCACGCACTTCCACAGTCCGCAGAAGATATCCCGCCCTGATGATCGGCGCTGATATTGCCAATGTCGGGTTCGTGTAATTACCTGTCGTGGAGTCTGAGGGTAGAGACAGCACCCAATAGTCGTACGCAGAATTTCGGTCCAAGATGTATATTTGCAGATCACAGCTCAATCTCACGATCCGTCGCGTCGCGCTCGTCTTGAAGTGGATCACGGTCGCCCCCTGCGTTTTGCCGAATGTGACGCCCTGGCCTTCGACCAGTTGCGCACGACCACCACCAGACACGGCGAGCTCATGCTCCTCGTCCGGCCCGCTGTAGACCACGAGCACTCTCTGCGCACCATAGCGTTTCCACGTGAATATCTCGGCCGTTGAGTACAGCAGGTTGATGCCGCCGACGTCGTAGTCGGTCACGTGGAACTTGGAGTCACGACCATGCAGGGACAGCGAGCCACCGAGCTGGGGAATGGTGATATTGCCCTTGCTTGTTGGCAGGGTGACCGAATATGGCGTGGTGTCGTACGACTGGTATGCGGCGTGGCGGACGACGAAGAACTTCGTCGTCGAGCTGTACAGGGCCGTGGTGGCAAGGGCGCTGTTCCCCGTGAAGGAGCCATTGATGGGAAGCTGGCCCTGGTAGACGGCGGTCAAGTAGGCGGGCGAAGCTTGCAGAAAGTTCGCCTCGAGCTTGGCCTCGGAGTATTTCTCGCGGCTGACCAGGCGGTCCTCCGTGATGACCGCGCCGTAGTCGTAGCTCGTGTAGCCGCCGGGATGTCCGAGGTTGCCCCAGTTCGTGCCGCCGTACGTCATGTAGATGTTCAAGATGGTCAGCCCGAAGCTGAATTCGTTCTTGTAGAAGACCCGTTCGAATTCGGCGTTCAGCAGTTCGGCGCATTGTGCGAAGCCCAGGCCGCCCCAGGGGTCGAAGGAGCCGCCTTGGAACTCGACGATGGAGTTCGGCGTGCTGGAGCTTTCGTTCTGGTGGAGCGTGCCGTAGTTCGTAGGTAGTGCGCCAGGGGGCCATACAGTCGGGTTGGCACAGTCGAACCCGAGCGGATAGCCATCATATCCATAGATGTCCACCGCTGCAGCTTTTCGAGGCGGGCCAGGCGCGAAGTTCCCGTTCGGTGACGCATCATTGCTAATGAATGGTACCACGATCCCAGCATCCCGTAGTTGCTTCTCGACAAAGCCAAAGTATTCTGCGTCGGGAAACAGGGTGTACGAATCGACAGCAACAGTATATTCGTTCTCCGGCTGGACCAAGATAACCGGTCCACCATTAGTGATTTGTGCTTTAGCAATGATGGCGCCCATCTTCGCCGCATAGTTCGCAGTGGCAGCGAGATACTCCGGGTCTCGCGTCCTATACAACGCAGGATTACGCTGCAGCCATCCCGGAAAGCCACCTCCTGAGACTTCAGCGTTGATGTATGGACCCGGTCGAGCGAGGAGATAGATCCCGGCTGTCTTCGCGGCATCGAAGAAAGGCTCGAAGTTGAAGATCCCCTCAGCGCTGAAGTCGCCGGGTTTGCCTTCAAGAAGCGCCCAGTCGGTGTAGAAGGACACGCCGCTGTAGCCGAGAGCTTTGATTTTTTGGAAGATGTCGAGCCAGAGGCCGGGCACAGGTAGACGAAAGGGATGGAACTCGCCGCTGAATAGTAGGATTCGTTGGCCGTGGACGTAGAGTGAATGCTAGAAGGACTGTCAGTATCATCGTTGAATCTTTTGCCAGGGCTTCCGAGTAGGACGCACCTCGTCCCACGTCACGATGTCCTGCAGGCCATCGTTCTCCGCCCTCTTGATCATCATGTCAGGTTTCCCACCCAGCGCAATAGCAGCCACATTCGCGGAGAGCAGCAATGCTGCCTCCAGCAACCTGGATATCAACATGGTGAGAAGAATGTGACGAAAGAAGCAGAGAGAGTCCGAGTGCACATAAGCTTCTAAGAGAACCAAAGACCACCACTCGAATACATAACAACCAGCCAGAGGCTCAAGTCGATATATCTATACCTATTGATATGCAGCTCGGTGATCATTCGAAGTTCCCGAGAGCACACACACATAGTGACTGAACCTCGACCTACCTACAGACAACATCGGCTCCACTAGAGGTGCAGTATTCCACATTGAGCTCTACATCCCAATGGCAGACCGCAGATCACCATCCGTCCCCTCCGACATAGAGCTATGCAACCCCTCTTTGCAGGATTGAGCCGCCAAGGTTCTCGGGACGATATGATGGGTTTGGGGCATCGCAGGTACCGATGATCGCACAACGGCGAAGGGCCATGAAGGCCCGGATGAATGGGATGCTAAAGCGAAGTACATGCAGTGGTTTTCTCATGCTGTGACGTGACGAACATGATGTTATGATCGGCAGACACGCCGTGCCGCTTTGTGGGGTCCGGAATGTGGGGAGACCTCCATCGTGATGCAAGACACATCGGATGAAGGTAATTATATTCCAACGTCAGTTGTTTTCAGACCTTCTTGATCTGGACGCTCCTTGGGGTTTAGAAAGTTGTTAGCGTGCTTCCATGAGGATGCCGATGGAAGATCGCGGCATTCCTACCACATCAATTCACTCCTCACTGGTTGACCGTGTACGGACAGGCGAAGACATGCCGAAGTGATGTACACATGTGACCAGGGTGAAGGATCAGGTTGACTTAGTATCGCAGGTTCTCGTAAAGGAGGACTATTGGAAGCTGTATTTGCGCGCCGGAGGATATACCGTGAGTAAGGGCAGGGCAGAGTGGAGTGATGTGACGCCTTGGAGCTGCATATCGACAGGAATCTAGGAGCTAGCAGTGAGAATTAGGAAAGGCTGTCTCTTTCCCATGCCGACAGGACCCAAAGTCTATGACCGTTGGTGCCGACGAAAAGCAAGCAGGTTAGGTAGCAGCGTTCTGCGTTTGCACGACACATATTGCACAGAGTACAGACATGGCACATCCAATGCGCACCAAGGATCATCGTCCCTAGCTCTTGCTCAAACTCACAGATCATTTCTTCCTTCGATACCGAATAGCTCGTCCTCCCTGCGCTATGACGCCCTGGCCTTTGCTTCTGCTCATCGTGCAGACTGGCTTCGACTCATCCGAATGCATAGACGCTAGGGCGAAGGAGTCTGTGTTGTGGCCGTAGTATAGGTAAATGCCTTGACTCGACTTCTTCAACGTAAGCATGCCGATCGCGCCTGTGGAATGTGAGGTCTTGACACTTGGGTGACACATGAAGTCTTGCTTGATGAATCCATGGATGGCTTCATCGTCGCCGCATTCTTCCAACTTGCCAGCATATCCCAAGCGCTGATTGTTGTACACACGATCGGAGCAGGTTTTGGCAGCCACGGTTGTGGCCATGTGCTCTCCCGTTCCACTTGTGACGGTTGCCACAGCCACACCATCCCGATCTCCTTCCGCGATAGGGATTACATATGCTCCGGTACCAACGATAGCTGCTGGTCCAATACGACCACGGTGTTTCATGCCAATTCCCCCTGAGGATGCTCCGCAGGCGATATGACCATACATGTCGACGGCGATCGCCCCCACGGTGTCTGTAATCAAGTCCTTGTCATCCGGTGAAGAGCTGTCTGGATGTGCCGAAGATCGATCGCGTCGCTGAGCATCGCCTTCTAGCTGCTCTCGAATTGATGGAGCGAGATGACCATCCCCACTTTTGGGGGGTGGCGACATTGCAGCACGGATCTGACTTCCGGCGTCTAACGAGACCTTGGTTTCGCCCGACTCTGAGCCTGACGATCCGTCCTGCCAATTGCAGATGTTAGAGTGCGGGTGCTGACGAGTTGCTCTATCTCCAGGTCTCCACGACTCCGAGCCGCAACCCTGTGCGACTTGAAGGCTCTCGTTTCGTTCGGGTACTTTCGAGCCTAGACTGACCCCTATAGGCCGAGGCGGGGATGTTAAGATCCTCTGTGAGTATGGACGAACCTCCATCCTCGGTGGCCCGCGTGGATCAAACCCGACAGAATCATCGCTCAGAGTACCAGGATTCGTACAGTCGACGTCCCGCGTGGAGGTGTCAGAGGTGGTGCTCGTTGTCTCACTTGCATCATCAGGCATGTGCTTGCGATCTGAACTGGGAGGTGGCGACATTGGTTGCCCTTCATTGAACAGACCCGCACGCATTGCCTGTAGGTGGGAATTCCGATCTGGTTCTAAGTTTTGTTGTGAATTCAGGTAGTTCGTCATGTCCATCCCGGAGCCCATTGAAGGTAACCCGTACCTCTCACTCTCTTCGCGACGCTTTGCGTTATCTGCTTTGTCTAGGTCGTTACGCCACCGCTTCCACCTCTCCCGTGCGCTAGGCGAGATAAGCTGGTCGATCGGAAGTACGGACATGCCATGCTCGTATGCGAAGTCCGTAGCACCCTGGCCGACCAGGAAGTTTGGGGGCACTCTTCGCAGCGACATTGGCTGCTCTGCATGATCGAGGAGGAGTCGTGCTAGGGAGATAGGATTCTTGATTTCTAGCAGAATTGTCAGTCACATGTACTCAGCAATTCTGGCACTGTACGAACGTGCGACAGCGCCCACTCCTCCGCTTTGGCCAGTATGGCTGACAATGACGGCGTCACACTCAACCACCCCATCAATCGCGAGGTTACTGCCGTACCCGGCATTCGTGATCTCGCGATCCTCTAAGACCTTGATGGCGATCTCGACTGCGTCTGTGGCAGATCCTCCAGCTCTCAATACGGCCATTGCGGCTTTTGAAGCGCTGTGGGTGGTTCGTTAGCAATCTTTGTCAAGTCTCTGGGGGCTTCAATCTTACTCATTACACGCAGCGAGGTGAACATTCTCGTTCTGCACGCTGTGGTAGCCGGCCCCAGCATGGACGAAGATGCAAGCGACGTCCCCTCCCCGCTTGCCTCGTAGGCTACTGAACATCTCGCTGATCCTTTCTATCTTACGTCGGTTTGTCGGTCCGGATCGAGGAGCTATAGACGAGTTTGTGATGCTTTCTTAGGGGCGATCGTTGTAGGTAGGGTTCTCGTTGGAAGCACGTGTTGGCTAGACCGAGTATTATTGACTTCCTCTCGGTTTGGCCGTGAGAGGTTGATAACGAGAGTGGGGGCCTCAACACGCAGAGTAAGGTAAGATGTCTGGCCGGGTGGCGGAGGAGGTGATAGTGATGTGCAGAGGAGAGACAATCAAGTTGTTCGGATGGACATAAACGCGAAGAGAGTACGGTGGCGGCCTGTCACGCGACTGCAGCGCGTTTCTCTGGCCATCACCAGCATAATATACAGAAGGCAAGACCACTCAGTGCAAGAGTCGTGTACGCTGGAGGCGCGACATGTTCGACCTCAGCTCACAGGACCAGCTCGACATGTGAACGCTCACAACGATGCCCTGAAACGTTGGACGACAGGTGCGAAGACTACAATCAATTGAACAGCGTATTGAGTACAAGAATCGTCGTCTCTTTTCGCCGAATTGAATGTTGCAGTACATCCAGAGTCGTTGCAGTCGAAGTCCAGGTAAACTTCGAGTTGCCATCATCTCTTGGCACGACGACTTCACCGCGGGGCTGGTGGGCCCAAATCCTTACGCAACCAGTCCAGGCCACGACATCCGCTCACCAGGCGAACATATGCGTTCATACTTGAATCACACCAATTGATGCGCCAGATGCGCAGAAGATAACCAACAAGCACTCTCGGCCCCTTCTCCTATCACGCTCTAGCCAGACCATCCACCTATCCTAGCTACATCGTTTGTGCCGCCATGGCGAACCAAACGCCGGCTGTTGTCATGGACAAGTGTGTTACCTTGCACGAGGAATAGAAGAGTAAATACTGACCAGGAGAACCACAGCGGCACGGGTTATTCAAAACTTGGCTTCGCCGGCAATGATTCTCCTTCCTTTGTCTTTCCGACTGCGATTGCGACAAAGGGTCCTGCGGCTGGACCAGGCTCAGGATCAGGTCGTCCTACTCCAGGAAACAAGCCTGCGTTTTTGGGGGGTGGAGGCGGCGGATCAGCAGGACATCTGTCTGGCAAAAGAGGGACGGAGGATCTGGATTTCTTCATTGGCGATGAAGCACTTGCAGCCGCTTCTGGGCCGGGTGCGTAGCAAGAGCGAGAACGAGCTTGGAAGAATGGTGGAACTGATACCTTGCAGGCTATGGAATACACTACCCTATCCGCCATGGTCAGATCGAGAATTGGGTATGTGCTGAGGTGTTTACGGCAGCCCGTGCGGTGTGCTGACATGCGATAGGATCACATGGAGCGCTTCTGGTCGAACAGCATATTCAAATACCTCCGAGTCGAACCCGAAGACCACCATTTCCTGCTTACCGAACCGCCGCTCAACCCGCCGGAGAATCGCGAGAACACCGCCGAGATTATGTTTGAGTCATTTAACTGTGCTGGCCTCTACATCGCAGTGCAAGCTGTACTTGCACTTGCGGCGTCGTGGACATCCTCTAAAGTCTCGGACCGGTCACTTACCGGAACCGTCATTGACAGTGGTGAAGGTGTGACCCACGTCATCCCGGTAGCAGAAGGGTATGTGATTGGGAGTAGCATCAAGAGCATACCGATCGCGGGCCGAGACATCACTTACTTCGTTCAATCACTTCTACGTGATCGAGGAGAACCGGACAGCAGCTTGAAGACGGCGGAGCGGATAAAAGAGGAGTTCTGCTATGTGTGTCCAGATATTGTCAAGGAATTTGCACGATTCGATCGGGAATCCGATGATCGTTTCAAACATTATGAAGTCAAACACCCCAACGGTCGCAATGTCACCGTCGACGTTGGCTACGAGCGATTCCTGGCTCCTGAAATCTTCTTCAACCCGGAGATCTACAGCTCCGACTTCCTAACGCCGCTCCCGAACATCGTCGATACGGTCATCCAGACTTCGCCAATCGATGTGCGAAGAGGTCTTTACAAGAACATTGTGCTATCCGGAGGCTCCACGCTGTACAAGGACTTCGGCCGGAGATTACAACGCGACATCCGCCACCTGGTCGATGACAGGATAGCAGCATCGGAGGTGCGAGCGGGCAACTCTGCACGGTCTGGCGGTCTTGAGGTGCAGGTGATCACTCACAAGAGACAAAGACATGGTCCGTGGTTTGGTGGCTCGCTGCTTGGACAGACTCCCGAGTTCAAGAGCTACTGTCATACGAAGGCCGAGTATGACGAGGTAGGACCGAGCATCGTGCGTCGCTTCGCCCTGCTAGGTGGACCCGGAAGTACATAAGACGATTTCAGTGGAAATGGTGGTCCCAGTTCCGAGTCGCCACGGATTGACGCAGGTGGGTAGAGTGCATGATCGTCCATGAAATGCTGCAGGAGCTTTGGTAGATGCTGCGTAAAAGCCTAAAAGGATGCCGGCACCAGGACTGGCCTGTAGCTGGCATGAGTGCACCAATGATCAACATGAACATATTATTGCTGTACACTGAAGCATCTCGGCCATGTCAATTATACATCGTCCACTATTGACTTTGTGTTACACGAACAACACTCTATACATGTATCACCTACCTTACCTTACTTTATCAAGGGTCTTCTCACCTCATCATGCCACGCAAACTACATAACGTATCATAAGTACCCAACCTCATCGACATCATGTACCGTAGAGTAGCCCCACCCTGCCGGATCAATCGTCCAGAGCTCCCCGACAGGGATGACTGGTCCAGATCGTTGCCCTTCGCTTGCCTGCAGCTGCACATGCAGATACCCAACACAGCACCGTCCGCTGGGTCCTTGGCTCTGGCAACTTTTCACGTCATGACGAACAATCATCCCGCCCTGATGATTACAGAAGGTAGACCTTGCCTTATCTTCCATGACCTTTGAGATGTCAACAGATCCCCAAGAGCTCCGACGCAATGGTGTCGTTGGTAACGGCGATGCTACGTGGATATCGCTGTGGGCAAGGTACGTACCTAGCTTCAACGCATGCATGCATCCATCCACTGGTGACCGCAGGCCTTGAAGTGTCACAAGAACAATACGGTACTGGGTGTATATGTTACACAGACACATCGGTCGCAGCGACCGCCAGCGCCATCATGCGATGGGACGGGCATTCCGTCGGTTATTATGTGACCTTACTACAGCATACAATAGTACATCTTGATCGGAGCGCTGTTACAGTATGGCTGCCGGCCGTCCGTCCTCGGTCGCCGGTCGGGGATAACCTCGATCGGGATTGGTGGTAGGTAGCCACTCGCTGGCTGATTAGTGATGGTGATGAGGTGGAGAGCGCCGAGCAGGCAAAAGGACCCCGAGAGAAGGTTCAGGGCATGGACCAGCCCACGGGTTGCGGGCAGTCTCGGGTGCGTGGGCTGACAGCTTGATGGGTTCCCCTCTCGTTCTTCCCGGCTTGTTGCGTGCTGGCTGGCTGGCTGGGCCCGCGGTGGGAAGGGCTTGGTTGTCGCGTAGATACATGGCTTGAGTGTGTTGGAGATCGAGTGGCTTGATGGCGTGGAGCGGAGGGTGTTGGAGTGAGTTGTAGTCGTCCACCATAGGCAAGTCGCTGTATGTCTGATCCCAAGAAGCAGGTCGCTAAAGAGATCTGTTCGGCCCGCGCGCCGGTGCGCCGACTGGCGAGGCATTTGGGTTGAACGGCACGAATGGCTCAAGACCTACCATACCCACGGGCCTAAAAAACAACATGAGATGATGTTGACGTTGTGAAGGATGTCACATCTCGTCAGATGCTGTACAGTCCCGTCATCGCGGCTCAAGGACCAGGATCGTGACATTCGCGTATCCCGTCGACGTAAAGCCGAACGAGATCTGCAGCAGGGCGAATTAGGAAGACGAAGGAGGGGAAGATCATGTATGCCAGCCATGTCGATACCTGATCCATGCCTGAGTTATATCCATCTCCTCCACAGCCGGGCTTCCAGGTAATCAGGCTTTCGCGTTTATGCATTCCGACCCGGTCGTGGGCGGTGCACGTGCAGTCCACGGATGCAGAGGGCACATGAACCGTCTCGCTCGTGTATGTAGCTAAGAACTCGTCGGCCCATTACTCTTCGCTACGAGTCCACACGAGGTGAAGTGGACCGAGTGATGTTCGAAGCGGCAGCCGTGTAACCTGCGCGTTTGCCTCGTCGACAGGTTCAACGATAACCTACCTGCTTCCCAGCTTTGGTCGGCCCGAGTCTCGCTCGCGGCTTTCGGCTTCCTCGATATCAAACACTCTCCAAGACACCACCGCAGCCCTCGTTGCGACTGCCTCCTTCCGGGCCCCCTCTTGCTTTCCAGCGGATAGGTACGTGGTCGTCGCCGCGGCTTCCTTGATACACTCCGCGTCCGGCCGGTGCCCAGTCCCCGCTCCTCCTCCGCACCTGGCGCGAGCAAGACAGCTCATCCGCTCCGACCTGGAGAGCACTCCCGTCAACGAGGCAGGCTCACCACCACCACCACCACCACCCCAGTCGCCCTCAAATTGACACCGCAGAAGGCTGCGCATCCCACCAAAGACGCATCATCCAGCGCACACGAAGCTCCCAGCCTGGCATAGGCGCAGGACCGGATGCGATCCAGCATAGCCTGCGTCCGCTGTCGGCGGTCCAAGGTCAAATGCGTGAACAATGGCGCGGGCACCACCTGCCGGGCGTGTGAGAACTCGAGTCGAGACTGTCAATACCCGTCGCCGATCGCAGGGACCCCCCGACGGCGCGACAGTCTGTCCGGACGAGCAGATGTGACCTCGGAAGGAGAGAAGAAGCGGCCTCGCAAGAGCACGAATGGCCTGGGCCTGCATACTGGACATGGATCTGGAGAAGCTTCGCGGTCTTCGACCGATGCTCTGGACCCAAAGCTCTTGACCCCTACCGTCTGGCTGGAGCTGTTTGAGATCTTCCAGCTGCACTTCTCGGCCGATCTCCCGTTCTTGCACAAGTCGACCTTCACCCGACCGTTGCAGGCTGCACAGATCCAATCTGGGGACTCGACCGGACAACCGCTGTTCTCGGTGGACTTTCTGCTGGCTTTCCTGGCTTTGACCGCCAGGTTTCACCCAAAGCTTGTTGCGTACCATTGCCCTCCCACGGCTGGACGGGCGAGCAATCCGGCCGTCGCCTCGGAGTACTATGCAGAAGCTGCGAGCGAACGGCTGGCTACGACGAGCATGAACAACCCTAGCTTGGAGCGGACGCAGGCAACGCTGATGCTAGGACTTCACGAATGGGGCAGTTGTCGAGGTGCCCAGGCATGGCTCTTGGTGGGCACGGCCATTCGAGCTGCGCAGCTGATGGGTCTTCAATACGAGCTCGAATTAGATGATGAGCCGCACTCATTGTCAGTGGCTTTGGACTACGAAGCAAAGCGGCTGGGCTTGGTCATGCGTAAACCAAAGCCGACCATCTCGACCCATCTGACGACGAAAGAGGATCGCTTCATTTATCAGGAAATCCGGCGACGCACGTTCTGGAGCTGTTACATTCTGGATCGCTATCTGAGCAGTGGCAAATACAGGCCGCAGATGTTGCATGCACGAGAGCTACGGATTCAATTACCAGCGAGCGAGCGGGCTTTTGTGTTTGGAACAAATGTGCGGACGCTCATGCTCGGTGAAACGGAGAACCATGAAAAGAGAACAGATGTGCAAGGCACTCGGCACGCTTCCGTGTTGCTTGCCGCCCGTGGCACGCCTGAGCCAAGCTCCAACCGGGCGCATAGCAATTTTCGTTTCGAAGAGAATGATGAAGAGATCGCTGATCTGGAGACCGGAGCAAAGGAGGGTCTTGTGAGCCGCTATATCAAGATTCTGGAGATCTGGAGCAAAGTGGTGAAGTGGTCGTGTGCTGGAGGTCGGCAGTAAGTCAGCCGGGGTTCGACACCATGCGAATGTGATTGTGCTAATCAGATTTGCAGGAATGAGGAATATCCCCCTTGGGACCCGCGATGCCAATTCTACATCCTGCACCGCGAATGTCTTGCTTTCATCTCCAGCCTCCCACGCATGCTCACTCTCACAGCTCAGAACACCCGAGCACATATCGACATGCGCGAATCCACACCATATACACTGATGCACACCGTCTATCTGCTCTGCCAGATCTTGCTTCACCGAGAGTATGTCCCATTCATCCCCATCCGGTGCAAACGGCCCGAGGGACCTCTGGACCCACCACTCTTTCCACCGAACGCAGCACCAGAAGGATGGTGGGAAGATAGTGCTCGAGAATGCTTTAAGGCGGCGCGCGGGATTGCAGATCTTGCCAGGACTTGTCGGGAATGTGGTGTGCTAGTCGAAACGCCCGTCATCGGGTTTGCCATCTATATCGTGGCGTTCACTGGGGTATACTCGATCAATTTTCCACAGATGGACCCTGCTGGGTATATGTGCGCAGTGCCTTCCAGCGAGCCTGTGCAAAGCCTCGGGTTCGAGGCGGCGAAGCAGTCGCTCCAGCTGATCCGCGACATGCGTCCACGACTGAAGATGGCATCTGGCTGGTTCAAGACGATCAACAAGATGCACAAGTATCTTGGCGAGTTGAAAGATGACTACGAGAAGAACGTGCAATCCTCGCCCAGCGCTGGCGATTCCACTGGTGATGAGAGTACCGTCACTTCTCGTGGCGATCTGAGCACTATTAGAAATGGTGCTTCAGGTGGTGGCCTGAGCGAGTGGAAGCTGTTCTGGAGACTGATCACCGACTTTGGTAAGGTTGATGAACATGGGATGGAGTTGCAAGACACGCCGAGACATACAAGTTCGAGAGAGGCCGAAGAACATCCCAGTACGAAGGCTTCGGTCAAGAGCGAGGAGGCAGAGCATGGCCGGCCCCCCTCCACGAACCCAGCACGGCCAGACAGTGACTGGAATGCGATCAACACAGTCCCTCCGAGCGGTCCACCAAGCGTCACTACTCCTGGCATTGGTTCTGCTCGAGATCTGAAACAGTATGCTCCGCTCCAGCTGTCGACGCCGCGTTCGCCATCTCACTCCCATCAGTCAAATTACACCCATAGCATCAACAGCTTCCGACCAGGGGCCCCGCTTGAGGCACATGCTCCACCAGTCCAGACTCCTCTATCCACCCCGATCTCCCACCACCCCTCCATCAGCTCACCATATTCGCCCCCGCAAATGGTTCACCAAGCACCTTCGCACCAGACACCTACATACCCCACATGGCCAACGCAAGGCGCGTACCAGTCGATGCCACCACCCTCACAACCCCCCTACCATAGCGCGCCCTATGAATATCTTCAAACCCCAGCCCATCAGCAATCCCACCTCTTGCAAAACTCGGGTGGCTACCCTGCTCCACCATCCGGCATCCTTTCCGCCCCCGTCTGGAACGAACGCTCGAAAGAAGCCTGGTATAACGAGCTGCCTACGCAGCTCTGCGGCGACGACATCGCGGCCTTTGTCGGCGGAGACGAGATGTCCGAGTTCGCCATCCGCAGCAATCATGGTTGGCTGGGCGCCATCTACAACGGTTACGAGAATAATGTGGTCCAGGGCTCTCATCATACACATCAATGATTTGATGCCTTTCGTGGAAACTCCTTTCACCTTCGAAGTCATGTGAAGATTCGACTGAAGGTAATGTCGAGCTGTCGACTATCACCGGGCGTACTTGTGACTGCTTGAAATTTATGGAACATGGAAGGCTCTCTCAGCCATTCCATGGTTCAGATCCCCTCACTGCTGGCCGTATGGTATCTCAGACTTCGAGCAGCGTGGAGACTCCGTCCGAGTACTGCCGAGAATATACATATACTCTCCTCGCCGTCGCGTTACATCTCCACGTTTTCACTCTCCTGGGATGTCGGGACTTAATATCAGCCCCACAACCATCACGCCGCAAGGAGGTGTACCCAGGCACATGTCCTAGATGGAGTATAGTGGACTTTCTCCGCTGCCTGCTCCGACACGACTGCATCGTCTCCGCAGCATACATCTATCAGTTCTTACGTGTACAGTCCATGTATGCATGTATGTTTGCAAGATCGATCAAGGCGTATATATACATGTTATAATGAGCGCAATGGGAATCATATATACACCTGTTCCTCCTCGCAAGGAAACACGAGCAACACAGAGGATATATATCAACTCCGCACCACGGTTCGTACAAATGCGAGTCATGGATCACATGTTACGTGCGGTGGGAATGAGAAGTCAGGAGGAATAAGGAAGAAGAGATGTATGACCGTCTCAATACATTATACTCATGAAGCACTACATGCGTGCGAAGGGGAGAGAGAGGGAGGAGAGGGACAGAAGACGCAGGAGGAGAGGAACAGAGGCTAAGGTACATTGTGATCTTGGAAGATCTGGTCATTTGATCGATGACACGCTACATGTCTTATCTCGGGTTGCATAACAACATCATCGTAGCACAATGAACACCGGAGGCTGCTTGTGCTTGTGCCAATGTCTACCTTTGGCTGGAATTCCATGCTCTTCGTCCATATGTCTTGCTGTTTTGCGATGTTGCTTTTCGTCTTCGATGGTGACGACGCAGAGTTCTGATTGCGCTACATTCGCTCAGCTAGGTTGTGGGAGTTGCACGCCTGAGCCTGCCTTTCTTGAATTTTTGAGGCGATGCCGGTGAGTGTTTAGTGTGTGACAGTGCCGGGCTACCTCGCTCATCAATCCATTGATCATCGCTTCATCGCCTGCCGACGATTGCTACGTTCCTGCACTCTCAACAGCGCAGTCTTGACCTCTTTGGAATCCTTGCCAACGAAGGAGTCAAGATCGTAGTACGTCGGCGCGATCTCGAGCAGCCACTCGGGCTTGACGGCGGTGACGGTGCGGATGTAGTTCTTGCTCGTGAGGACGAACTCGTTGTACAGGACCCAGTCGCTGTCCTGGCCGAGCACGGTGCTGGGGTGCAGCAGCACCGACTGGTTGTCCTTGACCGTCACGTACGTTTTGCCGCTGCTGTCCTTCTTGGCGACCTGCATGAAGAAGCCGGCGACGAGGGCGCGGCGGATGTTGACGTAGTAGTTGCGGTCCTGGAAGTCGGTGCTGACCAGCTCGATCTCGCTGCGCTCCATGATGCGCTTGAGCTGCAGGCGGACGTTGTCGGCTTGCTGCAGCGCGCGGTAGGAGAGGAAGTGGTCATGACACCATTGCTTCGGGTTGTCTTGTGCCGCGGGGCCTTTGAAAGCGTGATAGACGTTCAGCATAGTGAGATGATCGCCGTCCTCATGAGCGAACAAGTCTTTCATCTCGTCGGCGCGCTTACGCGCGGCGGCGGGTCTGACGAAGACTTGAGGGACGGAGATCAGAGCGGTGAGGGAAAGCATCTCGTTACTGCAGTAGAACTCGGGACTCGTGATGAGCATCACAGCGAGAGCCGGATCGAGGGGAAAGTCAGAGGCAAGCTTGCCCAAAGCCGTGAGTTCGCCCTCGTCGTCTAGACAGGCGAGATAGTTTAGCTCTTCCAGAGCACGCATGAGTGTCTCTGGTGCTGGAGGATCCATAAGATCAAAGTGTACGAGATCATCGACACCAAGCTTCTTCAGCTCGAGCACAGTGCTTGACAAGTTCGAGCGCAAGATTTCTGGGTAGGACTGGTCGATGAGCTCTTTCTTGAATGCACCTTCGGTATAGAGACGGAAGCATTTTCCAGGTCTTGTACGACCTGCGCGTCCAGCTCGTTGTTGCGCAGATGCTTTGCTGATCGGCGACACCAGAAGAGACTCAACACGGATGCGTGGGTTGTAGACTTTCTGCTTGCTGAAACCAGGATCGACGACATAGACGATACCATCAATTGTCAAGGAAGTCTCCGCAATATTCGTTGATACAATGCATTTGCGACCAGGCCTACCGCCGGCTCTGAACGGTGCAGGCGCTGGCTCGAAGATCTTTTGTTGTTGGGCTGGGGGAAGCGAGCCGTAAAGAGCGTAGCATTTCAGCGGTCCAGCATCTGCTTCACGAGTCATTTCGTCCGCTTCCAAGTTGATCTTCCGTACTGCATCTTCGATCTCTTCCTCACCCGTCAAGAACAGTAGAATGTCTCCTTCGGGTTCTGTAGCGTGAATCTGAAGCACAGTTCTAAGTGCGGCCTCCACATAATCTCTCTCTGGCTCTGGCGTGTAGAAAATCTCTACAGGGTGTGTGCGACCAGGGACTGCCAACAGTGGCGCACCCAAGAAGTACTTCTGGAACTTTTGCGCGTCCAACGTGGCTGACATGATGATCAGCTTCAAATCCGGCCTCCTCTGAACCACTTCCTTCAATAAACCCATCAGAATATCGGTCGCGAGCGTGCGTTCGTGAGCCTCATCCAGGATGATGGTGCTGTATCTGGTCAAGTTGTGATCGTTCATCGCCTCACGCAACAGCATACCATCCGTCATGTACTTCAATATGGTGCTTTGGCTCGTCATGTCCTCGAAACGAATGCTATAACCGACTTCCTGACCCAGTGTAACATCGAGCTCCTGAGCGACACGCTGCGCAACCGACATGGCAGCCACTCGACGAGGCTGCGTGCAAGCCACCATTTTCCCTTGGAGGTGCGGTAGATCATCGTACAATACGAATTGCGGTATTTGCGTGGTCTTTCCGGAGCCCGTCTCTCCGACAAAGACAAGGATCTGCGACTTCTGATACATGTCAAGGAACTCTTGTCGCTGGGCATGTACTGGCAGTCCCCGCCGGGTCTTCAAGATGTTGAAGTACCGCGCAGAGAGAGTCTTGCCGTTGAAGGGGTTCGCCGGACCATCTTCTGCCTTGGATGTTTCCTTCGCGGTGGTAGCATGTCGCTTGAAGGTGGTGAGGATACTGGAGCTTGAGTGGCCATTGCTCGGCTGGTCGTGGCCACCATCGTGCTTGTTTTCGTTATACATGTGCGCAAGGTATGGATTGGCACGACCGTCAGAGGTCTTCTGGCGTTTCGACCGCGATTCTTCCGCCATGGTGGTGGTGATTTACTAAGCGAGTGAAGGTGAGGTTGTTTGTCTGCCGGTCCCGCAGATGTTGTCAAGAACTTGAACCAAAGATTAATTTCTATGAAGTCCGCGTCAAGGGCAAAAGTCGCGTACCGTGAAATTTCATGTGATTGTGTCCAACATAAGACACCGTATAGATCAATAATGTCGAAGCATTATTTTCTGAACATATCTCTTCGGTAGATCTGTCCTGCGTGGGCAATGGTATGATGATTATGCCTGTTGTCAATTACCAGCGAGCACGGTAGTCGCAGGTGCAACGCACAACGACGAAACCGTCTCCCACAAGCTCAGTTGTAGCATTTTCCAAACAATTTGCGTACAGGAAACTACACATACTTCGCCGCGACGATATAAGACTCCGCAATGGCAGGAGATCTTGATACTCCAGGGGATCCTTTGCCAGCCCTCTACATTGGCCAACATCAGTCTAACAGGACTGTACCAGTGACCGACGATCTTCTTCGTAAGGCTCAGGATGCTAACTATGATATGCTCACTGCGCCCATCACGACATCCCATTTCCAGTCGCGGGTCCTCACTATTCTTGCCGACCATGCTTCCAGATTGCAAAAGAGTTCTTCGCCATCCGACGTACCTCTTCCACTGATACCACCATTGAAGCCAGAGGATACGGACCTTTCTCCCAACGAGAGCAACAGCTCTCTGATCGCGGCTACAAGCCCATGGATTGACTTCGGCTCCAAGGACCCCTTGATAGCTCATGTGAGCAGGCAGATCTTGAACCTTGAGGTTGCGTATGCCTCCTTCTGTGGTATTAGCAATGTCCTAATTCCCGGTCCCTTGGTGGCCAATGGCAGTGACACGACACAATTCGCAAGAGCCATAAAAGAAGCTCTAGGCCTGGGACCTTTCATGCAGCTTCATATACTCATGCCGATGTCTGATGAGCTAGAGCAGGATCTGGATGGCCAAGATGTGCATCTATGTGAATTAGCACGCGAGCAGTATTTGGACCTTCAAGCAGACGACGCGGAACCTGAGGAGAACGATGACGAGGAGAACGACTTTGCCAGTTGGCTGGTATGGGACTCGATAAGGACTATGTGTAGTTACAGCACCCGGCTCTCTTTAGGTAAGACATCCTTCTCAAAAGCTTCCTCATCTGCGTGGCACCGGCCGTTGCAAGAATTTGTACATTTAGATTCGATATCAGTCATCTAATATGTGTCCCTATCGAAGCGCTCGAATTGCCGCGACAGTTACCTTCTCAAAATCTACAATCACGCTGGTACTCAGAACCAGTCCGAATCATATCCATTCCACGTACAAGTTTCTTACGCAACTCCAATGGAAATCCTGTACTCTCCAAATCTCATCAGGAGTATATCGCACGCTTTCTGCAGTTGCGCTTCACTCCATGGGTTCTGCTCACTGATGTCGGGTCCATTTCGGAACCTCTGCCTGGCAATGCCGTGGGTGGGTCACCCACACCCGCTGAAGCTGCAGCTCTCAGCGTAGAGAAGCCGAAAGATCTCCACGCTCATCTCCGATATGTTCGACATCTCCAACAAAACCAGCCGGGTCGTGACATTATCCAGCGTTTCGGACAGGGCTATCAGGACTACCTGCAATCACCACTTCAACCTCTGACCGATAACTTGGAATCGATCACGTACGAGGTATTCGAGAAAGATCCAGTCAAGTATCGCTGGTACGAAGATGCTGTAGCTCTTGCGCTGCAAGATCTCCGCGCTAAGCTGGGCGCAACTAGAGACATTGTGGTTGCCGTCGTTGGTGCAGGCAGAGGACCATTGATGACTCGAGCTTTGCAGGCGAGCAAGTCCACCGGGATCAAAGTGAAGTGCTGGGTGGTAGAGAAGAATCCGAATGCCTACGTTCTTCTTCAGCGCAGGAATGCTACAGATCCTTTGTGGAACAGCCAAGTCACAGTGGTGAAATCCGATATGCGCTCCTGGCCCGGACCCATCATCGATGGAAAGGCAACCAAAGTAGACGTCCTCATTTCCGAGCTGCTAGGCTCCTTCGCAGATAATGAACTTTCTCCAGAATGCCTCGATGGTGTTCAGCATGTCTTACACCCAGAGCATGGCATCTCAATCCCACAAAGCTACAGCGCACACTTCACCCCAATTGCTGCGCCGAAGCTGTACGCCGACATCCTGGGCCGATCAAGTACCGACCTCAACATGGGCGTCGCAGAGAAATGGGAGCTTCCATATGTCGTGATGTTGCACCAGTACGATGATCTATGCAGACAAACATCGGACCCCGCGTTACCAGACATACAAGAAGCATGGTCCTTTGCCCACCCACTCCCGTTGGCAATCCTGGAACAAGCACGCGAGCGGGCAGGTGGGACGACTGACGCCGGCGGATGGGTTGGGGGCGACGGCAGCAACGAGCACAACGCTCGTAGCTGTAAAGTCTCTTTCACTTGCCAAGAGGGTGGAGTATGTCACGGGTTGGGCGGGTATTTCGAAACGGTGCTTTACGCAAGCACTGCCCAAGCAGGCAAAATCGTGGAGCTTTCCACTAATCCCGTCACCATGGAGGCAAAGAGCAAAGACATGATCAGTTGGTTTCCCATCTTCTTTCCCATCCAGACGCCGCTTCACATTCCCCGGGGTGGAGTTGTAGAAGTCAGCATGTGGAGGCAGACCGATGATCGAAAAGTATGGTATGAATGGGTTCTTGAGGTGTTCGACGGCAAAAGGGGCAAGAGGAGAATGAAAGTAGGAATGAGTGACTTGCACTCGACGAGGAAGAATGGCTGCTTGATGTGAGAAACCACCCGGGATGGTTGAATGTACATTGCGCCTGGAAACACAAATCTGGGGCTGCTATCGCTGTTGTAAGCCTCCCGCAGGTGCAGGTCCTCCAGGCGGGCTAGCCATGACATCTGAGAAACCTGCATTCTCACCATCTCTGTCTAACAAATACCCAAACCTCTGTCCTTGCTCCGTGACATAATACGGCAGATCTTGATTGCCCTCCACGCGATCGTAGACTTCATTTTCCCTGCCGAACAGATCCAGCCCATGTCTCACTCTATCAACGATCGTCTTCGTGTCGCGATTGCCTTCAGTGTTCCATCCGGTGTGCGAGAACGAGTCCATTTTCTGCTTCATTTCACTCACAGTCGCGAAGCAAGATGAGCAGTGCCAGCCTGCATCGAATATCTCGCCTTTTTGCCACCAGGCACGCAGCACATGCAACCATAAGAATCCGATCGTCGCCGGCTCTCCGTTACGTAGATCTTTAGGCATGATGGTATCGTCCAGCCCACGATATACAGTCGCTTGCGGATGCGGCCACTGTTCCCCACGATGCCGCCACTGGAACGAATAATAGTAGAATTGACTTCTCAAAGTCAGACGATCGGGAAAGCTGCAATAGCGTAGCGCATCAGTGGTGGAGGGTCTGGGGATCTCATCAATGTCGCTGACGATCAGCACATCCTCTGGCTGTGCTTCTTGCTCCGTGCCCACGAGGCTGGGAAAAACGTGATCGAAAAGCGCATTGCGCATGAAATCCTCGTGATCCCAGGTCCTGCTCCCGACACTGTCGCCGGGATCCTGGACCACGCGGTGGATGATCTGGCTGTGGAAGGCGGAGAAGCGTGCCCAGTTGTCTTGAAGATACAGCGGTTTGTCCAGGCCGGTGAATGTTTTGGGAGACTCCACGATCACGAAATAGTCCACAGACTCGGACAGGGTATGAAGCCGGATCTCGAGCCAGTCGAGCTCCGTGGAGAGGAGGAACAAGTCATAGACCTTGCGCGTCCTCCGACCGTTTACGTGAAACGGAGACAATGCATAGTTGCCGCAAAGTCTGGAGATCTCTGTGAGTGCAAAGTCCTCGCCAGAATGTGACACAGGACTTGAAGTGTCAGGTTCGGGTGAAGGTCCACCCGTTTGCCCGTGTAGTACCAGATATAGAAATGTCAAGATGATCGCCGCAAGCACAAGACTTTTGTATGGTTTAGACCAGAGAGGAAACCTGGAAGATCTGTTTCGTGCCCTGCGGGTCGGCGATGGGGTTTGCCCAAGCATATCCGACGATCACAACAGGGCCAAGATGCGACGTGATAGAAATATGGGCAACCTGTCACCCCTGTCGCGAGAAACGTGCGCTGTGCATGCCGCAGGAGCGCGCGGGACGTCGATGCTCCGGCTTTACTTCGGAGATATGACATTGAGCTATATATATAATCAAAATTTGCGATGACCACGAATTTATGGTTTCGTGGTGTAGTTGGTTATCACGTCAGTCTAACAATGTTGATCCATGGATCTCATTATCGGACACTGAAGGTCTCCAGTTCGAACCTGGACGAAATCAGATTTCTTTTGCTTCGCGACATGGTTTCGCTCTGCAGTACCTTGCGTTGCTATATGCATTATTTTGTCTTGCACTTGTTGTAAACTAATGTCGTACTTGCAGACTCACATCAAGTCTACACAAGATTCTGACTCCAGCGCGGTCCACCGACGCAACTTCATGCAAGTCATGCTCTTGACTCTCTCGATTGTCACCGCTCCAACTTTTGTTTTGTGGATTCTCGCAAGCAAACATGTCACGGACACACTCAGGTCACGCAAGACTGGCTATTCTGATTTCATCATGTGAAGGTGGATGTGTACTGTAAGGTATGTTGCAGGGACGGCGAGACATACGTCATCGTGCTGTATGTACAACAGCGATCTGTTGCATAAAATATATCTTCACGTCAACACTCATTATCAGGAAGTGCTGTGAAGTTACGAGCAGGGTACTTGTAGTGGCTAGACGTATACGCGGAGTCGAGTAGAACAAAACTTGCCCGCGCCTCATCGATGAGCACAATGACCAGTTGATGGAAGTTCGTCTTCGCCGGACAAGATGCATCCTGATGACCATTTGTATGGGTAGCCGTGGACTGTGATACTGATAGCACGGAACGCTCTAAGCGCTGAGGAGCTTACTATGCCTCGAGGCAAGATCAAGAACGAAGAAGAAGCGCCAGCAGAGCAAGCGATGCTACCTTCCTTTCCAATGCCTGCACTCGAATCGCGAAGTCTCCGGATGACATACCGCATAGCCCGTGGAGAACAGGGTGTACTGACCTTCGAACCCTACAAATCCATCCTGCTTCCCCACTGGAGGTTCCGCACCCCAGCGATCGCAGAGACTTCTTCGACAACTCTCTACTCCGCCTTCCGCCATTATGTGGACGGTGGAGACTTCGTAGGCGCCGACATGGCAAGAAAGTTCATCCAGATGGGCATGACGCGGGCGAAGCGGTATGCGAACCACAAAGGGGGGAAGAAATACGACCGGAGCGCGAGTGAGGTGGAGCGAGATGGCGGGAAGCGGAAGGAGTTGGAGAAGAGCAAAGGCCATGCGGGGATGGAGGCGAAGGAACAGGCGAGCGCGATCT
Source organism: Microcyclospora pomicola (assembly GCA_002786065.1). NCBI lineage: Eukaryota > Fungi > Ascomycota > Dothideomycetes > Capnodiales > Microcyclospora > Microcyclospora pomicola. The sequence continues at coordinate 661,645 of NHNY01000006.1, read as the reverse complement.
TCCGGGAGGTCTGGAAACGAGCGTGTGCCGATGAGAAGTATATTGCGTTGAAGAAGGAGTTTCAGAAAGAGCAGAAGGAGTGGGATAAAGAGTACAAGGGGAAGGGGATTAAAGAGGATGATGAAGATGAGAAGGACGTGAAGACTATCGTCAAAACGGAAGACATGGAGGCTGGATGAAAGTGCTATGGACTTGCTGGACGAGACGACTTTTTATGGAGAGAATGTCAGGGGCAGACCGGGTGCAGAATTTGGGCGAGGCATGGCCAACACACCAGAGGGGTTTGCAGCAATTTGATCAATATGGGCACTTCCGCCAGGGTTCCTCCTTCACGCCGTCCACAAGGCGGGTCACAGAAGACAAGGCGATGACCGTCCTCGCACAAGGATTGAAGAACCTCATTGGAAACTGGCCCCCATGGCCTTAAACAGTTGGCTCTGTACAAGAAACACGACACAGACCTGTCACTTGCTATATCGGCCAAAGGCTACAGCTGCCATTGTTCCGCCCATTGCTTGGTCAAGCTGTCAAGACGATTGCTTACTCAGGGGGTCTTCATGTGATGTCTGTACGGTTCTGTGACCACGAACTAGTGTCTTGGTATCTAGTGAAAGCAACTTCATGAGTGTTCGACTCCATCCAATGCTCAAGCTACCTATGCAATTTCGCCACGATCGTCAAGCTGCCTTTCTACGCAGATGCGCCGTCCATGGCCCGTAGTTTCTCCTGCTCCTCGGGCGTGAGGGAGTTGAAGACGTCGCCGAACTCGGGCCTTTGCGCCTGCTGTCGGAAGAAGTCAAGGAGATATCGCTGCGTCTCGTCATCACGGCTACGCGAGTAGGGCGTACTGTCGTCTCCTGCTCCATATGCCATCAACTGGGCTCTACTCATACCCGAACCCAGATCCAGAAAGTCATTCGGATCGTCCTCCCAATCACCATCCTCATCATCTTCGTCGTCGAGATCCGCCGCCGCTGATGGGTCGAGATCACGATTGCCAGACGCGCCTAGTAGCTCCTCGACGAGCACTTTGATGATCTTGATCTGCGCAGGGATCATTGTGTACTCATCTGGGGTTTGCTTGGCTCGAGATCGGGTCATGATACGATCAGACTTGGGCACGATGAGGTCGCCCTTCACTTGGATCTCAAGCAGTCTGGGATCAGCCAAGCTATATAGTTTTGCCAGAGCAATGATGCTACTCGATTATTAGCGTAATCTTTCTCATAATCCATGCCGTGTATGTACTTACTTCTGTCTGATGTCATCGTAACCAGCAAAGTTGATAGAATTCTCCAACCACTTGCCGATGACAACCTTCAATCCACTCTGCCCAGAAATCTCGATCTGCGCGAGGAAAGTGACCACATCATTGGGTGCGTTTAGCGATAAGCGAGCGAAGACAAGGATCAGACTCTGGATAAATGCTGCTTGTGTAGCAGATCCAAGACGCGATGCAACCGCCTGGAGAAGTTGTGGGAGGAAAGGACCAAGTCTGTCAGCTCCAGCCTTCTCTACTACCTCAGCAGCAAGACCACCCACTTCGGCAGCTCCATTGTCGTCTACGGCGGGGTTGAGTAGCCGATCTATAATGATAAGAACAACTTCGAGACCGCCCTTACCCGTATCGTCCTGGTAGGTAAAGAGCTGTTCCGGATCGTGGCTTAGCATATGTTTCACAGCCGCAGTTCCCGACTTGAGCAGCTCGTCATCTTGTGACGCAAGTAGAAGTCTCGTGACTCGCGGCATGACCGCCTTGATGAAACCTGGAGGCATGGGAGATGATCCTTCACCTGCCAGCACTGATAAGAGCTCGGCAGCAAGATTAGCAAGATCGTTCTCTTCGGTCAGAGATGCAACATCAAACGCGCCGGTCAACGAAGGTAGGACCTTCGCCGCAAGTGCTGCGTACTGTTGAACGCCAGCGCCTGATATCGTGCTTGCAATTTCCTCGAAGGTCTCCGTGACAAGCAAGGCGATCTGGAAGTTAGCAGCACCACGGCTGGCAACGGTGAACAACAGGTCGATGCCGCCGTTGTCAATGCAGGTACTTGTATCCAGTAAGATTGCATCTCGTAGCGTCTCGATGATTGTGATGAGAAGGTCATCGCTGTCTTCAAGATCACTAAGATCTTGCGAGTTCAAGAAATTCGAGAGCGCGTTGATAACGGTCGACTGCTTCTGCAGCGTTACGGTTGGCGGGAGGGAAGCCAGGTAGTACTGTAAAGCGCGGATACAAGACACCTTGACCACCTCTGATTCATCATTCGCGATGGCGTGGAGCGAGGCTTCCATGAATGTGGCCGCAATCGGTTGTAGTGCATCGCCTGAAGTCCTGGTCAGGCTCCCAGCCACAAGATACCCACGAGCTCGAAGGAAGTCGGCCTTCTCCTGCACGGCATGTTGAATAAAGTCAACATAGCCATTTGCAGCCTCAGCTCCAATTTTCTTTTCCACGTCCTGGAAGTCGCCGAGTAGTTGGTTGAGCAGATAGAGCGCAGCTTCTTTTGCTTTCCAGCTTGCGTTTTCGGTGTACAGCGTACGGGTATATGCAAGTAGTCCTTCCACGGTAGCTGCATTCAACCATTCACCAAGCTTGATGACAAGATCGCCACAAGCTGTTCGTGGGGTGTAGTTTGCGGTAACGTTGGCCTCTTCGGACAAAAACACATTCACGTCAATATCCCAGAGTCCTTCCTCCTCGGTGGTGATCTGAGCATAAGCAACCGCAATCTTCATCACCTCAGCGATCCAGCTCGTGCTAGCGCTGCCTTGGTTGCGCAACTGCTGTTCCAACTCTTTCCGCACTGGCGGTGCGCGTAGGCAGGCCTGCATAAAGTCAAGCTCTTCCAAAACAAGAAAATCTAGTGTATACGGCAAACCGTCTGCGTCTTCCAGTCGGCCTTGTTTCTCGTTCTCGATGTACATGTAGTAGTACGAAGCTTGGAGTGCTAAGAGCTCCTCCCATGTAGCCGAGAACAACGACGTGCTTTGTGGAGACAGGGTAGATGGGAAAAGAGATCGGATCCGCATGAGTACCTTGACAACCTGCAGTTTCAGAGCAACTGTCCCCCGATAGAGCTCTCCAGCACCATCCGACACGCCCCTATCGATGTCTTCAGGTGGTGGAGGTAGAGGGGATTTGAGCGCGGCAACGAAGAATGGAATCCACTTTGCCAATGTCTGTTCTGCGAACGCTTTCACCTCAACCTTGTGACCCTCCATAACCATCTCCAAGGTATCGAAGCATGATCGAAAGACCGATACTGCTAGAGCTCGCAATATAGTCTTCCGGTTCTCGTTGACAGCCACATCATATATGACGTTGACGAGATCGGTCGCCACACTGAAGAACTGGTCCTCACTGAAGCAATCATCGACCAGCTCGGATAAGACTTTCAAAGCTCCGTGTAGCTGAGCATCACTTCCGTTGCCCACAGTGTGGAGTACTTTGGGAAGCAGATCTGACCATTGGTCGGGAAAGTCTGCCGTTGCAATCTTGCTCACCACCAAGCTTGCCGCGCTTACGATTTTCCTCTCATCTCGTCCGCCGAGCGCAATATCTAGCAAAGATTGCCGAACTTGAGATTTCTTTTCCTCTTCTGCAAAGTAATGGCCGCTGAATTCGTCGAATTGAGGAGACCAACATGCTTGTACGTATGTCTTCAGGACGAGCAAGGCAGCCTGACGAATGTTGACAGGAACTTCAGTATGACTGGCAACCGTCGTCAAGCCCAGTGCAAAGTCAGCATTGCCGTATTGCTGCTTCAATTGCCACTCCGCATTCTTTCGAGGACCTTCCTGTGACGCTTGGGTCTCCGTAAGTAGTCGTACTAGCTGCTCCTCCATGTTCAACGACAGATCGCTAGCGACCGAGACTCAGCTAGGAAGTTCGGGACCATCCAAGTATGGCAGAAATCACGCAAGTCAAAGTCGTCCCCAACTCGCTTCGCTTGTGGAAGGTTGACAGTCTTGATGCCACTTGGATGATCTGTCGAACTGGTTCGAAACGCGTTTGCGTCGACAGAAACGCGAGTATGAGACACCAGAACTTTGTCTTCCAGACTTCGGCGATAACTTCTCAAGTTGTGCCCTTAAGTTGCCTGGTCGGTGTACGTGAAGTGATGTCCATGTTCTGCAAAATGTACAAACAATGTCACGTGAGCGTCACAGCCCAACATCCCACGACTTTATTTGATCGGATGGACGCGTTCATGTTCGACCAGAAGCACAACATACGATACCTTCCTTCCAGATCTTCTACGTGGCAATAGATTATTGCTCGGTGATGACACGCTACACTGCTTACCGAAGCTATTACAACACGTATAAGTGCTGATCGCAGAATGACTGATGATGGAGCTACGTATCGAAAGATTGTCGCTGCATTCACGGATTTTGTGACTGTGGCCACGCATACCATTCTCTACGAACGAAACATTTATCCTCGAACTTCGTTCTTGACGGCCAGGAAATACAACTTTACTGTTCATCAGAGTCGGCACCCCAAAGTGTGCGAATGGATAAATGATGCTGTGAGCGCTCTGGAAACAGAGTTGCTCAAGTGTACAGTCGCCCGAGTTGCGGTGGTCATATTCACCAAAGCCAGCGAGCCAGTCGAACGCTATGTTTTTGACGTGTCACGGTTTCCGATAGTGTCTTCCGGCGACCTCGACACAGAAATAGAGCGTCAAGCTCTTGATGGCCAGAAGACAGCTGTTCTTCCATTGGTCGATGTAGAAGAACAGTTCAGAGGCTCCATGAGTAAGCTTACACAATGTGGCTCCAATCTCGGCGAGTTGCCCAAAGGGTGTACATTCACTATTGCTATTGAGACGAAAGACTCCGGTGATCCTCCACTGAGCCACCCACAGCAATGGATCCCAGTACAGCTCCCTCTGGACGCGAAGAGCTCAGAGGAGGCGAGACACAGATCTCAAGTAACGCCTGTACGTTCTGTAAGCGCTGGTGAGCTCAGATTGGAGTTGTGGATTGAGGAAGTTGACCAACCGGGAGATCGTGATCGCTATAGGAAGAGATGATATTATTCTCTTGCTTCAACCTAGGTCGAGATAAGGACAATCTTAGATGGCATCAGGTTCACAGAAGTTCGTTGGGTGATGTGTCGAATGTTTTGGTACTGACAATTTCACGACTGAATTTGCCAGCGCTCTCAACTCCTCGCCTCCAAGAGTGAATCTTTCTTGAGTACCTACATTGTACATTCAAGCCAATCCTCTACGATTATCAACCCACGTAGGGTATCACTCAACCACTTCCCCCTCAACCCGACCCAGCATCAAACATCGCGAATACGGATTTATGGGCTGATCCGCCCTTGTCTTGCTCTGGAGGGCATTTGTCGTCGACCCACATACGATAGAAATCAATGCCCATAGGCTTCCAACCCAGTGCAAGAAAGAGCTGTACAGCATGCTCATTGCCACTCCATACCTCGACGTCAATAGTGGCATTCTTAGACACTTCCTCATTCCAGGGCTCTTTCGGCAGTGGCGTGTCCTCCATGACTTTTGGTGTCGAAGATTGCAACGCTGCTCTCAGAACGACCTCTGCCGAGCCTTTGTCTTGGGCATACAAAGGGCCCACGCGGAATCCACTCGAACAGCGACGGACCACAGTCCAGGCAAGGAGATCATCGACACCTTCTGGTGCAGCTTTAGCCGCTAAAGCCCAGCCAGAGACATCGGGCCTGCGGAACATGTGCTCGTCTGTCCAGAGCTCTCGCCGCTCGAAACCTGTGGACTGCAGCTCGTGCTGAACCAGCAGGTGCCGTGGAACCTGACGAATATCGATGAGATGCCAGTTGGTGGCAACTTCTGACGTTTCACCTAGGGGCTCGTTCGCCACTAGCGGGCGACTCATGAGTTTAACGACTCCAAGTGATGTCTCCACAAATCCTCGCCGCCCGTACGTCCCCTTTTGCTCCGGGACACTGTCCAGTCCAATGATGTGGCAGCCATTTTCTTTAGCATCAGCCATTCCTGCTTTGAACAACTCACTACCGATCCCTTTGCCTCTATGCGCCTCATCTATGACAAACGTGGAGATCCAGCCTACGTTGTTGGAGTGCACGACAGCTCCTACATGGCCGACGGGCACGTTCGTGGATTTGTCGATAAGCAGGATGAAGTTGTAGGATTGCGAAGGGTTGATCCACGACCTCAGGTCATAGTAGCTTCGATTCTGTAAAGTACATTTAGTCTGCACGAGCTGACCCGATTGGCATTCTTGAACGAGACTTACCCAGTGAAGACTCCGCATAAAATCCCACCATATCTCTTGAAACTCGTCCGTAGACTTCGCGTGTCGGATTTCGTATTCATCATTCGAGAAGAACGTACGCTGCGTCTTGCTTTTTGGCATGGTATCCTTCAGGTGGAAATGTACCCGATGGCCACTTCTTAAAAAACTCTCAGTCTTTGGCTGCAAACGTGAGATGAAACGTATCTGGAAGCAGTCGAGGTAAAGGAGTATCTCTCGTAGGAGCCAAACAATGGATCGAAAGATTTCGTGTGCAATGTAAGGTAAGGTAGTCAGCTTACACCTATATATACCAGACCCTTGGACAAGAGTGACTCCCACCTGCGGGGCTCTTGAAGCATGCCAAGCTGAGAGTAGTACTTTCCTCTCATTCATGCTGCGGCTGAACATACCATTGATCAGCATAGTCGAATAGGGCCGGAACCATGAGAAGCTTTCGAGACTAAGTCACCAATGCTGTCGATCGATTTGTGTTGCTCTCACAAGCGTCACTGGGCGCAGTGGTGTTCAGTTGCAGCAGCCCACTGTACTTTCAGGGAGTCGCGGCGTTCTCGAGTGAGCGTCACCTATGCCTAAGCTGAGTATTTTCTGCTCAAACAACATGATTGTTCCTCGACAAGACGCAAGGAGAGCCTCAAGGTTGAGACCTTGAATTACCAATTTCTATACGGTACCAAAGCTATATGTTCGCTCAATTCGATCGAAGTATCCTCTCCAAAAACTCGAGAGTCACTTCTTTCTCTTGTGTATGCTTCGCCTCGGGATGAGATGACATTAAACAGGTGTTGTACTCCAGCATATGGCGTCAATATACAGCCTTTATGACTACAAGTCGTTGATGGACGACGCTTCTTGTGTCCTGCTCAAGACCCTCACCATTTCCAACGTACCTACACAGGACTACTCAATTCACTCCGTGCTGATACTCGACTTGCGATCAGCCCCTTCTATCACTTCCATTCAACGGCCGCTATGGGCGAGATCTTTCATCTTTTCCCACAACTTCCAGCGGAGTTGCGCATACAGGTTTGTACCTACTGTCTACCATACAGAGTCTGCGAGCAAGTCTTTATGCCAAGAGGTGCAGTCTCTCGTCATTCATCTTACCTCGATCCGCAACCTTGCCAATACGACGAACACATCACCGATCACAACAGGAAGCTACCGGCTATCACTCGCAACTGTCGCGAGTCTCGTGACGTAGCCTTGCGTAACGGAGAGCTAGTCGTCCTTTCAATTACGGACCGAAGGCCAAGATCTGGAGATGGCCAGAAGGTGGTGCAGTCAATATGGCAAGATCGCAAACGAGAGATTGCCTGTCTGACGCTGAAAAGCGTTTATGACGCTCAACGAAACATCCTACTGTCTGAACTTGTGGAAACGCTTGGCTCTTTAGCGGTCCAAGCTACGCAGCAGTCCATGGCCACATCTCTGATGGTGTACCTTCGTGGATGTGCTCTCCCAGCGTTGCAGACGAAGGAGGAGCCGGTGTTGGCGATATGGAAAAGCTTATCGAGGTGGCTCATTATCACAACAACGTACTTTGTGCATATAAAGCACAAGGATGCGATAGCAAGTGGCCTATTCGGGCGTCTGGGAGATGCGCCCATACAGATCGTGGAAACTGCCGACAAGTGCAGACTCGAAGCCTTCCTGGCCCTGGCCGATGAACCCAACGAATCTACCTTGTGGCCCGCGTTTGAGGCGGTGCAGGACGTGATCAAAGGACGGTTTCCTGGCGAAGAACCCGATACAATCGTACGATCAGCATCCATGTTCCGTCTCTGTACGCGGCGCTGCAAAGTGCATGTCCAAGGCGAGTGCAAGCCCCGAAGACAACTAGATCGACCTTCAGTACAATTTTTGGCTCAATGAACGTGGTTCGAGCTCAAATTGAGGCCTGCCAAAGCATTGCTCGAGGATGACCATCCTCGAGATCAAGCACACGATGAGCGTTCTGTTGTCTATACCAGGATGCATAAGAAAAGTGGCCTAGTATGTACTCCTCAGGTGGGTGGCATCGAGCCGAAGCCTGCATCTGTCTTTCACACCTGTAGGCAACTGGCTCCACCAAGAGTTTTGGGCATTGCCAAAGATACTCAGGTCTTCATGAAGTCCATGATGTCGTATTCAACAGATTTCGAAGATTCTTTCGAGGCCGCTGTATGGGACGCTAGGATCGATTGAAGACTTGACTTTTTATTGCGAGCTCTTTTTCTTGGGGTCGGTAGTGCCGCTGCGGTCTGTTGGTCGAGTGGTGTCTCTTCTCCTCGATTCTTCAGGCTCAAGTCACTTTCCCGAGGCTTCATTGTAGTCGTTACTGCCCTTTCTTTTGCCTTGGCTGGAGGCTTGGCTGATATCTGGTATAGATTGGTCGTGTTGCACATCGAACATGCCACTTTCAAGATGGCAGATCTCGTGTCATGGCCCTGACGAGTCTTGCGGACGTGTTCTACAGGTATTGGTCTACATGACCAACCACGAATCAAGTGGTTCCCACAAGAGATGCACACGTTCTCTGTCGAAGGATTTGCAACACGATCGTCTATGCCTGCTGCCAGCCGCCATCCGGTAGCCTGCACGTAAGCGGATGCGACTGGTGCCGAGATTGTAAGCAGCTCAGAGGCAGCTTTCAGATAGCGCTGGCGCGCTGCATTGTCTAGTGCCACCATTGTAGTCGGATATTCATGTACAGTCCTGATATCAACAAGCAGTGGAAGGATAGGTACATGTATAGTAATAAGTCGCGAGTGAGATATTTCGCCTCTCACGTAGCTGTTCGCGCTAGCGGCTGGCTCCCGTGTGCGACCTTTCCCTTCGTAGACATGAGATTCTGTAACCACTTCGAGCTTTTGGTAGACGAACAATATCGACAACGACCATACTGCAGACAGTCATGGAAGTCCACTTGGAAGACAAAGAGGGCGTTCGGCTGGCGGTGGAAGGTTGTGGACATGGCACCCTCCACGCTATCTACGCGTCTATACACGAGGCTTGCCGACGCAAAGGTTGGTCTGGCGTTGACCTACTCATCATTGGAGGCGACTTTCAAGCCGTACGGAACGCATATGACCTCAACTGCACAAGCATGCCAGCCAAGTACCGCGAGATAGGTGATTTCCATGAATACTACTCCGGCCAACGACAAGCACCATATCTGACCATCTTCGTTGGTGGCAATCACGAAGCAAGCAATCACCTGTTCGAGCTTTACTACGGAGGCTGGGTCGCGCCCAACATCTATTACATGGGTGCCGCCAACGTTCTACGACTCGGACCGCTGAGGATTGCGGGGATGAGTGGTATCTGGAAGGGCTATAACTATCGTAAACCACATCACGAACGTTTGCCATACAGTGAGAACGATCTGAAGTCCATCTATCATGTTCGAGAAATGGATGTGCGAAAACTGCTCCAGATCAGAACTCAAGTCGACATTGGAGTCAGCCATGATTGGCCGAAAGGCGTAGAATGGAAGGGAAACTTCAGGCGACTGTTTCATATCAAGAAGTACTTCGAAGAAGATGCAAGGAATGGTCAGCTAGGAAGTGTGGCGGCCCAGCAGGTCATGGAGTGGTTGAGACCGAAGCAGTGGTTCAGTGCACATCTGCATTGCAAATACGTCGCCGTCATCGAGCACTCTGCAGCATCAAGCAAGCATGACACAGGATCGATCGACCAAAACACAACATCAGAAAACCTTGCTCTGGCCACCCCTGCAGCAACGAATTCTGCGCGTGCCATTGAAAATGAGGAAGAGGTGGATCTTGACGTCGACGATGAGACTGCAGCCAGCAATGCCCCAGCAACCACCATGACCGCTATGTTGGATTCCAATGAAGTTGACCTCGAACTAGATGCCGATGTTGACGGAGTAGCTCCAGTCGCGCCTGGACAAGGTCTGGACGATATGATGGTAAATCTGGGGCCACAGGATGCTCCGACAACACCGCAAAAAGCCACCGAACAAGCCCGTGCTGCCCTGCCTGCCTCCTTCGCACGTCCAATGCCAATGCCTTCTTCACAGTACCGAGCAGTAGAACACCCTGAGGGAATTACTAACACAAGAACAGACTTCCTTGCACTCGACAAGTGTCTGCCGAATCGAGATTTCCTGCAGCTATTATCCGTCTTACCGACGGAGGAAAAAAGCACAGTCGACGTACGGCGGCCACTCGAACTAGAGTACGATAAGGAGTGGCTCGCCATCACTCGTGTGTTCGCACTACAAGAGCCGCCGACGTTGGGAGATCCTGATGCCCGTGTTCCTCCGCCGAAGTCTCAAGAAGGATACCAGTCACTCGTCGAAGAGCAGATCTTGTGGCTTGACTCGAAGCTTGGTACTGAACACGACCTGAAAGTACCACAGAATTTCGAGATCACAGCGCCGGTCTTTGACGGTGGGAACTCGCTGCTACCTCAGTATAGCCAGATGAGCGAGTATCCGAATCCGCAAACTCAAATATTCTGCGATATGCTTCAGATACCAAACGCATTTGCGATCAGCGAGGATGAGCGAGCCGCCAGAATGGAAGCTGGTCCGCGGATTGAGGCGAATAATGATAAATTCGGAGGAGGTAGTCGAGGACGAGGTAGGTTCGGACATCATAATGCTGGAGGAGGGTCATCTCGTGTACGAGGCTCCAGAGGCCGCGGAAGAGGGGGGATCCGCGGAGGTCGAGGTCGAGGTCGAGGTCGATCTTGGTGAGTGTGGGTCCACACGCGACAAGTGCAGGTACTGTCTACCGCTTCACTCGACTATTTCCCCCTACCTCGGCCACCTCGACCGCCTCTACCACCACCCCGGCCTCCTCGTTTGCCACCAGTTGGCTTCGTTGTCCGCTCGTAGAGCTTCTCTCGCCCAAATGCGGCGTCTGAGAAGCGCAGATAACTTACCACACCTTGGTCCACGATTGCAAGAATGACATTTCTGTACCCGTGCTTCAGTTTTTGATAGATTGGCATCCGCTCCTCAGGTGGAGCAAATGGTGTGGCTTCCAGGAGGTCTCCCAGCTGGCTCATTGTCGGTACCGTGGTACTTCGTGCGTCTACCACTGCGATGCGGAAGTCTGGCTCGCCGGGCTTGGATTTCTTGAAGTTTGGTGACCCCGGCTTCCATACCTGGAAGGTGACACGAAATGCAGCGTCAGTGTCGCCAGATTCAGGCATGGTGATGGTTGGATCATGGGAGTCTATGAGTGCCAAACGACGATAGATCTCCGAGTAATTACGATAGAGCCCAGGTGCGACTAGAGGACCTTCCATCTGTTCTTTGGTGAGGTCCAACGCCTTTGGCGCGAAAATACTTCGTAGCCAGTGATTCAGCCCAAGTCGCCACGTCCCTTGCCCAACGAGTGGTGAAAAACATTCCGGGCCTAGTGGTGGACCAGGACTGTTCCATGTTGGTGCTCGCGTGACCGTGTAGCCCATGCGTCGTAGACCAGAATACACAGAATATCTTTCAAAGGTCAACGCTCCATCGTGAGTTGCCTCGTCGCCAATAAACACAGCATAGCCTCCCTGTAGACTCATCGGCAACCCTTCTCCATCCTGGTCATCATCAGTTGCAGGCCACCTGACATCCAGACTGCCTCGCTCGAGCATATACAGCACTTCCTCAGGCAGAAGCCAGACACGCTGGCCTCGTAACTTGTCGTTTCCCAGGGGATCTTCCGTGGCGGACAAGACTTGACCCATTTTCGTAAACAGCGGACCTTTCGGGCTCATCGTGTAGGCCATATTGGTCTCTGGGTGGTAGATCGCTCGCGTGTAGCCCTTGGGGTTGTGAACCCGTTGATACGATAAAGCGTTGTGCATCGCCTGCCGCGAAGCAGCCAGCGTGTCTGATTGTAGCGCCGTCGCATGAGGCTCGAAATCTTTTTCGCCACGCTTCGGGATCTTCGCATCATCAGAGCTACAAACAGTCTTAGTAAGGTACCATCAATCTTCGACAAGGCAAAAGCGTGGTTCACGTACGACAGGACAGAAAGGAAGCGAAAGTCCTGTGTTTCGTCCGAGAGGTCGACATCCTCCGCCGACGGTCCGGACTTGGGAATCACATCTTCATCTGCGTCTGCCATGACGATACCCTACTTATCAAGCGGCGCACTGTGAGAACGCTATACAGTGACAGAAAGGCAGACGCGGATGGCGCACGTTTAAGATCTATTGACTGCTCATGCTCGTGAGTCTGGAAATTCGAGATGTGCACGGACCACTTGAAGGGATCTCTTCCACTTCCCTCTTACGAGGATTGAGACTATATAACCATCGAGGACAATGGTACACTTGAAATTTATTATCTTTGGGATGAATTGATAGATAAGTACCTGGTCCGATCGGCGATACAGCGATGTCCCAACCCCCAAACGTCGACGACGAGATTCTCGCCACGGTAAAGCTATTTCCCCGTCTCCCTTTCCCATTCAATGCTCAGGAGACTGACCCTCAAATCCCACAGCTTCTCTCCAACTTGCGAAACACCCGCGCCACATATGGAGAAGGCTCCATTCCGTACGATAATGTTCGCCGAGTTGTCCAGGAGCACCTGCAAAGCATGGCGGCGCGCGGCCTGAAGACCCAGCTCACAGCGGTGGCGTTCGCGGCGCAGGACCGGACAGCGCAGATGGGGGATTTGTTTGAAAAGCTTGCTGTACAATCCGGCGAGGAGGGGAAGTCTTCCTGATTTGGGTGAATTACACACTGACGAATAGACGACTACTGTTACTTCAATCATGACGGCTTTTCGTGCTATGGGAAAGTCGAGCACTAGTCTTGCAGGTTGGATCTAATCTACACCTTCATCACACTCCACAGCGCTCCCGGCGCGAAGAACGCCATATCGCCATGCTCAAGTACTGTATACACCTCTATGTCTGCTTTTGGGACAACGAACATCTGGTTCCGATCTCATCCTTACGCCGCCTGCGGCTCAGCGACAGATTGTTCAGGCAGTGTAGCGGCATTGGGCTCTGCTTCTGATTCGTCTTCATCTTCGTCTTCGCTTTCCACCTCATCAACTGGCTGGTCCGCCACAGACTTGGCCGGTGCTCTCCCGGCCTGCTCCGGGAACACTTCTGGCATCAAATCGGGCAGAAATTTGGCCAGTCGGGTTTCGGTCTCGTTCCACATCTGCTTCTGTGGCTCGGTCCGCTTATCTTCACCCTCCAGAGGTGGTGGTACAAGGTCCTCACCACTGCTCATGACCAGCAGGATGTTCTTCAGGCTCTCAGGCACGGCTTCTATAAGTGTATCGCTCTGCCCGCTGTTCATGAGTCGATCCATGATGGCGAGAATCTTGGTCCACAGGTCGAGCACTCCATCCCATTCACTCAGAAGGACAAGGTAGTGTAGGAAGATCCGGCACAAAAGTTGCGCGGCCTGCGCTCGCGTTGTGCCCATTCCCACCGGATCAGTCTGATATACCTCAGGCTTCAGCAGTTGGTTGATAAGTGGGAAGAGGACTTCGCCGAAGATGTTGATCCATTCCTTGTGGTCGGGCGATGCAAGCTCTGGAGATAGTAAGCAGCGCTGCAAGGACGTAAAAGCTTGATGCCGGATTTCGCGGCAAGGGTTCACGCATTGTGTCACCAAACATCGAAAAACTGGCGACCAGTATGTGCGCCATGCCTCATTTGTCTCGAGATGTGACTGCTCGATCAAATATGGAACCTTGGTCGTGAGCTGCGATACTGCCGTGAGCGCCTTTGTAGCTCGGACAACAGCTTCATTTTTGGCTGGCTTCTTCTCCTGTTGAGCTCTTCGGCCTACGGTGTCTCTTTGTTGTTCTTGTCTGGCACCGACACTTCCCGCAGTTGCAATTGCGTTCAGTAGCGCAACGGCGGCTTCATAGTTGTCCGCGGTGATGGCTGGTGTCTGGCCGGATGCCACGGATTCTACGATCTGAAAGACTAATGGTGCGGCTTCCGGTAGAGCTTGTAGGGTGTGCAATACCGACCAGAAGTCTGGTGAAGTAGCCATCTCGTTTTTCAGCTCTGCCGGGCCACTTATACAGCCATGTATACCTTTCAGGATCGGTAGTGCGCACTTGGTCAGTAGATCATCTCTGAAGCTTGAAATTGCATGAAGCACCACTGGAGTCCTGATATACTTGTGATCGTTACTAGCCCTCAATAGGCTGAGGAGATAGAAGACTGTTCTGCTGAGTGCTACCGGGTGAAGTCTTTCGGCATCAGCAATGACCGATTGCAATGCGTCTGCGACGTCGGACCCTAGAGTCGTGATAGTTTCCTCATCACGTAATGCCAGAATAGTCGTCAGTTCCAAGATGTATACCACGGCAGGATCGTAGACCGGCTGGTCTGGTTCTGGACGTGTAGCGTTGGGTCGTAGAGGCGACGGCGTAGGCATCTCCGGCTTGACAGTAATAACACGCGGCGATTTTTGCTCGGGCAGATTTGATAGCAACGACATTGTCAGTGCTTTGAGAGAGCTGACTGGCAGTTCACTCACGTTGCCGAGGATCTCCTCAAATCGGCAAGCACTAATACAGTCGACTGTACACAACGTAGCCTCAATTTCTTGATCATTGGGTTCAGGGGGGTCATCATTCATCACGCTGCTGACGTATGATGTAAACGCGCTGAATAAACCGACATCGGTTGATTTGTCGTTACGCTCGATGACCTGCGCAGGTGATTGTAGCGGGATAGGCGGCAGATCCAAGTCTCTTGAGATAGACGTGAAGGATGTAGGTATGAGGGAGTTCACAAAGAGGTTAATAATGATGCGAACAATCTAGACAGCAGTTAGTAGAGGGTATTTCGATATGTAGGTAATATAACTTACGTATAACCAACCATCCCTGATTGCATCTTCGTGCCCGTTGATGATCCGGAATAGTACAAGTGTTGCCAACTCTGCTTTGTTGTCGCGGCCGAAATCCACGGCAAATTTGCTAACCATGATACTCTTCCCACTGGCTTGCACCTCCGTGTTGAGGCTAGTACTCGGAGGCGTTTCCGTCGCCAGAGTGCTGATCTTGCTCAAGCTGAGAATGATATGGTCTAGGCAGTCAACGATCTTGTACTTCGCCGCAATCTGTGCACACTGATTGTAGCCAGCAATAACGCGCTGGAATACTGCATCTTCGGTAGCAGAAACGAAGACGTAGTTCAGCGTCGCCACGATTGGTCGCCATGTAGCCGCAAACATATCAGCATCGTAGATGTTGGTCTCACAAATCACAAGGTCGTTGGTAGTCTGCGCTTTCACCTGCAGTTCTTTCCACGCATGCTCAAAAGCATGTTGGTTATCGTGTTCTTCAGGTAGCACGATCTCTCGGCTCTTGATGGCATCGAAGATCGCTTGCAGATACTCATCATCGAAATTCTTGCCGCCGTTCACACCCCTCAAGTTCCGCGCAAAGCCTTGGACAGTCATACGGCTGGATGGCTTGATATTGACGTTATACTGATCTGTATTCAACATGATGATAGCGTATGAAAGCAC
Organism: Microcyclospora pomicola; assembly: GCA_002786065.1. NCBI lineage: Eukaryota > Fungi > Ascomycota > Dothideomycetes > Capnodiales > Microcyclospora > Microcyclospora pomicola. Next base: position 645,892 of record NHNY01000006.1, on the reverse strand, counting down.
AAAGATCGCGTCCTTGTCAGCAAACATGCCCGGCTCGGCAACAGCAAAGTACTTTTCGCTGAACACCGTCACAATCCGCTCAATCAGAGCTGATTCGCCGGGCAGTCGGAAAGTGATAAGCAGCTGTCGCAGCGCTTCGTCAACTCGTTGATCGCGGAAGTCAAATTGGTTCATGAAGGCTTCAAGGATGTCTTCGTTCGATTTCTTTGAGATGAACTCGCCAAGAACCTTTTTGTCAATTCTCGAGGTGCCTTTGAGGAAGCTGGTCACATCATCCGGCTTATTCGGATCCTGGATTATGCCTTGACTTGCAAGAAATGCGATGCCGGCCTTGGGGCTTTCGTTGAATCTGGCAGCGCCACGAATGATGATCTTCTTTCGCTCCCGTTGTTCCCTTAGTTTCGAGGTCGCTGGCAGGTCCTTGGTGATTGGTTCATCTTCTAAACGCTCGGCTATCCATTGAACATAGCCAAGCAGGCTGTCAAGACAGAGAGGCGGCACGTTTGTGGTACTCCAGGTTGCGGAATCGGGGAACGCGTTTCTTGAGAGTAGGCCAACCATGTCGGCGCATAGATCGCTTCTATCGATCTCACAATCATAGTTGACAAACAGCTCAACCATGAAACTGGGTATCCGCGCGAGACCACCAACTGACTCCACCATGGCTTCCCTGGCATCGGGCTTACGTGCACCACCTTCCATCCCCAACTTTTGCCGATCTCGTACCGGCACAGGCGTGGATCGGCCGTTCTGTGAACCCGCGCTAGGTGGAGGCTTGGCAAGGGTAGGAGCCTGGGGAATTCCGGCATACAATGCCGCATCGATATTTGGCTCGTCTGGGATAGGCACACGAGGATGCAGGCAAGCGACCACGTAGGAAAGAAAAAGTTCCTGTTGCAGCTTGAGCACGCTTCGACATGTGGCAAGCAGTGTGCCGGCGACGCGAAGCGACTCGTGCAGAATCGCAATGTTTTCGGATCTCACCAGCTGGAACAGATTTCGACAAAGCGTATCCTTCGCCAGTGATGCAAGGCTAGGGTGGCTCGCAATACTAGGCCCTGCCACTTCCAGGGCAACGTTAACGATTCGTAAGGCCATGACTCTGAGGGTATCTGTTCGTTGGTTGTCGTGTGGGTCCAGGAGATCAGCTAACACTCGAAATAATTCTCGGATCGATGGCAGTCCGTATGGCTTGACATCGCCCTCTTCGTCTGTCGTTCCCGACAAATCCAATTGACTGCTGTTGTCCATCGATGGCCTGGTCGAGCCATTTTTGCTCGGTACCTCAAGACTAGTCGTTCGGTGCTGCTGTATTGCGTTGGGTCCGTGATTGCCATTGGGATTTGAATCGATCTTCGCAGCGTCCATCTCTTCTTGCGCCACATCATCCTCCAATTTTTCTGGCTCTTCTGCATATTCGTTTTCCAATCTCTTCAGCCTGCCGAATATCGTTTGACACATTGTGACCATGCTGATCTCAGCACTTCGCCTAAGCACTTCAGACATTCTCAAATGACAGCAAATAGACAGGGCACACTCCATCATTTCGCATACGCTAGCATCGCCCAGGACATCTCCGGAAGGTCCACATATCATGTCTTCCATCAATTTCAATATTCGCAAGAAGACCACTTCGTCGCTAGGGGTGTTGTCGCCTTCGAATCGACAATGTGTGACCGACGAAGCCAACAGCTGCATGCCCGAGCTAAAATTCGGGCTGTTCAAGCTGACGACATTGTATGCCAACATCTTCGTGATAGCAATGAGTGCAAGGCTGGTGATTGGCGCGGTCGTGCTAGAGCTGCGGATGACCTGTAGGAAGGGCTGCAGCAGACTGGGCGTGTCGAAGGTGTGGATATCCTTGCAATACTTCAGGTCCGATCGCAGCTTCGCGAAGTTGCTCATGAGCGGATTGTCCTGCATGCTCTGGCCCTTCTTCCCTCGCAGACCCCATCGTGAGGTCAACACGCCGTCGTTTTCGATCAGATCAATCTTGCCGCTGGCTCGGTTCCGGTCCGGTCTCTTTTCGTCCGCGTCGGATTGGGACTGTCGTGGCGAGCTGGAGGCTCCGAGTATGGAGGATATGGAGGATTGTGCCCAGCGGGTATGCTTTCGCATGGCGGAAGTGACGGTGATGCACTCGGTGACCACCAAAGCCACCGGATCAATGGCCACGGGGATCTGCGAGCCATGCTGCGTGTGAGACACTGTGTCCGCCATAATGATGCTGTCTTTGCTCTCGAAACAGCCGTCGTAATTCATGCGGGATTGGGTCGTAGCTCGTCAATGAATCCGGGAGAGAATGCCAGGAAAAGCGCAATAGTGCTCAGGGAGGCATTAGTGAAGCCTTTCTTCGACGAGATCCCAACCTTGGAGGCTGGCAAGATCCTTCCGCACACGTTGCGCCGAGCGATCTTCAATGTGTAGTCGGCTTTGAGAAGGACTCCAGGGAATGTACAGCTGTACTGCTGTAGGATGATGCACTCTAGCTTGACTGTTGTCTCTACTTCTTTGATCAAGAGTGACACCTCCGACGTCCGCCGCAATCGACTGCACTTGTTCACGACCAAGCATTGGAAAGTCCGAGCTGCGAACCCATTCAATCTTCATCACACATAATGGCATTAGCACCCTTCCGAGTTGGTCTGAAAGAAGTCTATCTGTATGTTACTTTAAAAATGGAATATTTGACAGAACAGAGCACTGATTCGGCGCTCCTCTTTTCAGCCCAAACTTCACCATAAACCTCCGCCGATCCGCCAAACTTCCCCCGAAATACGCTCTCTTCGAAGTACCGCTGTGGTTTTCCAAGCTCGATCTGCGCGATTATCTTTACCACGGCTATAATGTGCGCATACACTCGATCCGATCATATGTGAAGCAACAACGAGTCACACAAGGCGATCCCAGCCGCGATGGGGGCAAACCATTGCCGCGCCGATGGTATCGACCGCGATCGCTGAAGTTCATGACGGTGGAGCTGGATCAACCCTTTGTGTGGCCAGATCCGCCAGAGGATCTGACGGAATGGAATAGAGACGAGCATCACGAGGCACAGAAAGCGCAGGAGGTCCAGAGTGAACGATCAGGGTACATGAAGGATCGGTTTGTGGATACAGAAAGAAGAGCGGCGATGCGGGAACAGGCCAAGGCACTACTTGAAGGAAAAGAGAAGTGGAAGCCAGGCTTTGGGTCGAAGCTGTTCGGCCCTCCGAAGTAAGGAGCTATTGGTTTCATGTTCTGGTACATTCTGCATTGACCTGTATACTACAATAAGCTATGGTGTAGCAAGGCGTCCGGGCGCTTCGGAATCATGTAGTCATGATGATGTTGGTCCATAACGGGTGTGAGCAAATCCCCGGTAGGCGTCTGAGTGTGTGGCACAGAACACTTTCGTTTCACAAGACACAAAGCCGTGCCCAGCCTTAGTCTTACTAATCTCTGAGCCAGGGGATATACCTCAAGAACTTCTCTTCGGCACAATCATCGCAGGGGTCGACTGCACAGATCCGAGCATGGATGTCCTCATAGTCACCATAAGCTGCATGGTGTATGCAGTCAAGAAACAATACGCTTTCGTCCTCGTTCCTGCGTTTCTCGACCTTGGCAAGCCCTGCATAGTCGTCAGTGCAGTCCGTCGCTGGAGCGTATCACACTTACCTTTCTCATGATAAAACCAGCTGGATGACCCTTCGCTTGCAGTTTTCAGACCATCTGTGTGGTAGCGCAGTTTGAGAGCTATCCACACAGCTTTTCTCCTGTTACTCAGTCGAATAATATGCTCGCGTCGCTTCTGTGCCATATGAGCCTCGACATCACCATGAACCAATCGAGCTATTTTCTCCACGTCGCAGCGATTGAATCTGTATGAAAGGCTAGACCTGGCACCAAAGCCCATCCTGGCCCAGATGGTGCCATATGGTATGCTTGGCAGGTCGGTATGCTTAGCTCGCGGGCCAGGGATACGCGACTTCAGAAGCATGTAGTCACGGAGATCAAACTCATGTAACGCGTCCGTCAAGTTCTAAGGCATGGAATCAGCATTTGAAGACAAGGACGATGACAAGAACGGACCATGAGATTGCCAGGAAAAGCTATCGCTTCGCAATGAGGGTGGCAGCCAACGCCGTTGAACATGGTGGCACAGTGGCTCGACGGACGTCCGCACTGAATGCAGATATCGCGGACTGCAGTGACCAGCTCCATGCGATACACCTTGCTCGAGCTGGTACCGGATGCTTCGATCCTGGCTGAGCGCCTCATTTTCTGGCTTTGAAGCACGGCATCAGACTGAAAGTGGTAGAACACGCTGTGTTTCGTCAGGAACCTGCGCGAGAAGTCTTCGGTCAATGACCGGAAGTGGCAAGACATAGCGGCGAAACCCAGCAAAGCGTGAGGCTTGGATTTGAAGTCATGTTCAGCACTGTACTCCTTCCAAGCACGGTCTGGGTCATGATCTAGGACGGTATACTCGAAGATGTTGTAGATGACCTCCGAAGGTACCGCACTGATGAAGTCCTGGCCAACCTCGACGGCACCAAAGAACGCTGTCTCGGCGACATCAACTTTGTAGTTTGGTGCGGCGATCTCGTTCTCGCTGCTTTCTGGACCTTCGTCTTTGCTCAGCAGCTCGACATCGGCATCAGTCTCGAGCGATCGTTGACGTTCGCGAGACTGGATCGTTTCTGTCAACAGAGGCTTTCGAGCATGTCGTGCCTTTTTTGGAGCTCCTCGCCCTTTTCGAATCTGTGATTTGCTCTTCGCAGAGGCTCTAGTGCGAGTAGTGGCGACCATTGTGAAGCCTAGTCCGGCAGGGATGTGGTCGGGGTGGATGATTGGGCTCGAGGCTGCAAGTTAAGGTGCAGATGTCTGCAACATGATGTCCCTTTAGGTAATGTGGGAAGGATTACGAAGGTGGTAGATGACATGGGCCGTGCCCGTGAGAGGTGTGCTTGCTGCCAATATCACAATCAGCCTTACAGCCTAGTACAACGCGTCAAGCTCGTGTACAGACGTGATGCAAGTCACCCAAGACATCTTCCTGTGTTCGAGAGAGACTACATGTACAGATACAGATATCATGCTAGAAACGTAAGGTACACAGAGAGTGCGCAACGATACGCGAGGAGATCAGACCTGAGAGCCCATCCAATGGTCAGAAATCGTCAGTCCCTGGGATCCTGCATATTGTAGGCTGTGTAGGCGAACCTGAGTGCCTCCTTTACGCGTGGGTATCAACGGTGAGCTGTAAAACTGTTGGAGCAGACATTTTATCAATGCCCTCGCTTACTGTGTACACTTCTGTCTACTGGTCCACGAATCTCATGTTCTGTCCACAAGACATCTCAACAACTGTAACCGCATCTACAGCCCATGCAGTAGAGCTTGTCTGGATTGCTCTTCTATTGTGACAGCTGCTACTGCGGTAAGAGCCTGCGATAACGTGAACGCGTAATGCATGTACCTACTTGTGCATTCATATATAGATATCTCACGAATCTCCGCGTGTCGCTACGGAATATGTACGCGCAGACTCTCATTGACTGCCAGCCCCTATAGCAGAGTCTAATCCTCCTTTACACTAACGCAACATCAACACAGTAGCTTACCACAATGTCTTCCAAACGACCCAGTTGCGTGCTGCAAACGTGTCTTTCGCTGCATGGTACAACGTGATACCCAATGCATTTCTATTTGTCTTGCATCGTTCGTTCCACAGGTCCAGGTCTTGAGGAGCACAGAACGGTGGCACTTACCGCAGACTCCTTCGTACAAGAAGGACACTAGGCGACTTTGCGATAATCCGTGGAGGTACAACAGGATCGGTATCGCCATGTCAATACGCGAAACGAGTTCCGGCGCTGAGATGGATCTTTCCATTGGAATGTTCGTGAAATGGAAACATGCCACATATTAAGATCAAAAGCGGTCCCGAAGAACCGAGCCTTGAGCAAAACATGGGCATGACACTAAGGTAGCTTCCAAAAAGCCATGATTGAGGCAAACAAGGTATACTCCTCAAGTCCCATCTAGACAAGAGTAAGTGGCCCTCTGATAAGCAAACATACCGTGCAGAGAGAAGCTTACATGTGGTCATCTACCAGGCCTCAGCTGAACTCCCATGCCATCTTGGCGAGAACCAATTGCTGACTTAAAGCGATGTCCTACCGAAGTGGCCCATTTCCAAGCACACTAATGGAAGTTTGGTCGTAGGAACTGTGTAGGATACCTTATCTTCTGTTATGTTCTGCCCCGTGTCCAACAACCATGTCCATAGCAGCCATAAAGATCTCGGGATGGGGTAAGTGGAGAGTAGAACTGCAGAGGAGTCTCGAGGGGAAGGGGCCCTCTCGACCAGACATCACTGTACTTTTCCCTATCTCACCAGTGCTCCGCCAATGCAAGCCCAAGACAGTTTCGTAGCTGTGCTCAGCTTACAGCCTGGTTCAGCTACGATCTTGCAGAGTGCGCGTTGACGATAAGACGGTCCTTGTTCCACCCTGCAGCTTCAAGACGTTGACATGTGATGTTGTAAGCTGCCCGTGCACGGACCTCCAAAGCAGGTACCCCGGACTCTCGTAGTGGAACCACGCTCAGCGACATCACATCACGACTGTCAAACACATGCCCTGAACCATGCTTAAGCCTTGAACTGTCTCTCATGTCTTCTCTTCCGAAACGCCAAGTCGTTGCGAGGTCTGAGACAGTCGTGTGCTAGGCAACATCTGAGATCAAGATGTTCATTCAGCAACAGCCAGAGTAGTCGTAACATCGATGTGCATTTACTTGCAGACACCACCATAGTCGGCTTCTGCTAGACTCACTCGGAGCAAGCACTTCTGAAACCAACAACCGCAGGGATGGACGCCACCGCCTCCAACTCTTCATTTGTGCCTTCGGCCAAAGATCTACTTCTCGTTGTCCCCCGCCTTGCGCAGAGAGCTGGCTCTTTCGCCCTCTATCACATGCCGGAAGCCGTCGACAACTTTGCGGGCAAGATTTGGAGCGGAGGCAGTGTCATTGCAGACGCGACCGGTCAACAAACCGCGAACTCGACGATCACAAATACAAGCAATATCCTGGCACAGAGGACTGCCGCGGTTCTAAGTAGTGCTGGGGCCACGGGCTTTGGGGTGGACACGAGCCGAGAGAATTCGACAATGTTCGAGACTATACTCAGTGGCCTATGGAGGTTGAAGAACGTCGGAGGTATCTTCTCATACTTGCTGTCAAGATGGGCCCTCATGACGTTTGTGGTGGTATGAAGCATACTTCCGGGCAGTTGACATGCATGATGCACTCAGACCCTAATGTGTGGTGAGCAGGCACTCGTTCTGAACAGGACCAACTACTACGCATCATCACGACAAGCTCTACATATGGGTTGGCACGTGCGACTCGCTTTGTATCTTGTCCCGATTTGTGCATTTGTCATGCAAATGCACCACGTTCTCCAATTCATGCGATGCCAAACCTCACCAGACTTTGCGTATCTTCGATGGGGGGACCCGCTCAAAACTCTTGCCGTAGAGTTTGGAGGGGAAGGTGGATTCATCTACAAGCTGAGCTCGACATTACTGTTCTGGCAAGATGATGCCACCTGTTGCGCCGCTCGTAGCATGTCCTTGGCTGGTGTCAACGACGACATAGGGCAGCTCCGAGGCTCTATATCACTGCTCTTCTGGTTCTTCATTGTGTTGTGTACGAGTCAATTCTTCGAGACCTTGACCTGTGCACTGCAAGGCAAGCAGCCTGTTCCGGAAACTGGAATGACAATCTTTGAGCATTCACTCGCGTTTGCTGAATGCGAGACTATGCTCACAAGTGCTCTGGGAATCTCCCTTTTCGGGCTCGCCAAACCAGGCCAAATCTCCGATGCAGGGGAAACGTTGACCAGGCTGGAGATTTTACAGCGTCTCAACGTGCCGCCAGAGGTGCTGCTTATCTGTCTCATCTCTTGTTTCAGTCATCTCAGTAGCGCCACATTGGCGGTTTCTGGACTTCGACACAAAGTACGACTCGTCAATACCGGAATTTGGTCCTGTTGCTACATGGCTGCATTTCTCTGGAGCTTCATCACTGTCGTGTTGCGCCCCATCAATACCGCTAGCGACGTTGCCACTCTGCGCTTCCCAACTGTATGCATCGTCGGATTCCTTCCTCACCTCCTAATCTTGCTGGGCATCGTCATTTGCAGCTGTATCTATGGCCTGGCTTTGCTTGCGACCACGATGTCTGTGCCTGATGACGTTGGAGCTGGCTTGACCTTACGCCAACGATTTCAATGGGCATACCAGAATCTGCAAGCTAACATTCAATTTTCTGTGGCATCGTCAATTCAAATCAAAATGTCCGAGGATTTCTATACAACCCTACTGAAAGTTGGCTTCACGGTTCTGACCGCCGCGAGCGAGGCAGTCTATCTCAACGAGGGTAATCGCATCCGAATCGCGCCAATGACATGGCTTGAACGTAAACGTATCGACGAACTGGCAAAGGGTATCGAGGAACGGAAAATGCCAAAGGTTCCTTTTCAGCTTCTTGGTGGCGAGATCGCAAAAGGCCTTGGCCATGTTGATCATCAACACGCCACAATTGGGACGTCCCCTTATGCTCGTGAACGCAAGTCCCGGGCTACCACTTCCACGCAAGATCAGCGGGTGACCGCTGACATGGATACTGGCCTTGGTATAGTCCAGCGAAGATCCCGGATGCAGCTCACCTGTGAGTACGTCATGGCGATATCCAGGCTGGTATTGATGGCCGAAGCGCAAGTCTCCCTGAGTCTGCTTCGTAAGCTCGGGATCACATGGCATCCTGCGTGGTTAGCGAAAGCTGCAGGGCTGGGGACTCAATTACAGCAGAAGCAGCGTGAACCAGCGGTTGAGATGGACCAAGTCCCAACTGAAGATCTGAACTTTTGGATGATTGGCCAGGACGGCATCTTGACTTTGCCAAAGGACGACGACGTAGATGTGGAAGAGGAGACTCGCAAGCGCCAAGATGCCTTCGGTGCCTTGATGGACGAGGACAATTTGAGCGACCATCTGTACAGGTGGTGGCGCACTGGAGGGTGGTTTGGTAACGCTGACGGAAGCGGAGACTATCACGACGATGCAGACGATGACACGACCAGTATGATATCCATGTCGACAAACGCGGATGATACAGACGGCTGGGACACAGACGAGGAAGATGGCAGTCGAACGCCCACGCAAAGCCTGCCCTACAGATCAACAAGCCGAGAGGTAACCCCTGCACACGAGACTGGTCTTGACTTGAACATGCTGTCGCGTCTACTGAATCCTCAATCGAGTCAAGACAAAGCCGAGGCTCAGCTGCTGTCGTTTAGCTTACAAGCAGATCGCCCTATCACTCGCAGCCAATATCGCCGACAGCAGGATCGAGACCGCACGCGCTTGATTGCGGGTCTTCGTGGTAATGCAGGGCATGGATCGATCGCCGACGATGACGAGGTCGAACTTGAGAACCTGATTCTTGCGCAACGAGAAAAAGCTCGAGCGAAGGCATCAGCTGGTGCAACTTGGCAGACTGGAGCGGAGGGCATGGGAGAGAGCGGACCTCAATGTGTCGTTTGCCAATCGACCCCGAGGACAATTCTTGTCTGGCCCTGTGGGTGCTTGAGCATGTGTGATGACTGCCGGGTAGGGTTGGCGGCAAGAACCTACACGAAGTGCATCTGCTGCAGAAGTGATGTTGCGGCGTACTCTCGCCTGTATGTGCCTTGACGCGATGTTACGAACCTGGTTGCTAACTTTAGACGATCATGTTTCTACTTATGTATCATACGTGTACTCCATACAACCACAAGGTCATGTCTCAAGCTTTGATTCGGAGTCAAGTTCGCCATGTCCTATCACTATAGCACGCGCTGTTCTACTGCACTGTAGTTCCGAGACTCGGAGGAAGTCGAAGCTAGTAGGGCTTCGCAATATAACACGTCAGAACTTGCCCACCTCATCTTCTCTCCCTCTTCGCTACTTGTACACAATCACCAACGCTTCTGATCCTCACAAAGCCTCAGCATATCACTATCGACTGATCCGGGACAATCTGGCTCAGTCATCTACGATCTCCTAGCCCACCACCAGACGTTTTATGCAATCAGCGCCCTCTCAATCCTTCCAAACAGATTCTCTTGAGACAACCGCTGCAGAACGCTTGATCGACCGCCAGCATGGCCTCCCAGCAGATGACCACTCATCTGTCTCCTCGCCACCGAGCAGCGGGGCGCGAACAGATGAGCAGATCGCGCTCGACGCGGCTCTCGCTGCATCATTATCCGAAGCCCGCGCTACTGGTGGCGAAGAGCTCATCGGCCGCCGATTGAAAGGCACCCCCTCGCCGCCCCCGAGCGGGAGTCGCATCGCTGAGTATGAGAAGGCCTCAACGCCGCCTGTACGGAGAAGAGAAGGGCCCGGATTTGAAGTGATCAAGAAGCCGAGGAATGCTGGGGATAAACGTTCGCTCATTCAGGAACTTCCGAATGAGATCCTGACGCATGCTCTTGCACATCTGGCACCAGTCGACCTGACAAGTATCGCGCTCGTGTCGAAGCGTTTCCATGACTTGGTCACTGGTCCTCACGCGTGGAGAAGCGCGTTTGCCCACTTCTTCCCTGGTGCAGACTCGCTAGATGCCAGATTGCAGGAGGATGATGAGGATGAGGTACAGCAAGTCGTACGCTCCGAGAAGCGAGTCTTCATGCGACTTACTGCTCTTGCTTCGTGGCGGAGTGAGTACATCATGAGAACGCGATTGTTACGCTCTCTAGGCCGTGGAAAGCCTGTGCAAGCCCTCGCATCTACTGGCTCCAATCGCTCTGGTCAGAGTCATACTGCTACACCGCACGTCGACTACCCAGCTCAGCTGCTCACGACTATCAACCACTTGCATGCAAGCTTTGGTAGCGGCCTGAACAAACGCTTGCCAAGATTTGTGCACGGCGCGGACGACATTGGTACTGCGACCAGTAGTGACCCAAAGGAGGGCAAAGTTGACAGTTGGGGAGTATCCGACCCACAGACCTTTCTACAATTCTTCGAGCGTTTCCCTGGGGACGCTCAATATGGCCTCGGCCCTGGTGATGTGGTTGGAGTGCCCAATGTAATGGACGTTAGTCAGCCATATGGCATGGTACATGGCGAGGGCTCGCCAGGCGGATTGATCTACTACCGATCATCGGAGGAGATGCGAGGACGTTTCTTGACCTTCTCCTCCGCAATGTCTGTACCAGACATCGGAATTCCACGCATCGCATCTACGAATGAGGCTATAAGTAGCATCTGGATGGCTAAATCTACTGCTATCCCTTCTCTAACGGAGGGACTCATCGGAATCCTGTCTGGCTCATCGCTAGGTGTTCTGACTGCCTACAGTCTGGGGTCCACTGGCAATGTGAACCATCGCGAGCAGCGTTTTGGTCGTGGTGAAATGACTGCGCGCTGGGTCCTCAGTCCTGGAGTACCACTCATCGCCGTGGCCGTCGATAACGAATACAGCATGAAGAGGCAGGCTCAGAACCGCATCTGGGCTGTAGTCTTAAATGCCCTCGGCGAAGTGTTCTACTTGACCAAGTTTCCAACACGATCCCATGTCGAACGTGGCGTAAAGATGAGCGAGGAATCCCTCGAGCGTATGGCCTGGCTGACTGGCAGGAGCGTGTATTGGAAACTTGCAGAGCCAAGTCGCCGCATTGCAAGGCCTGATCCATATGCAGACTCGCGCGCTGATGGTAGCTACTCCCCTCGCTCGTCTTGGAATGGTATGTGCTTGACCGCTCAGCAAATTGAAGCCGAGACCCGTGAGATTGAAGAATTTGTCACGCGCAAGCCCATCTTCTTCCGTAAAGCATGCTCCGGTTGGGACCTGCGCAGGAAGCTTGAGGTCGACTTTGCTGGGGACGATGGCAATAATGCTGGGGAGAACGTTGTTGTCTTCGGGTGCGGGTTGGGAGAAGGCGATGTCGCCTCCATCAGACGGTACACTCGTTGCAAATTCCAGGACCGACCATCTTACAATAATGCATCCACTCCGCCGCTCACTAGTGGTAGCACCGAAGGCTCGCACTCGTCGTCCGTCTTTGGCGGTGGTGGATCTCCTGTTCTGGCTCAAGCGCCTGCCTTTACTTTCGACAGCCTGCAAGCCACTCTAGCGCACGACGACTACCAAGGTGCTTCCACACCGCGCCCGATTTCTGAAGAATGGCGCACGTCTACCTTTTCTTTGCACGGACTCAAACACGTTCAGATACTAGCAACGGCCATCGACAAATCACTCTTTGCTACCCAAACCATTTCCGAGGATCCTCTGCTCAGCTTTTCTGGGCGCTCCGCCTCATCCTCGCCTACCTTTTCTCCGCTTCCAAGTGTCGATAGCCGTGTCAACCCAACAGACCTGCCCGGCCAACGTGCTCGCTTTGTTGCTGTCGGAACTCAATCGGGAAGTGTCTTGGTATGGGACATGCGAAGCCCTGTTTCCAGAACTGCTGAACTGGTCAATACGGCTGAGCCTGTTCGGATCATCCATACCGACTCGCCTGAGATCTCATGCTTAGCCATAACTTCATTGTATCTTGTTCATGGCGGCAACGACGGCCTCGTGCAAGCCTGGGATCTCTTAGGGTCAAGGCTCCATCCGATTCGTACCATGCACTCTGCTCGCTCGTCTCGTGCCCGCCGTCAACTTGTTCAAGCCCAGGCCTCTGTGCATGGAGTGGGCATCAACCTTTTTGCTGCTGGAGCGATATGCCTTGACCCAGATCCTACTGTTCTCCGTGGCATGGTCTCTCTGGGTGTCAGACTCCGCTACTGGTCATACAGCTCTTCTGCTGCTGACCAATATAAATCACAAAAGCGTCGGCTACGACGCTCCGAACGAGGCAGCAACAACGGCGGCGAGCGCTTCTCCGGAGTGACAAGGGGCAATCTCAAAGACTACATTGCTAACGAGAAGTTTGAGCTCGACCGTGAGAAAGATCAGCGAAGAAAAGAAGCTCAGCGGTTTGCAGGGCGTTTCGGCACGAGCTTGCTTGATGGCAGTGAAGACGAGCTTCTGGCTTATGCTGCGATGCTCAGCCAAGAGACGCTGGAACAGGAGAATCGTCGTCGTGCATCTGATACCAGTACAGTCACAAGCACTGCAATCAGCAGTACTGAGCAAAGTTCTCGTGCAACAGGCAATGTGACGCCTCTTGATGGCTTATCGCCACGCATGTCAAGCTCAAAGACGGATGACGAGATTGACGCTGACATCGCGGAAGCAATACGCCAGAGCCTTGCTACATCTCCCGACTCGAGTGCGTACGATATTCCTATTCGCCGTGCTAAGCCCAAAGGCAGAAAAGGATCATCGGCACAGCCATCACCTCGGATCTCTCCCTACCTGGCCGGGTCGAGCAAAGCGAATGAAATGAGTGATCTAGACTTCGCACTACAGTTGAGCTTGGCAGAGGAACAAAGTAAGCAAGAAGCCGCCGAGGAGTTCCCAGCGTTATCGAGCTCGGTACCTCGTTCTGCTGGGGTGTGGGGTGCCAAAGGCAAGGGAAAGATGGGTTGACAGAGTCTTTGCTTTTGATCTTCGCTCAGAAGGCATCATTGTCTGTCTGATACACCTGATGTCTGTATGACAGAAGAAGGTGCCGTATATTATTAGCTGTCATATACATTGAGATTAAGTTATTATTTGCCGCATGCTCGCGTGCCCGTCATGTTTCTTTGTCTTTAAATGAGGCTGCGGCTTTATCCGTTCTTGCGCCCGCCAAGCCAACAACATCATTGTTCAGAGTAGCTTGTCGACGTCTCTGCCACGCCTGCTCGCGAAGACATCTCAATATTGTGCTAGTCCTGACATAACGACTGACATTGTAACGACGACTCCAGGACTGACCACGGACATCCATCGACGCTCGCCAACTACTCATTTCCCCCGACAGCCTTTCCACCACCCAGCCTGACCTCACTCTTGAACGCCTCTTTCAGGAACAACCCCACCACAACGCTCGTTCCCACCTCGAGCTCTACCCACCACTCCTACTGTAACCGCCAGCATGGAGGCTGCCGCGCTGAGGCAGCCGACTGGCGATGTCAACATGGAAGAAGCAGGCAAGATAGAGCACACCCTGGGCGCATCAGTCGACCCTCCTTCTATACCCGCTCTGGATGGTTGGATCGAGAGCCTGATGGCCTGCAAGCAACTCAGTGAAGAGGATGTGCGACGACTGTGCGAGAAGGCGCGCGAGGTCCTGCAAGACGAGTCGAACGTGCAACCAGTCAAATGCCCCGTGACGGTGTGCGGTGACATCCACGGCCAGTTCCACGACCTCATGGAGCTGTTCAAGATCGGCGGTCCGAACCCAGACACCAACTATCTGTTCATGGGCGACTACGTGGACCGTGGATACTTTTCCGTGGAGACGGTCACGCTGCTTGTCGCCTTGAAGATCCGTTACCCACAGCGCATCACAATCCTGCGCGGAAATCACGAGTCTCGCCAGATCACTCAGGTTTACGGATTCTATGACGAGTGCCTGCGTAAGTACGGCAACGCGAATGTGTGGAAGTTCTTCACGGATCTGTTCGACTACCTGCCCCTCACGGCCTTGATCGACAATCAGATCTTCTGCTTGCATGGCGGTCTATCCCCCAGCATTGACACGCTCGACAACATCCGCACGCTTGACAGGATACAGGAGGTGCCGCATGAGGGTCCGATGTGTGACTTGCTTTGGTCGGATCCCGATGACAGGTGTGGATGGGGCATAAGCCCCAGAGGTGCTGGGTACACATTCGGACAAGACATTAGTGAGGCATTTAACCATAACAATGGCCTCACATTAGTCGCCCGAGCCCATCAGCTGGTCATGGAGGGATACAACTGGAGCCAAGACCGGAATGTGGTGACGATCTTCTCAGGTAAGAACATGCATATCATTTCTAACATCGTGCATTTTATATTGACAACATCTAGCACCGAATTATTGCTACCGCTGCGGCAACCAAGCAGCTATCATGGAGATCGACGAACACCTCAAATATACCTTGTAAGTCCTCGATGTGCCTCAACTGGGGATGACACCGCTAACTTCGTCTGTCAGCCTACAATTCGACCCATGCCCTCGAGCAGGCGAGCCGATGGTCTCACGCAGAACACCAGATTATTTCCTTTAGACTTTGCATATATGCGCATGGCAATGGGAGAAGTTTGGCTGTGGCTGTGCGACGATCAGTCTTGTGTCGGAAGTGCTGCTGCACCTTTAATTCGTCCGTGCGTGGCGTATGGAAGCATAGAGCATACCATATATGAGCATGAATCGCAGTCTCTCTTGACGTCGCATTCAGGAGTGATCAACACGGGTGACATGGTAAGATTGCTGAAAGCTTTGTTGGCAATGCGCAACAGCATGGCTTTCAGGCTCTATTCCATCTAAACCTGCCTTACCCTGCTTTTCATCGCTCGAAATTATGCATCTGTACCTCTTTGTCAGCAACCACACTCATATCACCCTGGTCCTCATTTCCCTTCAATTATGCACTTCACTCACCGATGCCGCAAACGCAATCCACTCCTCCACTCCCTTGATATACACATCCACTTCCCCTCCCGGGGCCTCCCCGGGCACGGCTTCATGGCCCCACAGCACGACCTCCTCGAATCGCGCCTTCTTCTCCAGCACTTTGACCTCGACCTCCTCCTCCTGTAATTCGTCCTCATCGGCCTCTTCGTCCTCCTCGTACCCCGCCGGCGCCCGCGGTAGCTTGCGCTTCAGTGGCAGCACCGCCCCCGTCGCCTGCAGCAGCACGCCCGTGTGCGTGTCCGGCCAGCGCAGAGCGCGCGATAGCAGGCGGCGGCCGCGGAAGTGGACTTCCTGCGTTTGTTGGGTGGTGTGAGAGGGTTCGGTGGTATCTGTGGATTGGGGTGTGGTCGCTGTCGCTGTCGCTGTTTCTATTGCTTCTATTGCCGATACTGCGGTAGCGGAGTGTGGTGGTTTGCTGAGTACCGTGGGGTTCCAATGCCGCCGTGAGAGGGGAATTGGGCCATTGTGAGAGATAGCACATGGAAGCAGGTTGAGGGTTTGTTTCGGGATGGAGGACGAGGAAGCATGCGGAGCTTGGATCGCGAGCATTTTGAGTCGCGAAGGGTTGTGGCTCTAAAAGCTGCTCGTGGAGATACTGTTCATTGAGTGGCAGTGATTATTACCGTTGGGTCTGAGAACGTAGTAGACGTGCGGTCTATTCAGTGCTACATTCCAGTGCACGTGAAATCGGACGTGTAGCACTTCTGGAGCGAGACGCGTTGGTAGCGCGAAGAGAGTACGTGGGGATCTCACACGGCCATACACGACTGACTACCTGACAACTACATTCGTAGTATCAATATCGAATAGGAGATCCCTCCCGGCGACCATTTAATGGTAACCCACACTCTGCGATTCTAATTATTTGGCTGTCTGTATTATCATTACAGTACATCACTGGTCTGCAGTTCCATCCGCATCACTGGCGCCAGTGAGACGATAGCCGGATCTGTAACGTGGGGCGCCCAATGCTGTGTCACGCATGGCCGACATCACTCGATCACCACCAGTCCGAGTAAGAGACAGCACACGATATAAGGACCCTTCAAACTGGACTCTCGGTATACTCATGCTATAGTACGATGCCAGTATACTGCTAGCTTCAAGACCACCCTCGCCAACCGGCGCAAAGACCGGTGCTCGCCAGACCGCATACCGCAAGCTGCATAATGTACTGCGTCATTCAGCGCTCTAGCCAACCGGCAGACTTACACCGTCGCGGGCCCGGTACCTTGCAGCGATGAGAAAAGGCGTTACCAGTGGAGATACCGGCCAGATACAACTCTCCGTCTTCCGCATCATCCATAATCGAGCTGTAACTTTCGCCCCAAGCAATGTGGAAAGGCTTATTATGCATTTACCGTAAGCTCCGCTCTACGCCATAGCTCTTTCTATCTTCCAGTTCACGCGAGCTCCTCTTCTTCTTCCTTACAGCACCCTTGAGATCATTACGCCCTCCCAGCATGTCTTTCCCGAGCATTGTTTAGGACTCGAACAGCATTTATTACCTGTCCCGCTTGCTAGCATTGCGTTGCGCGCACGCCTTTCCACCCCTTCCTCCTCTCCACATTCGCTATGGGAGTCCTCTCTCCTCTTGTCGACCGCGCCACTGCGCTGGCGGGCGTGGCTGGCTCATACGCCTGGCCGCCGCTTCTTTCGCTCTCGCGCGGCGCGATTCTGGCATTGCTCAAGCAGATTCAGGTCGGCTCTCTGACCATCTTGGATACGGATGGTAGCTTGACGGTATGCGGTAGTCCTCGAAGAGCACAGGCAGATGGTAGCGAGAAGACGGTTTACACAGCTCCTCATGCTGAACTTCGCGTTCTGAATGATCTTTTCTGGGTTCGGCTGCTAGTCTTTGCAGACATGGGATTCGCAGAGAGCTATATGCTGGGTGAAATTGCCTGCTCCGATCTTACAGCGTTTATGAAAGTGTTCATTGTCAACCGCCCACATCTGTCCAATGGCACCACCTTGACCTCTAACATCAGCGGCAAGATCGCTGGTTTGGTTCGCCGCACGAATACGTTGACCAACGCTCGTCTGCACATTTCTGCGCACTACGATATTTCCAACGATATGTTTGCTGCTTTCTTGTCTCCCGACATGACTTACTCGTGTCCGATCTGGTTACCAATTTCCGACCCTCTATCCTCACAAGAAACGCTGGAGCAGGCGCAGGAACGCAAGCTGCAGCGATTCATCACTAATGCGAATATCAAGTCTACGGATCACGTTCTCGAGATTGGAACAGGCTGGGGAAGCTTTGCCATCCTCGCAGTAGAGAAGACAGGATGTAGAGTTACGAGTCTGACCTTAAGCGCAGAACAGAAGAAATTGGCGGAAGAGCGGATAGCAGCTCGGGGTTTTGCAGACAAGATCAAAGTCTTGCTGTGCGACTACCGCAGTCTTCCGGTCCCGCAAGAGAGCGAGAAGTATGACAAGGTCATCTCGATCGAAATGTTGGAAGCCGTCGGCGCTGAGTTCCTCGAAACTTACTTTCGATGTGTGGACAACCTGCTCAAGAGCGATGGTGGCATTGGCGTCTTCCAATGCATCACCATCCCCGAGTCTCGCTACGAATCCTACAGCAAGAGTGACGACTTCATCCGCCGCTACATCTTCCCCGGCGGCCACTTGCCAACCGTGACGCAACTGCTCGATGCTGTACGCGCCGGCAGCACGCCTTCAAAGAGCAGCACTCCCCGCCTGATCCCTGAGAACGTCGAAAACATCGGTCCCCACTACGCGAAGACTCTTCGTCTCTGGCGTCAGAGCTTCATGCAGAATTTCCAGAACAAGATTCGCCCAGCGTTGCTCGCGGAGCATCAAGAGGACGGGCCGAATGGAAGCAAGAAGATGAACGAGGAGGACGTCGAAGTGTTCCGACGGAAGTGGGAGTACTACTTCGCGTACTGTGAGGGCGGGTTCGCCACGAAGATCCTAGGGGACATCATCTTCACCGTGGGACGAGAAGGGGCCGTCGGCATGATGGAAGACGTGCCTCTGTGAGGCTGTCGATCAAGATGCAGAGTTGGTGAAAAGGAGTGGAAGAAAACAATTGGCTTTTGCTGCGCTTGAGCGTGGTGTTCTGTTTGCTGCTGTTGGCGGTCGTGTCTCTTCTCATGCTCTACTCCATTCTTACATATACCAACCATAGAGCCAGAATCGGAAGGCATTCGTGCCACTCATCACTGAGCGTACGAGTCTCGTCCCCGTCACGATTATAATCATTCACTGGCTCTTCAATTGTCGGATGGCTGGCGCCCGTTGACCCCAAGCGTCGCTTGTAGATTTCGCAGATCAGTTACATGGTTACCGCCTGGCCACCAGATCCGAAAAGCGTGCGATAGACTGGACACAATCCTTTAGATACAGCCTTGCTGCGATCATGCGCTATTCCGCCGAATAAAGCGAATGCTTGTACATACATACATGGGATGTACACGATCGCATACCTAAGTAAAGGGACCAAAGTGGTTGGCCCATTGTAGTTCGCCCCGGAAAACACACCTCGGCGATCTGCACGTCGACGCAATTCCTGGGGTAAGCAGATAGTCGTAGTGTGAACCAACAGCCTGGCTTTGCTCTGGGGTCTGATAGAACTTGCGCAGTGACGGGAGTACATGCATGCACTCTACTTTACATACCTTACCATACTACTGTACATACCCTGACGCTGACGCCTTATCTGGGGACCTCCCGACTTCTTCCATTTCGTTGAGCTTCGAGATCATTTAGTCCGTAGTTACTTGAGGCTGGACAGCTCTGGTGCGATCTGATCTACTCCTACCCAGATCGACAACTCTCTACCATTCTCGATCTTGTCCATTGAACTCGTCGAACCACCTTCACCTCGTCCTCGTATAATCCTGGCCCAGAAGAATGGCCAGTGCCTAAAGGACGCAACATCGCACCTCACTCGACACCCTCCACAACCACCAACAACATGTCCGAAGCCGACAAGGCCAGCTCGCCCGACTTGGCCATCCTGGGCAATGAGCTCCACGTCCACCCCTCGGGCGTCTCCAGCCCCGACCCGGCCGCCGTCCACGAATACTCGCTGATGGCCCCGTACGCGCGCTTCCGCGGCGAGCCCGTCAATGCGATGCGCGAGCTGGGCCTGCACGTCTACGGCGAAGGCTGGCGCAGCTACGACAACGTGGTCGGGCAGAAGATCTTCTACCCGGGCTTCAGCGAGCTGATGAAGAGCCGGCTGATGAAGCAGAAGCGGCTGCAGAGGAAGATCTCGGAGCTGGCACAGAAGCGGGTCGAGGTTGAATTACACGAGGGCCAGCTGGGTCAGAAAGGACCTGCCGGCGAGGAGGATCACTCCCGGAATCAACGGCTGGCGAGGCGGAAGCAGATCGAAGAGCAGCTCAATCAGGTCGCGGAGGACTGGGCGGATAAGATGATCTGCAAGATGGACAACCGGTATTTCATCCGCGGGGCATACTATCTATGCACGCAGCTCTTGACCCGCGCATATCATCAGGGCATCCACGTCAGTAGCGATGAGGTGTTGCGATTGCGAGACGTCGCGGCCGAGGCGGAGAGGAAAAAGCAGTCGATCATCTTCTTACCCTGCCATCGGTCACACATCGATTATGTCTCGCTGCAGCTCATTTGTTACCGCCTAGGATTGGCTCTACCTACCGTCGTAGCTGGAGACAACCTCAACTTCCCCGTGGTGGGGCCATTCCTACAACATGCTGGAGCCATGTGGATACGACGGTCGTTCGGCGAGGACCAGCTATACACCACCTTGGTCCAATCGTACATGGACACACTCATGCAAAACGGCTTCAACATCGAGTGCTTCGTCGAAGGTGGGCGCTCGCGGACGGGAAAGCTGTTGCCACCCAAATTCGGCATCCTGGGGTTCTTGCTCGAGAGCATTCTGTCCAATGAGGTCGAGGACGCCATCGTGTGCCCAGTGTCAACACAGTACGACAAAGTCATCGAGGTGGACTCATACATCAGCGAGCTACTGGGGCAACCGAAAGTCAAGGAAGATTTCGCCGGCTTCCTGTCCGCGTCGAAGGTGTTATCCCTCAAGCTGGGTAGAGTCGACGTTCGTTTCCACGAGCCGTGGAGTCTACGAGAGTTCGTGAACACACAGCACGCGCTGATGGCGAAGCGCCAGCCGGATGTGGAGGTTCTATACGACGCTGCTTTCAAGCGCCGCGTGTTGAGTACGCTGGGCTACAAGGTGCTCAAGGACATCAACGACGTTTCAGTGGTCATGCCCACTGCGCTGGTTGGCACGGTCTTGCTTACATTGAGAGGACGAGGTGTTGGCAAATCCGAGTTGGTCCGCCGTGTCGAATGGCTGACCGCTCGAGTCAAGGCGCAAGGCGGGCGTGTGGCACATTTCGCAAACATCACCACAGAAGAAGTCATCGCTCGCGCTCTTGGTGTGTTGGGCCCGAAGCTGGTCGGTCAGATCTCAGGCCTTCCCGAAGAGACCTTCTTCGCCGCGGACAGATTCCAGCTCAGCTTCTACCGCAACATGACCATCCATCTGTTCATCACCCAGGCGCTGGTCTGCTGTGCGGTCTACACCAAGGTGAAGCGTGGTGGTGGTCCGGAAAGCCAGCGCATCTCACATGCCGACTTGAAAGACTACGTCTTCTTCCTCTCCTCCCTCTTCCGCGCCGAGTTCATCTTCCCCACCACACCTCTGGAGGACAACATCCTCGCCACACTCGAAAGTCTGGAGCGCGACGATGTGCTCGCCATCACCCGCAACAGCGAAGGCGCCATTGACTTCGTCGAACTCCACCCTGCTGAACGCGCCTCCGGCCGCGAGAACTTCGATTTCTACTGCTTTCTGCTATGGCCCTTCATCGAAGCCAGCTGGCTCGCCTCAGTCAGTCTGTTCATGCTCGTCCCCCACAACGCGACCGACACCACCACCACCACCACCACCACCGAAGCCTGGCTCGACCTCAACGCCACGCAGAACCAAGCCCAGCTCCTCGGCAAGACCCTCTACCACCAAGGCGACATCTCCTACTTCGAAGCCGTCAACAAGGAATCGCTGAAGAACGCCTTCGCCCGCTCCGAGGAGGAAGGCATCATCGTCGTCGCCCGCGCCCGCGACAAGAAGATCCCTGTCCGCGTCCGCCTCGGCGCCGACTGGATGCCGACCCGCGACCCGGCCGGCCGGCTGCAGCCCGACCACGGCAAGCTCTGGGAGTTCTGCGAACGTATCAACGACGGCCGTCGCGAGGGCAAGAACCGCCGTGACGACGCCACGGTGCGCACGCGCGTGCTCGCGCTCGCGGATCTCGTCGGCCGCGAGCTGTGGGAGGACGGCGTCGTGGGCCCGGCGAAGGCGACGGATGGGCAGGCGTCGGCGACCAAGAAGAAAACGTCCCGAAGGAAAGGCGCGAAGCCGAAGAGTCTACTGTAAACGGAAGGTGGGAGGGGAACGTGAGATGGGACGTGGGGAAAAGGAAGGCTTTCATGTGGAGGACTTTGTGTTTTATGAATATACAGTACAGATTACCAGCTTGTACCATTTTGAGACGGGAGTCCTTCAGACAGTAGGATTGTTTTTCTGGCAATGATATAACCAAGGTGAGTTTAGCATCTCGTGACCATGTTAGGTTGTGTATGAACATCAAGATTGTTGGGGACGAGCGGAAGTGATACTGATCACGGACGCTGAGCGGAATAAGCGCAGAATCTCTGCATTGCTTCGTTTCTGATGATCGAACATGTCATCGAGGATATGTGTGACAAGTCGCAAAGGACATTATGCGCCTAGAGTGCGCCCTTTGGCACAAACACATCCTGTACGCATGTTGGGAATCATCCAAATGCATCGCGCCTCCTAGCCGTTTCCGTACATATTCCGCCCATGTCCACTGCCACCGCCACCCATCATATTCGGTGACGCCAAACCGGGATCGAGCCCCGTCGTCTCGGTGCTCGTCATCGCCATCGTCGCCAAGTGCGCGTCCTCCAGCAGGCCCAATGCCGCTCGTGCCCTGGCGCCGCCGCGCTTCTTCAACTCGCCCGTGACACCGCGCAGCGCGACGGGGACTTCCCGGCCGATTTTGAGGTACCACAATTTCATGTTGCGCGCTTTATCCTTGAGCTGGACTTGGTTGCGGTCCTTTAGAGCTTCGTTGATGGAGCCGCCACGGCCGTATAGGGCCAGGATCTGCGACCAGTGCGGGCCGGCGACGCGCTCGAGGCCGGAGAGAAGGGCGTCCTTTTCGGCTTTCGTCCAGGTCTGGCGAGGGGTGTTGGTAGCCGGCGTTGTGGGCTTGCGGTTGGGGAGAGATGTGTTGGGGTTGGGCGTAGCGGGATGGGATGCAGAGACGTGAAGGGTGTCCTTCGAAAGGTGCTCATGACTAGGCGGATTGGGTGACGCTTGTGGTAGAGTGATGTTCGTCCGATCTGTGGAGCCACTGCCGGTCGAGTTCTGCAATTTGACAGGACCGTTTGTGAGGCTGTCAACATTCTTATTGATGCACGACACGAACTCTCGGACGAAATCATTCCATTGGTATTTCTTGGAGAGCTCCTGGAAACTTGCTTGCGGAGGCTGTTCAGCAAGGAGATAATTCTTCCGCGCGCGACTACGATCAATGAAGTCTTGTTCGCTCGGGGATAGGCTGGGTGCATCTGGATGTCTCGCCAGAATTTGTGAGTCGAGATCTGTAGGGAACAGGTCGTTGAGCATAGCTTCAGGGCTACCTTCGCTGTGCATGAGAGCAGATATGTACGTCTGAGTCTTCAGGTCGAGATATATGGCACCTTGCCATTTCAAGAGACGATGGCCAAGTGGGACGAAAGTCTCCAGAAAAGACTTGTTCAGATGAAAGAAGCTCACATCGTGTGCGCCAAGGACACTCGATATGAACGTCGCGGTATTAGCCTGCCTTATGATCTCCTGCTGGCTAGGTAGCAGCATCTGAATGGCGACAGCATCGATGAAAGGCGTTCCACGCGTGTAGACTTTCCTCGTTTGGTCGAACAAGTTTTTCAAGGTGGCATATGCTTGGCCTTCCTCCGAATCTTTACCGTGTATGAGATCTTGGACCTGGGCATAATTACGCCGCACGAGCGTATCTAGTAGTCGTCGGGCCTGCAGAAAGTCAGCACAGTGTATTCCCAATATGCTCAGTGACGTTTACCAGGTTCTCCAAGATGCTCAGACTCTGTATCTTGAGATGCACGCTCGCATCTTCATAGTGAAACGATGACGGACCTCTGGTGTCGATGCTTGACTGCGGCTCGTTGTTTCCAAACGAAGCAGCGTATAAGTCTTGATAACCTTGCTGAAAAACGGTGGTCTGCCTGAGCTGGTTGCTTGCATCGATCCCCGTGGGCTCCGAGTAAACGGGAACAGTGTGCGGCACCGCCAAACCGGTAGCCGCACCAGACATGCTATATTGGTCTTCGGGCACAGCAAGATTACCGTAGGTTGTAGCAGCTGTCTCTACTGGAGGCCATGGTGAGTTGTAAGTCGCGGGATCCACATGCTGGAAGAAAAAGGGCTGCTGAAACAACGAGGCATCGGGGAAAGACGAGATCTGCTGTGCATGCTCAAGGTTCCATTGCTGCTGTGGCTGCTGCTGGCCCACATTGCTCAACATTCCAGAGCCGTGATCGATGGCATTGCTTGCAACATTGGCGCCATAACTGTTCACCGGGGTGATGCCATTGCCCAGCGAGAGATCGGAATACGCCAGAGCATTTCCATGACTAGCATATTGCGGCTGGGCGCTGGAGTCCTGCTGAAGCCGCTGCTGCGTCCACGATGCCTGCTTGCCATCGATCTCACCACCATTCGTGATGCGGCGCCTCTTGGCTACCGGGCCATGTTGCAGATGCTGGTCGTCCTCATACTGTGGCAAGTGACCTGCTCACCCGATCAGACGTGTTCGCGTCAGCGCATTGCATCTCGGTTGGACCACATCGGTCCGCATGCTGTGTAGCGACCTACGCACACGAATATGGTCGATGCTGGGGAGACATACCCTGCATCATGCTTGCATTGTGCTTGCTCGGGGCGATGATTTCAATGGTCGACGTGCTGTGTTAGGGCACGTTTGGGCGCTGCCGAGGCCGACGTGATCCTCCGTGGAATGAGGTGCGCGACCAGGGTGGTAAGAAGCTGTAGGCCTTCACGGATGGTCCAACATGACAACCGCTACGGTGAAGTCGCCGGCCGTCACTGATCGAGATGTTGCTTTCGACATGGAAGAACCATGGTCCACGGCCGTGTAGTGAAACAGCTGATGTGGCCGACCGCGTACTCCAGTGTGGCGAGAGCCAGTCGGGGCCATCCGATCACCGCTCAAGCCGTGGGGGTGGTGTTGCCAAGAGAACGCTGATCGACGCAACACAAACATATCTATGTTATATGTTTTTGCAAATCCCTGGGTAGGATTAAGAGGGTATCACGACGTCGCCAAAGGAGGGAGATGACTCCTGCTGAGCACATACAGGGCGAAAATCCGATACTTGAGTTGGCATGTCCCCGAACACAGCCAAGTGAACTAGAACAGTACAGCAACACTGCTTTTCCATCATTGCAATACCGATGGTAAGGATAATAGAAGGCTAGCTTCTACTGATACAGAGCATATGTTATTGCTAAGCGCAAATGCAAGCCGCCCAACGCCTACGCTAAATACCAAGTCCATAGAAGTCATCACTTCGTACAACCTATGACACCATAGCTTCTCCCTCTCCTGCGCCATACGAGTCCTCTGGTACGTCCAGACCGATTGGCATACACGCAGGAAGGTCTACTTTAGCCTCCCTCGCCTGGATCTCGGCCCATGCTCTGGCTCTGACCAACTGTCTGATCTTCGCCTCGGATCGTTCGCCACGACTTTCAAGTATGCTTTGGTTCACATTAGTTGCTACCCTTTCTCTCAGGCGCAGATCAAGTAATTCTTTGAATTCTGGTGTCATTTTGTCCTCGGGAAAGATCATGAGAGCCATTGTGCGCTCGAGTGCGGTCCGATAGACTGGATCTGTGGGTGCCCGAGGTGACAGTTGTTGAGTGGCGAACTGTATCGCAGGAAGAAAGTCGGCAGGTTGAGGCTGTCCTCCAGGCTTGTTGAGTATACCACGAATGATCTCAATGAGTTGGAGCTGCAGCAGATCAAAATGGAGGTGGTGATGTGTATCCAAAATCTATGACGTGTTGTCAGCTACTCGCTTTTAACGCGGTATCAATCGTGAAGCTTCGACATAAGTTGACAAATCATACTGAGGACTGAAGTCGTAGGTTGTTTCTCGTCAAGTCTATCCCGAAGGATATTACGAGTGGTGCATGAACTACGGTATAATCATGTTGTACGCAAGGAAAGAAGAACATCTTGAGACATACCTCGGGATCCATGGAGTTCATCAACTCAATGGCTTCTGCAATGTTCCCAGACTGAATGGCCTTTCGAATCTGAACTCGCTCGCGAATGTTGGTGACATCGCTGGGTCTACAGATGCTGGTCTCCTGTGCAAATTTCTCTGCTGCGCCAGGGTAGCCCTCGGAGACTAGATAGTCCATGATGATCCGATTGATATCACTGTAATAGATCTTGTCAGTTTATGCCAGCATTTCAACAACACAAACTTGATAATGCGACGCGTGTCTGCCCAAGCCAGTCTGGACGAAGTCATCCAAGACTGCACGAGCATGTGTATGGGTATCAGAAGGACAAAATATCGTAGTTCTCCTCAGTATGATTAGGAGAGATTCCCATTTTGAATGAAAAGCATCATGTAACACGGGTTTGGTGATGTCTCGCAGCGGCTGAACCGGAAATCAACTGACCTCTTGCTCGGCTTCATCTCCTCCATCTTCCGTTCGATTGCATGATGCGACCCGCGCATTTTGCTACTGTGTGCTTTCGACAGTTCAGGCAGGGTGGAGAGGCTCTGGGAAAGGTATGTATGTTAGCGTCAAGGACAGTGGTGCACAATGATGCACACACTTCAGTGCGTGCTGAGGATGAAGCTCACCAAACCACTTCATCGAGGTCGTGACAACGTGAGTGTATCACGCTCATGACTTCCACTTCTTTGCAGGAGGGAAGGTGTAAAGACTGTAGAACAGGTATTACCGAATGCTGAGGTGTGTTGTAGGGCGAGCAAATTCAGCAAGACGTAAACGGTCCAAGCTCCACGGACGATCACGTGCTAGCGTGCTATAGGGCGAATGTGCCAACATCAACTATTCGAGGACCTCGTTCGAGATCTGTTACTGCTTCCAGAACTCTCTAATCATAAGTGAAATGAGGGAGTACATGGAGGTGTAGCATATGCGTTCATGTCGCATGCGGAAGCGTAATTGGGAGGAAGACAGGTACACAAGAACCATGTTTATCAACAAGACGAAATGTCACGACATCGAGTCGAATCGATCCCTGAGTTCAGGTTACATTCAATCTACATATTGCAAGTGTGTGCCAAAGCAATCACTGGAGTATGTGAAACAGTATGCAAAGCTCGAACGATTGAACACGAACTCGATCGGATCATGGGGTTGCTTAGGTTACAATGTTGCCTGCATTGATGCTACAACGTCTTGAACAAACAGCGTCCAGGTACTCTTGTACTCTTGTACTCTGCTGATACCAAATGACTGGTCGACAGATGTATCTGCCTACCAGTACCCCGATCCTCGACCTCTCCTCCCCCCTCGCCCGCCTCTACCACCACCTTGCATGATAGCCATCTGCTGCTCGCTATACCCGTCCATCCCAGCTTGTGGCCCGGTCGGAGGTTGGAAGCCTTGTCCGGGTCCTGGTGCAGGTGAAGCAGAGTTTCCGCCTGATCCGAAACCACCACCGCCGCCACCGTTCATCATTTGCATCATCTGCTCGAAGCCTATTTGAGTCGGATCCATGCCTGACGATGCCATTTGCTGCATCATTCGCTGCATATCTTCCATACCAGGCATCCCGGGCATCCCTGGTGGCATACCTGGCATCCCAGGCATACCCGGAGGCATCCCACCACCTGCACCAGTCGGACCTCCACCCATGCCCCCAAGCATGGCCTTCATCTGTGCGTCTTCAGCCTTTTGGCCTTCTATCAGGCCGCCCATCTGCTGCTGTCGCATGCAGTACTGTACCCAGTTATATTCGTCGAAGCCATAGTTGAAGAAGTCCGTTTGATCAGTCCCTGGCAACCTCCATGGTTTGGAATGTTCAGCGAGATCAGCGTCGATATCTAGATCCGTGATGAGTTTCCCATTCGTCGGCCATGTAGGAATGGAATTGATATCGAGCGTTGAAGTACGGACTTCCGGGAAGTCCTTGCCTTCCTTGCCATCGAATGTAAGTGTTCCTTTGGTCACCTGTGAAGCGGATGGTGCTTGTTGTGCTGGTGTGTGCTCTTGCTTGAGCGATGTTGCTGTTTTGGCATTGCTCCCCGACTTCACATCAACAGATGATGTCCGATCGTGGGATTGTGCTGTTTTCAGTACCGGGCGTGAACTACAGGCAGTCAGACATGGAAGTACGTGAATTCCTCGAGCCATAAGCCTACCTTGAGTCGTTCTTTGCACCTTCTGGTTTTTCAAGGGTGAATTGTACGTCCTATATAGCCATATCAACATGAGTTCTAGAAAGGTCATTCTAGGATCGGCCTACATCTTCATCCTCTTCCTCATCATCGTCGTCTTCCATGATGGAATCTTCGCCTTGTTCCGCCTTCAATGGTCTCTCTGCCTCTTCCGATGATATGTGCTCTGACTGAATCGTCTCTTCGCCATCGCCGCCGCCATAGAAATCATCTTCGTCTTCTTCCATCTTCACCACCGAATGCTTGCGTAGATCTGTAGATATTTGCACGTTCTCGTCGCTCAAATTTACCTTGTTTTAGTACTGGGAGACCAGGTGTGATCTTCTTACTTCTTCGCTCTACCGGCGTGGATGTGCTCGTGGAGAAGTTCTGTATGTGAAGTTGATGTTTGCTCCTGAAGTTGTATCGTGCACTGTTTGTCATGGGGAGACGTGACGCTGGCGCATTCATGTAACGCAAAAGTGCTGGGACGGGCTTTGAGCTTCCTCGACAACAGCGACGTGATAACCTCGTGACAGCTACGAAGGCCGTAACAGCTTCACAACAGCACAGTATCTTGCAAGCATGGCGTTCGGCAGGTCAAACTCGTTGTCTATCAACACTGGAAACGCCAACAGTGGCACGTCACTCTTGTAAGTGAAATTTCTATGAACAGCATGCTTCCGATCAGTTGCGCAGACGCACCGGGAATCTCAGCATGCCTGCTCGCTGCATGTTGTGAAGTTGAATGCTAACGAATGATGATTTAGTGGTAACAACAATAACAACACAACCTCAACCACCGCAGCTGGTAGTCTATTCGGTGGTGCGGCTACGAACACGTCGCAAGCACAACCCTCCGGCGGTCTTTTCGGCAATGCGCAGTCGAATAACACCACCAGTGGAGGTCTTTTTGGCAGTACGAAGAACAACAATCAAACCGCTGGGAGTGGACTCTTTGGGAGCGCAGCCAATACTGGGAACAACGCGAATCAAACTGCTGGAGCAGGCGGGTTGTTCGGCAGCAACAACAATAACACCGCGAACCAGACAGGTGCTGGAGGATTATTCGGGAGCTCCACCAACAACACTTCGAACCAGACGGGTACGGGCAGTCTCTTCGGCAATAACAACAATACAGGGTCGACTGGAGGTCTTTTCGGCGCTGGCGCAAGCACAATGAATCAGATCGGAGGCGGCAATGCTACAGGAAGCTCTCTTTTCGGCGGCAATAACAACAACAACAACACCTCTAGCCTCTTTGGTGCGAGCAGTGCTAATGCCAATCGTAATGGCGCGACCAACGGATTCTCAATGTTCGGATCAAATCAGAATCAGCAACAAAATCAGGCTCCAAACCAGAACACCAACACTTCGTCGGCTTTCGGTATGACAGCGGTGCCTGCTGATCAGCTTAACCGATCTTTGCTTGGTGTTTCGCAGTTCCGGCAGTCACAGGCGATGCCTGGAAGCTTTATTGGAAGGTTGTCAATGGGCCAAGGAGCTGCGGCACCGGCACAGAACACTGCGACAGTAGGCGGCACAAAAGTTACATTGGACGAGCTCCGATCGACCACACGCTTCCAAGACCTTCACGACGACCTCAAGGCTGAGTTCGAAAGAGCAGATAAGATGATCCAAGCACAAGAGAATTTTTGCGCGCAGGTACAAGCAAAGCTACAACGTCAAGGCGAAGACGTTACTAGCATAGCTCCAGATGTGACTCTGATTGGAGAACAACTCGATGCCGTAGAACA
Organism: Microcyclospora pomicola; assembly: GCA_002786065.1. NCBI lineage: Eukaryota > Fungi > Ascomycota > Dothideomycetes > Capnodiales > Microcyclospora > Microcyclospora pomicola. The sequence continues at coordinate 616,000 of NHNY01000006.1, read as the reverse complement.
ATGTTTGGCATCCGACGCACAAAGCGTAGATCTCAGTCGACGGACTACCGGCAAGGACAATAAGGATTTCGAGCGCTGTCGGCGTGTCATCACCAACCTCACCCTACCTGACCGACGATTCCATGTTTCGAATTCAGGATTTGGGAATCAGCACGTTGGTCATGCCGTTACATCACCGACAGACGGCGGCTCTGAAGACAACTACGATACCGACCTCATTGCGAACTACTTCACTCCACTGTCGGTTGAGCTGCAGCAAGTCATAGACTCGTACAGTTCCAATTTGCGGGAGATTGAGGGCCACATGAGAATTGTAGAATCCTCTGCGATTGCTCAAGCCCAATACCTAGCAGCAAGTCGCGCTGGTATCACAACAAGTAATGGCCATCAAAGTCAAGAGGAGACTGTGCGCGACCTCGCGGAGACCTTGCAAGGCTTCGAACAAAGCATCCTTGGTGTGGCTGGTACTGTTGGGCAATGCAGAGAAGGCGTGAATCAGTTGGTGCTCGGTCAATTGGGAGGCAGTGTTGCCCAGGACAGTAACAGGAGTAGAAGAGCCTGGTGAGCCGGTCGGTAGACCTACAGCACTACCTCTTCATCAAGACTTGACTGGGGAATTGGGCATAGCGTGGCGTTCAAGATAAGGGGGCAACACGGCGTCAGATGGTCTCGCTTATCGAAGGAGGACTGTATGATCAAGGACCGGGAGGGCTACACGACTCTCGATCACAGAGGTGATATATGTAGCAGATACCATCGTTCGAAACCGCAGCGTATCTGGAGCTTGCTTCAGCCATGTGCTTTGAGCTGTCAAGTCTAATTTCTTGTAGAATCTTCAATCAAAAGTGATTACTCAGCTCTCGTCATGGTTTCGATCATCGAACCACCGATGCAACAGATTTATAATTGAAGAACATATACCATGTAGGCTTCTCTCCTCCCATCACTCCATCTCCCATAATCCTCGAGCAGATGCTGCTTTTCCAGACTTTACGGCGCGCCGCATACGTTCATATCGGTCTCACGCGAGCCATTTCGACCTCAAGCGCGATGGCCTCCCCGCAGACCTTCAAGCTCGACCGCACTCTCTTCAACCAGACTTTATACGACCGCATCCGTGAGGTCTGGTTCCAAGACATCGCTCCCGGCGCGACCGCCGCGACCAAACCGGCCCTGCAGCGCTGGTACGGCTTCTTTCCTCCCGCGCAGAAAGCCAGCTTCGACGACGAATGCCGCGCCTGCTTCGAGCCCGCTCTGCGCTCCATCAACCCGGAGCGCCTCGAGCTGCCGCCGTTCACCACCCACGATGCCGACATTGCGAACGCCAGCACGCTCTCCGCCCCTTTCCTGACGGAGATCGCGACGGCGCAGTCGTCCGACCCCAAACGTGCGGCCGATACTCTGCTCGCCCTGCTCCTCCTGCTCGACCAGATCCCGCGCAACATCTACCGCGAGCCCGCTGAGTTGCCGCTGGTCTACACGCACTACGACCGGCTGGGCTTCGCGCTCGTGCACGCGGCGCGCCACCTGAAGCCGTGCCCGCTCGAGGACGACTCGTTCGTGGGCAGTCAGGTCCGGATCCACTGGCTGGCGATGCCGTTGCTGCACTCGGAACATCTGGCGTCGCACGAGGTGATGCGCGGCATCTACGCCAAGTGCCGGCGGGAGGCGGAGGCGAAGGAGGATACGGACGCGCTGGCGATGCTGGACGCGGCGCAGTCGTCGCTGGACGACCACTGGGAGCCGCTGCGGCGGTTCGGGCGGTATCCGCATCGTAACGAGGCATTGGGTCGGGAGAATACGGAGGAGGAGACGGCGTTTTTGGAACGGCGTCGACGTTTGGCGTGCAGCAGAGTAAGAAGAAGAAGGATGAGGGGAAGGAGGGAAATGGGGGGCGCGATGAGCTGTAGACGTGAACGTGTGATGAATTTGGGGGTGGCATGCTAAGGTGCTACTCATGTAAAGCGTTCTGGGGATGCATTAATGCAGTTCCCAGCAGTAGTGATAGGTAAGTCGTGAAAACTCTCGGGTCCTGGTATACCCAAGGCAGTCAAGTTGTGATGTGCTTGTTGTCCCCTCTGGATCTATTCAACTTAGATCATCTCGCCGTATCGACTTGCTTCTCAATGCAAGAGTGTCAGGGCGGAGGAGGAATATTCAAGCTACAAGTCATCATATGCACAAGGCGGAATAAAAGTTACCAACTTTTGACAGCAGAGCGTGGCACAAGGAGGTGGGAGCTTAAGAGCTTGAGCTTATGACATTATGTGTGGTCCAAGACCTCAATCAGCATTAATCATCAGACGCACTCATCTAGAGTTGCCTTCATCTTCTTTCGAAGCAATTCGGACGGCCCAGAGATACCCGATCTCGTTGGCGGGTCCCTTCACTCAGGTCTCACTAAAAAGTATATTTCTGCGCCACACCGAGGGTCATGTTGCCTGCATCGAACACAGTGAAGAACTGCGCAAAGAACATATCGCCGTAGATCTGCAAGCCGCTGCCGAGGTTGCTCTGGACCGCGCCGTAGCACTTGTTCGAGCTGTTCGAGCTGTCGGGGATGGCCATGTAAGTCAGCCCTTGGCCGTGGACCGTCACCATGTTGTCGCCCATCGCAAAGCTGAAGTCTGGCAGCGCAATGCTGCAGTCGTAGATGTAGCCGCCTTGCTCTTGACTGTAGGACGCGTCGACGAGTGAGTAGTAAGTACGTACCACGTCGTCATCGACGAGGATGAGTGTGGTGCCCGTATCGGCGATTGCTGGGCTGCATGTGGCGCACTTGTAAAAGACGCCGTTGAACACGTAACCGGAGGATTCGAACTGCCAGAAGCCGTTGCTGGAGTTGACGGGGGCATATTGCAGCTCCCCGAGATACTTGGTGTGGTCGATGACACCGAACTCGAATGTGCTCACGTTGTCGTAGTTCAGATCGGCCGTAAAGAGCGGCTGATCGAGCTGGTCCATGACGTTCTCAAACCACGTCTTCTGGCTTACGGGATAGATGGTGTTCATGTTGCTGAACGCCAAACCAATGATACCATCACTGTCGGCATCTTGGACGAACGAGGAAGAAACCTTCTGAGCAAGCTCGACAGCCTGCGTGCTGACGGTCATATCTCCGATAGTCACCTGATCGAAGCCTACGATCCCCGTCGCCGTGGATTTGTCACCATAGAAGATCTCCCACTTGGCACCTTCATAGATACTCCAGGTCGAGCTTTGGTTGGGGTTGAAGGCCGTGTGAGCACCGATCTCGCTTGCAGGCTGCAGCGTGCTGAATGTCCATCTATATGGAGCGTTAGCTTCGAACCAACATCAACAAAAGCAGACTCCACTCCAACTTACAAGTCGGCAGAACCAGTGTCAAAGTCGAGGTTGACAGTCTGGCCACCAATGGTGATCGGCACGAGGTATTCAGCATCGTTGGTCTGCGGCAAGGCAGTGACATCGGCGTCCCCATCGCTGGTGGTGGAGGCAACTGAAATAGTCGAGGCGATTGAAGCATCCACAACAGGCGACGAGGCATCGTATGCGACGGTGGTGACGGATGAGTTGGCCGAATTGATACGGAAGGATGAGGCAGTTGACGCGACAATGGGGGCAGAGGTGACGCTGCTAGTCACAACGACAGTCTCGCCAGCAGAAGACGCAGAAGCCGAACTCAGGTCCTCCGCGATCGCGCTGACGACATTGGCTTCACGAACGACGAGCTCCCAGCCGAACTTGGCGAACGTGCGGCGGATTTGGTCGGTCGGGCTGCGTAGAGTGCTGCCGCGTGGTGGCACATGGACTTTGAAATCGCGCTTGGCAAGGTGGTTGCTCGACGTGCTGATGCCAGGGGTTGGAGAGGCCAACGTGCTAACACTAGCCAGGGCAGCAATTAGCGTCATGGACAGGACCTGCATGGCTGGCAGATGGCAGCGTGGCAAGGGTGTTGATGGCAGGTGGCGGATGCGGATGATGGCGTAAATGGGTGTCGGTCGCAATATGGCGGCCTAGAAGTCGGCCAGAGTGGCGTGGTGAATGAATGTCTGTGGTACTGTCCGTGAAGAGCACAGGCAGATGCAATAAGCAGAAGAGAATGATTGGTGAACTGAAAAGCGAATGTGCTGGTGGTTGTTGTGCAGAAGCACGAAAGGATTGTTAACGACGTTGCCAGAACGGAAGAAAAAGAACAAGACAAGAAAATTCTGTCGCCGGTGGAGCAGGAGCAGGTGCAGGACCGCGAGGTGGTGGTGGTGGTGGTGGAGGCGGAGGCGGAGGTGGACGAGGAGCAGGACAGGGCCATGTACATATCACCCACACCATCATCTTGGCAAGCTTGCGACAACCCACGGCCCCAGACTGAATTAGAGATAGATGTGAAACACAAGTGAATGCAGGCTGGTGGGCATGCGGCAGTAGCATATGCAGAACAATGCTGTACGTGCCACAGCAGCGCACCACAATGCATAGTAAGGTAGGCATTGCTGCCGGACGATCCTGGCGCGATATGTGGTTCGAATTTGGTGGAACGTGTGGACATCAACGAGCGTCTACGCAAATTGTCGAGTCCTCGCCCAGGTCCTATGAAGATCGCCAATTCATACTGGGGCCAGCTTGTGACAAGGACAACAAGGCGCCTTTCAAACAACGAGTGAAGTCGGCGGCTCGCACGTGCAACAACGTGAAACGCGGACGGCTGATCCCGATGCAGGTGTGGTCTCTGAGTGGACCGCCGGAATTCGAAACCGTTTCACCTTTTGCCGCCGAACTTCATCGCTACCAATTCTCGAACACGGCGACATAGACTATATACATTACGCGTCTTATTATTACAGAAGACCCATCATCATCGCGATAGTTGCGAGGTATGGCAGAAGAATCAGAAGTTGACACATTCGACATCTTGCTACTACAGATAATATGGCCTGACACCTCTGCCCGCCTGGTCTTTTCATTACTTCGATGTGTCCACGACGTATCGTCCAGCTATAGCGCCCTGGTGCATGAGATCTGCAATAACATCGTCAGCTTGGATTTTCCTACCAGAGATGATACGTTCGAAGCTTACCGTACACCTTCTGCAGTTCTGACAGACCAACGACCTTGTATGGGACCTTGATGAGACCTCGACGATAAAACTCGATGGCTTCGGCGCTGTCCTTGCGGTTGCCAACGTATGATCCACGAATTGTAACCATCTTGATGACTACGTAGACCAGTCAGCTTTCGTCGCTTGCCGTGTGCAGGTCTTGCCTCACCAGACTCGAACACTGGTGCGCGCAGATAAGCCCCGGCCGGCAGACCAATGCACACGACTGTTCCCCGTGGGCGAACGTACTAAGCAACATCAGTATGTGGTGGTCAGTGTGAAGTCCACGTAGCACTCACCTCAGCAGCTTGCTGGAACGGCTTCTCGTTGACTGCGACCAGAATGACGGCATGAGGTCCAAGACCATCCTCGGTGGCGTTCTGAACGTCCTTTACGAGATTCGAAGAGGTGGCAAAGTCAACGAATGCATGGGAACCGAGCTTATCCAAGCACATCTGCTTCTTGTCGTCGCCCGTGTCAATGGCAATGGTGCGAAGACCCATGGCCTTGGCGTACTGTTGAGCAAGCGACCCAAGCCCACCCCCAGCGCCGACAATGGCGACGGTCTGACCAGGCTTGGCTCCAGACTCCTTCAATCCTTTGTAGACTGTGATACCAGCACAGAGAACAGGTGAGATCTCAGCAAGGTCACACTCCTTGGGTATGCGTGCAACGTGTGCGCCCTTTGCGATGCAGTACTGCTGGAATGATCCATCGACCGTGTACCCAGAGAGGAGGGCCTTGGCACAAAGAGGCTCATCGGACTGTTGGCAGAAGTCACAGGCCAAGCAAGATCCGTTGATCCACTTGACACCGGCGTAGTCGCCACTGGCACTATGTCAGAGATATCAAGACTTGCGTTGATCGTGTCGACTTACATTTGGATGTCCTGGACAAGATCACCCTTCGCCACCACAACACCTGCGCCCTCGTGTCCGCCAACGAGTGGGAGCTTGGTTGGGAGTGGCCAGTCTCCGTTGACCGCATGCAAATCCGTGTGGCAGACACCGCTGAACTTGATGTTGACAAGAACCTCATCTGGACCTGGCTGCTGTACTGGGATCTGTTTGTACTCCACCGGCCCGCCGGTCTTCTCAATGACTTGCGCCCATTGCATCTTAGGGATAGACATGATACTGGATGGTAATGAGGGCTGTTAATAAGGTTTTTTCGTGATCCTGCGTTTTTGCTGACTAGGTAGCGAGAATAGATTGGTGAGCAGATTCTCTCTTGGGGCAATGGAAGCAGCTTATAAGCACAAAGCTCATTGTTCGTCTGATTTCGAACCCCACATTCAGCCGTCGTTCTCGAAGAGGGGCTTGGAGGCATGGGCTTCGAGCTCACGATATGCTCATTCGTGGACTGCCATCGCAGCAGGTCCTCCTATAATCCTGGTCGATTCGGCTGGACAGGCGGACGAAGGACGCCTCGTTTCGTACACATTTGGCCAGGCATCGAGCTTGGCCTGCCCCGTCATGAGACCGATGCTGAGCCAGCGTCAGGGCGTCGGTGGATCGGTCTCATGGGTCCCGCCGGATACAAGGATCGTACTTGAGAAAGATGATTGCTTCCATAGTGGTTCGGAGTCATGGAGGTCAGCTTGTGCATACGACGTAGGCTGCTGTACCCCGGATTTTCCGTGTAAGGTCTTTTTTATGGCTTTGCTTCATGCACGCTACGACAGGTCCGGTGCGGGGAAACAGCTCTCGGATGCCAACCCAAAACCCTTATTCTGTATTGACTTTCATCGGTCAGAGTTTCCAGATGCCGTGCGATATCGAGTGAATGCAGACTCCATTGCTCGTGGGTTGCAGTATGCTCACGGCTTCTCTCGTGACCACACGCTCTCTCCAGTACCCTGGGGTACGCCGCAAGTCCAACATGTATCCGCTGCGGGGCACCTCGATCCCCATGCAACGCCTTATGCCGGTAACAATACCTGCTCCCTCCTGTCCTGGCCGTCGTTTGCAAGGATCCTGCATGTCGAGGAAAACCTGGTATGCCGTGCACCCATAGCTGTGGAGCTTTGACGAGGACTCCGTCGCCGCAAAGGGATGCCATCCGTACGCCCATTCATCTTGATCCCGGCCCGGCGGAGACCAGTCCAGCTCAGCGCCTCCTCCTCCTCTTCTGCGACAGCTGATACGAACGATGGACGACCTGTGTGCCGGAGAGATGGATCGTCTGGAGTATGTCGCGGCCGTCCAGGCCCGTCTATTCTGTGGAGCTGCTCAGACGAGCCGCTACTTTTTCTGGGAAATCGCTGGATAGTTGTGAGGCGTATCGCAAAGTATGTATCGAACTACCTTAAGGTATGTCTGTCGATATGATCGCGATCCGGTAGAAATGGCGTATACAAGCGTACCTAGGTAGTTGATCAAGTGCTGTTCGGCAAGTAGTAAACTCAACCCATCAAAGACAGCCTACCAATACGCATGGAAGGCATCTTCATGTCTCAGCTAAGGATCTCTCGCATTCTTATCTATATCACAGACCCATCAAGGTATGCCCATCCTGCCCGCACAGGTGGACAATGTAAGACATCAAGGTAGCCAAGGCACATAGCTAGGTAGCTAGCTCAGTAAGTGCGAGTCGTGATGTGTATGACCATCTTGTCATTGCTACCTGCGTCATGACCATGTCGTATCTGTTTCTACACTGGTAACATGTATATCGGTACAATGCGAACCTTCACCTATACGAAGGCAGCGACGAGAGTGTGCGAGCATGATATAGAAAGATTGCGTATTGTTTTTTTGTTTTGTTTTCTAGAAGACAAGAAATTCTGCGTGCGCTTCGAAAGATGGTCTCGGGGGTATCTCGTTACAGAAAATAAAGCGCAAGATCGATCAAATATACTGAAACCAGCGGCGCTGTTCCCTCGGTCCCGGAATCACGTTCAAAGGTTGCCACGTCTGTCTCGGACTTCTTTCGCCTTCACTTGTTGCGTTGTGAGGACGTTAGATCCGGGCAGACATGGCTCGGGCCTGCTTTCTCGCCGCACCGCAGTCTGGCATAAAGCCCTCAATCATCGATCAGGGTCGTTCTCCTTTGTTCTTCTGCGCCTCCTTGCCGACGCCAAGGTTTTCACACCCAAGCCCGTCTCCTTTGCGATTTGCAGCTGCATGTTGCGCATATGCACGATTGCAATGGCGACGGCTAGCGCGTTCCAGAAGTCATAATCCTGAAGCGCCATGTCAAAGACGGCGACGGGTCGGAGATCCATGGCTGGACGCTCGCCTGGCCGCCAGGCGCACAGGGTGATGATGGTGGAGCTGGCGACGAAAGCGTAGAGAGTGGGAAGTGGATGCGTAAGCAGCATGCTGTTGCTTTTGGTGCTGCTGGGAGTTCTGCTGGCGGGCTCGATGCTGCGGTTTACGGCGAACGCTTCACGATAGCGCGCGGCGAGGTCGTCGAGCTTGCGAAGCGTGCGCAGCTTCATCGCTGTGGCTGAGTGACCGGCGCGCTTGTTCACGATGGTGAAGAGTGGGATTGCTGTCAATGGGTCCAGTCCTGAGTCGGTTGTTGCCCATTTGGCATATTCTTCGATCGTCCTACGGCTACGTTGGTCGGGCCACGTACTGGCGGAGGTGGACATGTTACATTCGCGGACGCGGGAACCCAGCTCGAAGAGGCGCTCCAGCGCTTTGCTTGCGTGGAAATTGCTGCCGCTGTGCGAATTGAGAAACGCGTTGTTATCTGGGCTAAAGAGCTCATCGGGTAGCCAGTGGAATTCGAATTTATGATAAGCAGGGAAGAGAGGTTCGTAGCCGCGCATCGCGATCTTTTGCCGCAGCGTGATGTGGTCGTCGTCCCAGCCAGCTGCTTGAAGATCTGGCACGGATACTCCGCGCGCTGCCTGAGCTTGGGGAAGGCTAATGATTCTCCTTCGTACGGGAGAGGCGCGAGCGTTCTCCAGGTCGGATACAATGAGTGTCGTCTCTCCGTCGATGCTATCGCCGAGCTGCCCGATTGAGGGAGACGAAAAGCTTGAACCTGATCGGTGGGAAGGATCTGGCATACTGCGGCGAGGCGTGATCATTTGAATCTCATGTCCGTCAATTTGAATTGTCGAGTCTTCCCTCTTCATGTGGCTACTCTCGCTCTTGACCACTATCTCCTCGCCGATATGTTCGTCGTCAGACACCGATTCCTCGAAGATCCCGTCTCTACGGCCGCCGTGATTTCTGCTCTGGGATACAGTGATGTTGTCATCCGATGCATCCTCCACTTCACTCCTTGTACTTTTTCCGAAAGCGGTATCATCGTTGTCCATCCTGGCACCATCCATAATCATGTCATGGTCATCACAGCTCACTTCTTGCGCCTTTCTTGAATATCGCTCACTGCTTTGATGTGATGTTTTACGCCGCTGCTCACGGAACGAATGTTGGTCGCCATCCTCATTCTTACGCTTGTTGCCTGTCGTATATCCGTGGCTCCACCTGGCGACACGCTGGTCTGGGCTCATGGAGCGCCTAGCTCGCACATGGCCGTCCAGCGTGGTCCTCCGGAAAGGCGCACGCTCACCCCTATAGCGCGACACAGGCGCGGTACGGGGTGCGCTTTGTGTAGTTTTGTGGGCATCGGGCGTAGACTTGACCGGCGACGACACTAGCGTCCAGAACGAATCGGATAGTCTTTTGAACATTGCTGTGATGTTGTGTGGTCGGCAAAGTGGTTGCGCAGCCTTGTTGGAAGATGCTTGCACATTGAGGGCCCTGGGGAGCGAAGAAACGCAGAATGTTGACGTGAGAGGAGTATAAGAGAAGACAGGGGTCGCGACGCGTAGAAAGGAGTGGAGTGATCAAAGACACTTGGCCAGCAACAAAGAGCTCACGTTTGCATTCTTTCAAGGCTCGGCCTTGTATGTTCACCCTCACGTGAGCTTGACTTTAGATATCCACCGCATATGTACACGGATCGAGTGAGGTTGGTGTGTTTAAGGTAAGTCGCCAAAGTGTCTGTCTGCGGTTCGGAAGAGTGGAGTAGAGTTAGCGCGAGCAACGGGCGTGTCTCACAATGCGCGCCAATCGCCGCTCTTCCTGTCAGCCTTAGCGCGTGCTTGTGCCGCTGCATGGATATCTGCCGGGAGACGTCAGTCGTATTCAATCGCTCTGTTTCTTCATCCTTTTCATCAAGAACTCACTCTGTTCGCACTCAATTTTGTCGGTGTCTTCGCTGAGTTGTGCGGCTCGATGGCGGAAGTCCTGTCCCTGATGCCACGACTTTATACGGCGAGCGCTGGTGGACCGAGCGCTGATCAACAACAACAACAATAAGATCAAGCGCGACCGACTGGTCCAATCCTTCCACAAAACTTCACAAACTTCACCATCACCACGTGTTGAATATTCTCACATTACCACAAGTGACTTTATCCGACACGTATCTGCTCGAGCCGATTTCCCAACACCAGAAAACTTCAGCAGAACTTCAGCAGAACTTGATCACAGCCGACCTCGACTCGTCCACGCCTCAAAGCCTCGAAGTATTAAGATTACAGAAGCAACTCTTCCAAAAGGAGCATTCGAACCACGCTCATGAACTCGCCATATGAGCATGAAGACCAAATGGACGTTGACGGCCCTTCGTACTACGAGGACCGCTCGCCATTCCAGCCACCCAGTCGTGGTACCAAGCGTGCTCGTGAAGCAGAAGTAACCAGGACCTCAATCCACGTCGCGAGCCTCACAGGACCCCGCGTCCGCGCTCTGCAGCCCCGTGCATCTCAGTCAAGTCTGCTCACCATCGGTCGTCGCCCACAGACGAATTCCGTGTCCAGAGCTGCACTTCTCGCAAGCACCTACCGCCACCAGGGTCTTGTGCGTCCTCGTCATCCGAAACCTACTGCCCCGGTCGCCGAATCTGCCACTTACACCGCCGCTCAACTGACCGGTTCTGCCCATCCTGTCGCCAACATCGACGCTCATCCCTATCCCGCACAGTCGGCAAAGGCCGCATATTATCTCAACGAGCCTCTAGCCTCCTTTCAGCAGAACCATCCTTCATTGCTCAGGCCACGCAGACCCAAGGCCCGCCGTTTTTTCGTAGATCGATCGCGCGATTCTCTCACTGCTCAAGCTGCATTTTTCGGATGGTCACCAAACGCATTCACTCCAGGATATCTGCCACCGCCAGCACCCGCTCTCCGCCCTTCAAGCCCCAACAAGGAAGATCAAGTCGAAGGCGTCCGTGAGATCTCGTCCGGCTGGATTGTCACCACCAGTGTCGCCGCCATTAACCTCGCTGTCGGACTCGTCACCACCTTCCTGGCCTGGTTCAGCCGCAGGTCAGTTGCCATCGCGGAGGAGATCGTCGCCATCCAGACGGTTCCTCACAGCAACAAGCGTCGTGCTGTCGGCCGAGAGATCGCCTCGCCGCAGGGCACTCTCTCCTCCTCGCGTCCGACTATGGGTCCGCTGACGCCGGACAACTCACGACCAACGTCCTCAGCGGAGGAGAGTGGACCGAGCGGCCAGCGGGCCGGCGCTGCCGCTCGGACACCGCCAACACCCACCGCCAGCATGCCGGGCAGCACCCCTGTTGCAGATGCCGTTGAGCAGGCATCTGCAGGACCATCCTACTCTGCTCCCTCCGAGTCACCGGAGAGTAAACCGCGCGTCCACAGCAGATGGGCGTTTAGGCAGGCGTCCCTGCTGAAGATTGGCGCGGCCGGCCAGCCCTGCCGACCCGTCACACCTCCGGAGGAGGTGATGACAGCGGCACCAGTGGCGGCGGCAGCAGCAGCGCCAGAGCCTGCTGCAAGGTCAATTTTCGAGGGGATGGCCGAAGAACGCAAGAGACTGTTGGCGCCGTCTGCTTGCAAGTTGAGCGCTGCCCAGAGCGACTCTGGGTGTAAGCCAATCATCAGCTGGGTCGAACCGAAGCCCAAGACAAGGGCGATCGGCTGGGTCGCCGAGTCCAATAAGAGACTCAACAACAAAACGACCGTCAAGGTCACAAGCAGGAAGGCCCTCGCGACATCAAAGTATGATCGCGAGATCGAGACGCTGGTTGATCGCGCCACGCAGCTGAAGATCGATAACAGCATCATCAACTCCGTGCGCAGGAATCCACGTTTCGTGAAGGAGCTAAGGGAGAAGGTCGAGCTGGAAGAGGCCGACCTACAAGTGAAGCAGGCAGAAGCAGCAAAGAAAGCTGCAGAGGAGGAAGCCCACCGCCTGGCGGAGCAAGAAGCCGCTGAGAAGGCAAGGGCTGCTCAAGAGGATGCGCTCAAGAAGCAACGCATCATCCAGCCTCTGAGCGATGACTGGACTACCAAGGTCAACGAGACCATGGCTACCACCAACCCGAACAAGGTGCTGGCCACTGCGCCGAGCGGGGCTGATCTGCGAATCAAAGACTTCGACTGTCTGCTAGGTACCAACCACCAAGGCGTGACGGAGAATTGGCTGAACGACGAAGTCGTCAATGGGTTCCTCGACGCCGCCGTTGCACGTGAGCTCGAGAAGACAGGTCACAAGAAGAGTGAACCTGCATCGGTCACCGCGTACCACTCTGGTTGGTACAACACCGTCAGGAAGAATGGGATCAAGGCAATTTCCCGATGGTCACGTCGCAAGCACATCGATGGCGGCAAGCTCCTGCACACGAGAAAAGTGCTCATGCCCATCAACACCGGCTCACATTGGCTCATCATCATCATCTCCCCACTAGAGAGGAAGATCGAGGTGCTTGATTCTTTGCATGGGTCACCCACCAACTACTTTGTAATGGCTCGGGAATGGCTGGCAATGGAGCTCGGAGATAAGTTCGTGGCCGCCGAATGGACTGATGCGAAGACACGATCATCCCAGCAAGGGAACTACAATGATTGCGGAGCCTTCACCTGCTTCAACGCCCTCGCCGCCGTCAAGGGAGTTGACTTTACCCTTGTCAAGCAAGCCGATATGCAAGCCGGTCGCCGCATGATTGCTGCCGTCCTGCTGAACAACGGGATGACTGGCGACTTCGAGTTGTAAAGTGCTTCGAGAAGCTGGAAGATTTTGTGGCACTTCCAGCAAGGCAGTCATAAGATACTGCAATGAAGACACTATAAAAACGGTACATTCAAGGCGACAACAGCAAGCAGTCATAAGACACTGCAGTAAAGACGTTACGGGCACGACATTCTGGGCGTAGCAACTGTGAACGGTCATGAGATACCGCAACAAAGGCATCACTTGGAGCTCCAACAAGGAAAGCAGTCAAAAGATACTGCAACGAAGACCTTCTGTAGGCGGCATGTTGGAAGCCATGCACGAAGCAGTCATAAGACACTGCATCACTGGTGATTCATGGACGAAATTGTTGGTGCGAAACAACTAAAGCAGTCATAAGATACTGCTAGCTCACGGCGTTATATCGAAAGGCGTTAGATGAAGCGACACAAAAGTTTTATGCAGCGGCGTCTGCAACGATGGGACGGACCCATTTCTTCCTTTACTTCTCGCAGCATTGACGAGAACAATACCCCCTTTCGCGATGGAGTTTCCTGGGGTTGCGCTTGATTTTACACGTCTACCAGATGGATGGACGACGAATGGGTCTATTGTTCTGCACGGATTTGCAATGGGCCGGAGCTTGACTTTGATCGAGCATTTCGCGTGGGTTACGGCGTTTCATCAGAGGCTTTCTCTATAGAGCTTGACTTCAAGGGCGTTTTCTTCGGGCGTTTTCATTCAAGCCTTCCACTTCAGTGGCTTCTTCGGGCTTTTCTCAGAGCCTTCCGCTTTACGAAGGCTTTTTCATCGAAACTTTGACGACAAGATGCTTCCACGTCCAGGGCTCGTCTCTCAGAGGCTTTCACTCGAGCGGCCTTTGTTTCGGACTCATCTACTCCAAAGTCTTCCACCTTTGAGGCTTTCCATCTGCATTTGAAGGCTTCTCTTCATGACTTTCCACTTCAAAGGCTTGTATGTGGGCTTCCAATTCAGAAGGCTCCGCTCCAAAGCCTTTCCCTTGAGGACCCTACTGCCGGGGCCTTCACCTCGAGACAGTCTTCTCTGTGCTCATGTACATAGAAATGCAATGATTGTGATTGAGACTATGGCTCCTCCTCACTTCTTGCTCTCATGATTGCCTCATTCGTATGCCGTAAACCTCCCATGCTTCTCGTTGCTTTCATGTCGAATGCTGATCCGTTCTCATGCATCATCATGCTAAGTCTCAATATGTGCAAGTCATTTCTTCAGCCAAATGAAGTCTCGGCTCTACACTCTATGGCAGCCGACCCATCACTTTCCTTTCGCCGGATTCTGCTCAAAGTTCATGCTATACCCGCCCGTCTCCTCATCCTTGATGAACTTGAAGTTATCCGTGCTCAGCCCAAAGTTCCCCAACAAGCTGTTTCCCAGACCTTTTAATTTCCCCATCATCTCGGCCATCTCCCGCTCTTTCGCCGCGTTCAGCTTCGGACCCAGTCGTCGCACGCTCTCCTCAATGCCACGCCGATCGCCTCCCGTCAGAGCGCCTGCCATCGGCCCCGACAGCAGCACCTTGTAGTCCTCGTCCGCCGCTTGCAGATTCGTCCACCCTTCGAGCTGCACGCGCGCCTGTGCCCGCCGCGTGAGGAGCTTCGTCTGCAGCTTCCGCACTTCCGCAAGCGTGTGGCCGGATTCTTGTAGCCGCGCGATGCGCGCTTCGAGAGCATCGGAGACCTCCTCGATCACATCCTCGTCGTTATCCTCTACGACTTGCCCAGCCTTCCCTGCTGCCGGTGATGCATCCTTGCGATCTGCTTTCGGCGGGGGTTTCGGCCGGGGCAGTGGCTCGAGCCGCTCGAGGTTCTCAATCCCTTTCGTCGCACTCTCCAGCGCCTCCTTCCATTCGCTGAGCTTCAGGTGGCAGGCGGCGACGTTGCTGCGGAGTACCGCGATCTCGAAGTCGAGGTAGTTCGGGCACGACGCCAGGGCGCGGTCGTAGTTCTGGATGGCATTGTCGAAGCTGCCGGTGCCGAAGAGTTGGTTGGCGGTCGTCTTGAGAGTGTTGCTTTCGTTCAGGAGGCTGGCTTCGTCTTCCGGAGAGAACCGGTGCACGATCGGGGGGATGACTGCGTCGTCTGGAGGTGGTGGCGGGGCAGGGGATTCTGATTTGGTAGGCTGGGGTCGCTTGTGGGAGGATGGCTCGGTGGGCTCGTTGTCGTCGAACGAATGGAAGGATTCTTCGGAATCAGAGAAGTGATTGACGTCTGGCATTATAACGCCTCTGATATTGTGATATATCCAGGTCGAAAGCTGGTGCATGTATGTACGATATAAAATACCTTAGGTGGTTATGTAGATCTACATGTACTTCTGTAGCGCGTGTTTCCGCGCTGACATGTGAAGATGGACCCAGACACATCTACCTTGCGACCCAAGCAACTTGCTACCTTTTGCACCATCACATCGACCGGCTGCCAAATAATGGCAGACGCACTCCCCGACGAAGCGTCGCGAGGCTCCACCCCGACTCCGCGATTCACTGCGCAGAACCAATCCGCCGAGGATGTGCTGAAGGAGCAGACGGTTGGACTCGTGCAGTTCTCGGACTTCCGCAAACGACGCGCTGAAGCGATTGAACAAGCTGAGCGGACGCCGAACGCTAGTGGTTCCAACACACCGGATGGACGGTGAGTGGAATACCTGTCATGAGGTGTAGGCCAGACACTAATTAGACAAGAGCAGTGACCCGGCCGCCAAAGCTGTATTCAAGAAGAGGAAGAAACCCGTGAAGAAAGGAATCCTATCATTTGGCGATGATGAGATCGACACTGGAACTGAAACGAGCAATCTCGCCGGACCTCCGGAATCCCACTCTGAAGCAGTGACTCGGGATGGATCCGTCGCAGCGACAGATTCAGAGGACTCCACTGTGGTCATGAAGAAGCGGCTCAAGCCTAACGCTGCAGTGGCATTCCAGCCGAAGGCTATGACGAAGGCG
>NHNY01000058.1:0-11412 GCA_002786065.1 Microcyclospora pomicola | reverse complement strand
CACGAAGAAGGTGCACTCCTGTACCGATGCCGCCAAACCCTGCAGACCGAACGTAGTCGGCCGGGACTCGGACCCGATCGCATCGCTGACCATCGCACCGTCTATAGGCGCTCGTATCAGCGGTGATGATGCGAGTGCTGTCCTTGATAGGTACTTCAGCACGTAGTATCGTAGTATAAAGTGCACCAAATGTGGTGGCTAGCTGGTTGGTCGCTATGGCACCGATCAGGCATTACCACCTTTGCTAGCATTGAATGGTTTGCAATAGAACCCCGGGTTGCTCCACCACCTAGACGTAGCATTTCGACATTACAGCGTACCGCCGGCAGTGTCCTGTTACGAGAGGTCGTATCGCATCAAAGCTATGCTATTTAGCAACGGGAGCCACTTCAACGGTGCGGTAATAGAATATGATAGCAAGGTCATCGACTCGATCATCTTCTAGGATGGGCTTAGAAAGGATAGGGAGTTGAGAACCGGGCCGAAGGATGTGATGTTAGATGTATTGGCGCGACAAATCGCTTGCGGGTAGTCACTAACGCTGGTAATACTAGAAGAGCAGAGGGCAAGGATGTAACAGATTCAGAACTCGGGCATTCTCTCTCCCTAATGTAGAGATCCGAGACGATGTAACATCCGCAGTGAAAACTCGATTAACTCTATGAACTCGATGTGCGCGCGCGTGACGACTAGTTGTCGAGGGCGTCGCGGAACAGGAACCCCTTTTCGTCAGTTTCCTGCCCCCCCTCATCCGCGTCCCCGATCTTATGACCGTCCTCGCCACCCTCCCCCATTACCTGATCCTGATCATCATGCTCGCCCTTACCCTCGCCCTGACTATCGCCCTCGCCCATCGTCGCGTCTTCCTCCCCGATCACAAAACCGCTTGCAGTCGACGGTGCTACATCCCCATCGTTAGAGGAGACATCGTCTATAACGACATTATCGTCTAAGATACCTTGGAACACGCCGTCGTCCGGGTTGTCTGGTTAGAGAAGTCTAGAAAGCACCTCTCGACTAGCACAGAGTTCGTCGGTAGTGTACCGCTCGAAAACGAACCCGGTCGTAAGAGGGTGACCCCGGAGCATAGGTAGCGCAGCGTTGTTGACCAGAGGTGTGAAGGCACGCAGCAAATCCGTCTCGATATTCGAGACACCAATAAGGGCATTCTCGAGGTTATCTGGGCCAGCATACTGAAGTCTGCAGAAAATTGTTAGATAGGGCACGTAATGATGGAAGGTGTGTATCTTACTTAGCCTTCTAATGAGTGGCGCCCAGCATCAACTAGACGCCAACCCCAAAGTATCGACGCAACAACAGCAGGTTGCTACCCAACCTCACGTTATGCTTAAACTGCAGTTTGATCCTCCTCCTTTCTGCCTCGCTTGCATCAGGGCGCGCATTGTATGCGAACATATCTTTGAGTAGCCCCCCTAGGGAGTGTAGGCGGTATGTCTTGTTGGTGCGAGTAAAATACGCTGCCGCGTATTCATCCCTCATTGCTGCGAGTACGCTCGGCTAGGACTTCATGTCGTCTAAGGCCCTGACGTGTGCCTCGGCGATGCGAGCGAGCATCCTTATGTGGATTAAGGGGACCGAGAGCGAACGTACTGACGCCAACGTGAATTCGAGGGTCGCGACCATTATTGGGCGGAAGCTCGGGCATGCTCGCTCGCCTAGATATAGCCTAGCTGCGCCCTGAGGTTGGGCTTGGGCTTGCTCAACAACGCGTTTTCCTAGGCGGTACTTAGCGAGCACCGCTCGCACTGACACCAGAGTTTCGGCACTAAAGATCATTTGAATGATGGCCATAACATGTCCAATCTGATCAGGCGAGGCGTTGCCGACGTTCAGAGATTGATGTGCTGCCGCGAGCAGCTGATTTAGCTGGGCGTAACGACTAACACCGAGGAGATCTGATCTGTAGAGCTGCTTATCGGGCTCTGTTAGCGAATATCATGATGGCAAGAAATAGCAGGTACGTACTGTGATGACCTTTTCATCCGGCCGCTCGGGCGCCTAGTCGTCGCCCGCCGGCTCTTTCCCCTTCGCGCTGGTCCCGATCCTCTCGCCCTGGCCTTTATCCGGAGCGATGCCTGGCTGGACTCTAGGCGCGGAATCGCCCTTGGGTGGATCAGACTTCGTCACTTCCGGCTTTATAGGGGTGGTCTTGCTCTTAGTGCCCTTGTAAGACAAGTCTCTCCCACTCCGCCTGGCCTTTGCTTGCGCCTTGGGAGCGGACTTGTCGGGCGGCGAATCTTCTGCGGGGGGCTGATTAAGTTGACTCGGCACCTTCCCAGGCCCTGAAAGTGGCGCCTTGACATTGCCGCCGGCCGAGGCTGGCTGACCGGCCGCCTTGTCGGGACCCGCAGGCGGCGCCTTGTCATTGCCATCGGCCGAGTCTGGCTGACCGGCCGTCTTGTCGGGGCCCGCAGGCGACACCTTGACATTGCCACCGGTTGAGTCTGGCTGACTGGTCGTCTTGTCGGGGCCCGTAGGCGGCGCATTGACATTGCCACCGGTTGAGTTTGGCTGACTGGTCGTCTTGTCGGGGCTCGCAGGCGGCGCATTGACATTGCCACCGGCCGAGTCTGATTGACCAGCCTTGTTGTCAGGCCCTAAGGTGGGCGCCTGGTCTTGCGGGCTGGTTGGTCCATGAGGCTTTGCCGTGGCCTAAGCACCGGGAACAGACTTCTTGTCTCTACTGGCTAGGCTTGAGGGGGCGATTAGGTCATCATCTTGTATGCCGCTGTCGTCTATAAAGTCTGCATCGCGGTCGCCTACCGCATCTGGCCCGGAAGCCGCATCTTTCTGAGATGGGTCTCCCTTGTTGTAGCCCGTGAATTTGGCTCTCTGAAATGTGGGGTTGCAAAATGTCGTGTGAACATGTGCCGCAACGGACTGCAACTGGCCTCCGCGCAGAGGACCTGCGAGTGCGTTCAATCTTTCCACAAGCTGCCGACAGGTTAGCAGGAAGCGGTCAGGCCGAAAGGAGGTTCTCGTACCAAAGACACTGCCTCTTTTATGTCTTCTATCACGAACTGATTTACCGGTCCATCGTTGGCCAGGTCTGCATCTAGGTCCTCCTCGTCCTCCTCGTCCTTATCGTCCTTATCGTCCTTATCGGACTCTGGAGAGGAGTCTGACTTCGCACCCTCCTTCTCTGAGGGCACGTACACGTCTGCCGGCTGTGACAACTTAGACTCATCTGACTCGCTCTTACCGGACAAAGCCTCTAGAAGGTCTTCATCTGGGGACTGCCATTCCTCGGCCGTAGGTTGAAGCGAAAGCTAGGGCGGAAGCGGATTGGCATCGCTGTTGCCGCGCGGCAACAGCGATGGTGATGGAATGTCGTCATGCACCTCCGACAACATAATGAGTGGCGTCACTTTAGCTAAGCGACGAGAGGTGAGCAGGATGGTGTTGCTTCAAGGGTCAGATCTTGATACGAGGGGAAGGAGCTAGCTAGAGCCTATAAGGTTCTACGAGCGGGGCCGAGTTAGAAAAACACTGGCGCGGCAAATCCAAACGGTGACGAAAGACTTTTCTCATCTGCAGACGTTGAGAAGATGAATTCGGTTGGGAGGCGTTGCTACGCCAACCTCCTATGGTGATGACCATTGTCATGTCACGGAAGAATTCCGCGAGCGGGGGTTGAGAAAACACTGGCGCGGCAAGCCCAAACAGTGACGTAATATTCTCATCCGCAGGCGTTGAAAGAAGGTTCCAGATGGGAGGGCGTTGCTACGCCAACGCCCCACGGTGATAATAATTATCACCGTCCGGAAAAAGCGCCTACTCTCCTATCACAATTTTTGTGTGGATTTGCCGTGCGATAGCAGTGTTCAATCCGAGCCCATTTCCTTCTATCACTCTAACCTCTGCATTTGTACTTGCCATTCAGTCTGCAATATAGCCGACGAGAACCCACCCCACCCGGCCGAGGGCGTAAAGGACGCGCCGGCTCTAGAAGACCCTGAACAGCCTTAAGACGCATCGGGTTTGAAAGACACCGGACTGCCTCAGAACAAGGCAAGAGAATTAGCAGAACTCGCAGCAGCGAGTCCTAGCTTCGCCGAGATGGCGTGGCGTACGTCAATTCGAGGCTGAACGCCGTATAAAGCATGATCGTATAGAAGCTGACGTAGGATACAGGCTCAACCCTAGCTTTAGAGGCACCTCGTACCCCTACGAAGTCCATGCGCCCAACGCGCGATTCCTCAAAAATCACACCCCAAAGGATCACGCCCTTGCTACTCGAAGATCGGAAGCGCGAAGCCTGGGGTACGCCGAACAACCGCCCACCCATCCTGCCGGTAGATCCATAAAGCCCAGACCCGAACATCGACTACCTTAACGTACTAGGAATTCAGCGCCCTCCGGGCTTTCCTGCCCCATTTAGGATTGCATCCGACTTGCGGTTCGAGAACGTTACAACCCCAACGCCTAAAAAGATCAGGACCAGTATGTGATCGAGTAGCACCTTGGTTCGTCGTCCTACTGATCGTGAATGTAGCACTATTGGATGTAAAAGACCTATCCCCGCCTATCATGTTTCGCAAGACGACCGATGGAGCTCCTTCTGGTCATGAGGGCCGCGTAACCGCCCTACGACCAGTCCAAAAGGGACATCGTGCAGCAAGCCCCGACATTTCCAACGATGCAGGGTTAGCTACACCTAGCAACGCCGAAGGGGGTAGGACGAACGTAGACGAGAGTGTGGAGTCCCCGAGTGGCACCTAGGGTGTTGGTGTCGAGGGACACGGAGGCGTAGCTAAGGATGAGATGAGCGCGGACGACGGTAGTGGCACCTAGGTGCCTAGGCGCCACCCACAGGATAAGATAAGTGTGGACTAGCAAGGTGGTACCTAGGAGCCTAGAGACTACCCCCCTGATAAGATAAGTGTGGACTAGCAGGGCGGTATCCAGGAGCCTGGAGACCACCCCCCTAATAAGATGAGTGTGGACCAGCAGGGCGGTATCTAGGAGCCTAGAGACCACCCCCCTGATAAGATGAGTGTGGACCAGCAGGGCGGTAT
Organism: Microcyclospora pomicola; assembly: GCA_002786065.1. NCBI lineage: Eukaryota > Fungi > Ascomycota > Dothideomycetes > Capnodiales > Microcyclospora > Microcyclospora pomicola. The sequence goes on along the minus strand of NHNY01000058.1, from coordinate 6,373 downwards.
CTAGGAGCCTAGAGACCACCCCTAAGATGAGATAAGTGTGGACTAGCAAGGTGGTATCTAGGAGCCTGGAGACCACCCCCAAGATGAGAAGAGTGTGGACTAGCAAGGTGGTACCTAGGAGCCTAGAGACCACCCCTAAGATGAGATGAGTGTGGACCAGCAAGGTGGTATCCAGGAGCCTAGAGACCACCCCTAAGATAAGAAGAGTGTGGACCAGCAAGGTGGTACCTAGGAGCCTGGAGAACACCCCTAAGATCAGATAAGTGTGGACGAGGGTGTTGGTGCATAGCAATTCGAAGGCATACAACAGGATAAGATGGTCGTAGACGAAGCTACTGCTAGGAGCAGCGCTAAGGGAGCAATGGGGTCGGGAGAAACCTCGACGACTACTGAGCCTACTGGCGGAGACCGCACTGGGTCTCGCAGGTCCAAGCGTCGAGCAGCTGCGTCGGGTCGAGTGTAGCCGCGATTGGCGCTGGATGGTAGAAGGGAATCTGGGTTATAATCGAGGGGGACGTGTTCATAACATGTCATTCGATGAGTTTCACTGTAGCAAACGAGCACAATTGCTGTCGGCCTGACTGAATTTCACGCCTCGCCTTAATCACTTATCAGGGTCGTAATATTACAATGCTCGCTCGAATTACAGTACATGTATTAGGCGACGCCATCGAAAGTCTCGATATCCATGTCGAGCTTGTTGATCAATTGGCCCATTCGCCAGGTAGGCATCAGCCTAAGTTCCGTCGATCAGACTATGCGCCGTAGCAGGACGGCGACGGTACTCCCTTCCTCCTTCTCCACAGCGAATTTCTCGCCCCTGTCGGCACGCCCACCGCAAGTCGAGTCCTTAATGAACATCCTGTTCAGCCTGTCGTGCATCACAAGCGCCTAGAGGTAACGCACCCCATTAAGCTCGGTCCCGATAATGGCACCGCGAGGGGCGATAACGTCAGATGATTGGACCTCCCCACGACTATCTATGTAGAAAAACTCCGTATCCTGGACGATGCTAGCCAGATCCTTAATATTAGGCCCAATCTCTGCCGCCTACTCCACCATCAGGTGCAGTAGCAGGCGATCGATGACGACGTGGCGAGTGTGCTTGAGCTGATTGCATTTGGGACAATGGTCGTAACTGATGCGTTCACAGAAGAACTCTGTACAAACGTCCCCTATGGTGCCGAACTCTGGAGTGATCTGGGATGCGTCGGGCATCAGAAGTGGAACATACGTGCGGCGTACGACAGGACAGGTCGTTATCTCGCAGCACATGTGGACCTCGACCGTGGTGAAGGAGTACGATAGTATGTCTTTTGCTAGGACGTGCTAACACTCTATAGCCACAGGCAGGGTGTTAGGCTCAAAGACGGAGCTGTGCTAACGGACGGCATTCAGCATCCTTCTGTATGCTGCGACGATCTTAGCAGGCCCTTAGTGCCATGTAAGCATGGCGGCTAGGACCAGGCACTAGATTGGTGGGTAGGTTGTCCTAGCAAGAATCTCGTCGCACGCACGGCGACAAGCCCTACTAGACTGAAGTAGGACGAATGCAGTCTCCAATCCACACGAGTTCCGGGTGTACGGAAGAACCGTCTGCGATGCCTGACGCTCTAGGTTCCTGACTTCGTCGGTGCTGAAATCGTGAGTGTTCAAAGTAGTGAGTAGTAGAGTAATAGGGTGAAGTAGAGGAGGGAGAGGGTGCGTCCTTAACAGTCTTGTGACAGCATCGCGAACCCCCGGCTCGAGTGGCTCCATTGTGCGTCAGGCTCAGTAGTACCTCCTAACGTAGGTGTGAAAGAGGGTTTGTAAGTAAGGTTGGTGATACTGCGGGATGGAGACAGCAATGTGTAAAGACGTAAAAGTCTCCGAGGAGGGAAACAAAGGTGGCAGTTGTTTAGAGCTTTCGTGTCGCGTAAACAGCGGGACGGTCCGCCCGCGGGACGAAAGTAATGACGTAATGCCGCTCGCGGCTTCCTGCGATAGTGATAATAATTATCACCGTGGACCCCTAACCGGGCTGCATACACGACCTTCTTACCTTGCGCGCGAAATAACATAAACAGGTAGGACAGTATTCTTCATTAATTCATCACACGTAGTATCTAGACTGACTTCGACGTGCTCTTAGCTACCACAAATGGCCGGTCGGTCGCATATCGCGTGGCGCGAGAGGAAGCCATGTTGGTTCTCCTAAAGTCTTATGTCACGACTAAGGCCCGTAGGGAAGAGGTTCGAGAAATACTGTAAGCTGCTACGACAGTCAGGAACGCCCGTCTCGAGAAAGACAATGGCGAGGCGATTAAACATAGTGCCGTCAGTAGGACCGAGCAGTACAACGACCAAAGGAGCGGTCGACTAGACACGAACTTGTGGGACCATACTAGTAAGTAGGAAACCCTAGCTAGAATGTCGGATATACTAGCTAACTTAAGCAGGCGTGTCGATGACCCTTGCGGCGCTTATAGAAAGTGATCCGGGCAGATACGCAAGCCCGCGGGATCTGAAGGGATAAGGCGTCTAAGCATGAGGATGGATCGTCAAGGTGCTAGTTCAAGAGGTGTAAAGGGGCGGGACGACACATCCTAACATCAGTCAGCCTAGTTAAAGAAAAGAGCGCGTTCTTCTATATTCACGTCAATCTGCTTATGTCCCTAAGGCGAAGGCCCTTGCCGATTCGCGGCCTACTTCCAAGCTGACGCTCTGCATGCTTTACCAGTTGCCTTACTAGCACCGTCGGACTTACGAGCGCAAAAGCATGCATGTCCGGTGAACAGGTCTTATCAGGCTCTTTGCCTAACCAGTGATACAATGGTGGTGATCCTTTTGCTGTGCTAGCATTAAGCTTAGCGTTAGGTCGCGGCTACGCCGTCAGATAGATAGCAATCCATTGACGTCGCGATGTAGCGGGACCATCTCCACCCTTCTTAAGCTCGGTGAGATGTCTATGTGAAGGTGAAATGGCAGGCAAAACGGTGTGCTGGAGAAAACACAGGCTACGAAGAATGTTCTGAAAGGGAAGGGGCCCTAGGTGCGTAGGCGGCCGGAAGCATAGGAGTCGACATATGTCCTTAGCCATTACGGCGAGTTGACGGTAGGGTTTGCGATGGAAATGCCTTCGGGATGGGGTGGCGTCAATGTCCTGACTCAGATCACCAAACTATAGGTTCAGCAATACATCCGGATTGCGCGTCGCACTCGTCGCTCTATCGATCCCTACGACGTGCGGAATAGCCTTGTAATACTTCTGTAGATGTGGCTATGAGAACGAGAAGTTTTCCTCTGTGAAGGAGTCCTGTATTGTCGTCTTGATATCGTCTTTGATGGTGTCCCGGATGTCTGCACGGAATTGCCGGAGGACGAGATTGGCGAGCGCGAGGACGACTAAATGATGCAGCTGCGGGTCGATCTAAGACTCGATGATCTGTCGACAGACCGCCACAGCGGAGCGAGTCTCTTCAAATTCGCTGACCTAATGGCGCCGCTAGACGAAGCGTTGTGTGGCACGGTTTGGGCTACAGATAATGTACTCTTCGTACTGTGGCAAGAACGTATGTCTGCTCTAGTCGACGATGTTGGTCAACCAGCAATACCTATAGGTCATCATAGTACGCGAAAATCCGGCGCCGATCTCGGTTCTAGTAGGGTCAGACGTCGACTTCACATTGATCCAGAGGCCGCGACGACGTGGTAGGTTGACTGCCTAGACGGATATACGGATCATGTCTAGTATTAGGTACAATAGACGAGTGTTTTGAGGGAGGGGTCGATGCTGACACTCGGCGAGCACGAATTCTAAGTAGGCGCATTGTTGGTTAGTATTGTGCTAGAGGAAGTTGAGGTATTCATAGGTGGGGATGACATAGCATAGGGTGAGAGATGAGCAGGTGATATCGAGCGAACTAGTTGCTAGAGATCTCGCACTTAGCTCTTTGCTCGCTGCGGTCCGGAGGTCGAGGAAGGCAGAATAACTTATCCGATATTCCTCGCGGGCTCTATGAGGCACAGTGCGGCGGGCCCCCTTAGTGACCTCGTTTACCTAGGCTTTGCTGTGGAGGTAAGAGTTTGTGATCGTAGACAGGTCAACCGTGGTTCGCCCGGCACTGGCGAGAGCCTCGCTATGATTTTTGCCAATGGCCAACTCGTCTAGCGCTGGGTTCGCAAACGGGTACACCTTAGTAACATCGAGGCACTGCTTCACCTAGGAATAGTACTGTGCGTACAAGAGACCCTACTAAGCGACACACGATCTATTAGGGGGGGTCGCGGTCACGTTAACCAGGTCACGGAGACCGCAATGGTTGTAGACAGTGAGGCTTTTCGACAACGGAGGTTCATGTCTATTAGGTGAAACGAATAATTTCGTAAGGGCACGACGTGTGCAACATTCCCTAATAAAAGCGGTAGATGGGGTTCCTGACAAAGGAGTGATCTCTTTACCGACGTCGACGACTATGTTCTCTACGTGCGAAAGGTCGTAGTTGGCTGCGATAAAGTCGTCAAACTCCGCTAGACATTCAGCTAGTTCTGTATCGCGGTGCTTCATTTTATGATTCTTGGCGCTGAAAAAGATAACAGGGTCTTGAAACTGGACCAGGTCCTCGCTAGCTGTCGAGTAGAGCGATTCGATGATGTGATTCTATAATGAATGATATGACTCTGTATCTAAAGTATATTTAATGTGGGCTACAGCACCTGTGCTACGCGTCCCTCTTAACCGCCCCTTAGTTTGAGCGGTCGTGGAGTCTATCGTCGCGCTGCTATAACAGGACGGAAAGCTGGAGTGCATGTCTTGTGGACAGCTTCGTTGGAGAGCGGGCCATACGACGCGATCATACTAGATCCGACACTGATCGTATGTCAATAGCGTACTCGGGTTGTGGATGTTGGGGAAGAAGATGTACACCTTGACGTCCTCGCCGTGTAGGTCTCCGAGGTAAATGTGAGTCGCCGTGTCGAGCTTTAGGAAGTGATGGGTGTCTAGATTAAACACCCCCGGACTCGCTTGAGCTTCCTTCGGCAGATGTAACTCGGCGTTCATCTGCTGTGTGGTAGGAGGGACAGGGAAGTAACTTAGGCCTCGCCGGAATGCGCGGAGTGAGGTGGCCTAGCTAAAGTGTGAATCACAGTCGAAGGTAACAGCGCTATAAGCCGAATTATCTCGAACCTCAGATTCATGAACACAGATATGTCGAGGGAGAGAGCCATCCTGACCGCTAGGATCGAGAGCAAGCCCTTCTATAGTATAAGCAAGGGTAGACGGCGTTATAATCTTCGAAGCCACATCGATTGGGCGGAGCAGCGATTGATTCCGTAAAACAGGGTAGGTCATGCGCCCGTTGGAGTGGACACCGTTCAAGCGGTGGTGGGTGTTGCTGTCAGTTCGGAACTTATTAACATGCTGTTTCATAGTCGAACGATGCTCTGCTCTACTGCAACCCTGAAACTTGAGCAGGTGCCGTAGTAGCATATCGGCAGGCTCGCGCGCTATAAACGCGGCCTCAAAAGCGCGGTCGTTCATTACGTCGAAACGTGGCTTAGGAGTGTCCTTAGGCTCTTTCTGTCGGCGTCGATTGACGCGGGAGTGGTCCCTCCTAGTAGCTGGCTGCGTACTGAACTCCCAATTCGAAAATAGGGCATCCTCCTCTCGTGCCTTAGACAGTAGTGACAGGCCGTCGGTGCTAAGGGCACTGTGTAATGAGCTGTAAGGTAGCTAGTTCTGTTGTTGCTGCGTATAGTAGTATCGATCGACGACGTTCTCGAACCTATTATCGACATTACTGTTAGTCTCGTGTGGACTGCTAGGGGTATGCAATGCTGCTGCAGTAGGGCTAGTACTACATTGAGGAGAGCGGGCGATCTCATCGTCGCTATCGGCTATGACATCCTACGCTCGTCGTCAATTTGCTGCATAGGAGCGCTGAGTAACTACCTTACTTACCGCGTAGTATGGCGACGGCATATCGTTTGCACCTGTATCCTCTGCCCTAACACACCGAGCCTAGAGGGTAGGAAAAGCCTCTTAATCACCGCTAACAGCATCTGCGAGTTCCTGAAGATCACCTCTAATACTGTCCTCGCTAGATTGAGGGATGTAGTCGTCTGGCATCATGTTTGTGTCGGTAACTCTACGCGGAGAATACTTTTCCACTAAATGTGGGATCGAACGTCCATGTAGTTGCTCGGACGCGAGTCTGCGAGCTTTTTCTCTGCGTCGGGTCTAGCGGATACGAGCAAGCACCTTAGTCCGTTCCCTTAGCTTAGTTGGGAGGTCGTCATCCTTAGCGAGGGTTGGGCGTCCGCGCTTAGCGGTAGCCATCAGGAGTATAGCGGTCAAGCAAGGTGAAGAGAGAGGAATAATGAAAAAGCTATC
>NHNY01000057.1:0-12608 GCA_002786065.1 Microcyclospora pomicola | reverse complement strand
GGAACCGTCCAATCGGTCTGCAATCTTGCGGAGAGGGGCGGAGGACTCCCTGTCGCGTCCGTCGGCTATCGCGCGGAGGAGCTCGGTAGTGCGTTGCATGTATGATACGCTGGACAGTAGAGCATAGAATGAGACCTGTGCCGTAGTGTTGACTGCCTAGAGTGCGTTGGAGTCCCTTGCGTTGGTCACTGTCCAGCTACGGTCCGACATCTCCTTAGGAATGCTGCGGGCGCTCCGTTTGGGCAGGAGGATCTCCCCGACGTCCGGCATGTCTGTATCGGAGTCGTCTGGTGCTGTGGAGGCTCGTCTCGCAAAGGTTCGCTTAGCGGAGGGTCGCTTTAGCGATAGGAACTCGACTTCAGAAGGGTATGTGTAGCACAAGGTCGGGTAGACATCCGGGTCGAGCGGGTTCTAAATCAGGTTGATGTGGCGACTGCTGAGCTGACTCCAGTTGATGTCCTTAACGATAAGGGGTTGCGGCGGGTTAGATGTAACGTCCTGTTGGACGATAGCCTGTCGGACGTTATCAGGGATCCGTCTATCAGTGTCGAGCATAAAGTCGTAAAACTCGTCGGAAACCCGGTCTATATCCACTGTCGCTAGGTAAGTGACGAGGTTCCACATGATAGGATTGTCGAGGTCCGCGCCGCATATCTCGCCGTTAGGGACTTTCTGCATGTAGCTGTTATAGGTATACCTCTCCCGCGAGTTGGGAGAGGTCTAAGGGAAGGAGCCTGAGGCGTCTTTCTCGGTTTGGTCTAGCTTAGCAGGCTCATCACGGAAGAGGTGTTTGATCTGTGCCTCCCCTATAAGGGAGTATGCTTAGTATATCTTCATTAGGTACTAAGTTCCTTTGACTTTCACGACCGCTAGTAGTCCTAATTGTCTGCGAGCAGGGTACGGAAAACCCTGGCTCGTAAAATCTCCACCCCAGTGCTTGCTAAGGTGCTGCTTGCTGATGATATTGAAGCGATAGCAAAGCTTAGCGAGTCGTCCGACATGCATATCCATTAGCATGACTCTGGAAGGCGGGAGTTGTTCTCTATTTGGGAGGAAGGATGGTAGCTAGCAAATAGTCGTGTACATAAGGAGATGCGCGGTCCGCTTTATGTCCATCTCGGAATGCGATGCCGGCTTAACCTCCGTAGAGGCGGTCTTCGCGCCGGGTGTCTATAGCTTATAGAAGGGCTTGCGGTGTCCTTGCGTACGGGGGTGTGCCATTCCGCCGCTAGCTATTGTGGTGACTGGTTGTGCTTGAATAGGGTTGTTGTGCAGGTTTGTAGTAACGTTAAGGGCGGCCTCTAAGTGTTGGGGCCAGAGGTTGCGGAAGTCGACAAGTCCGTTGACGAGGTTTCGTGCAGCGAGACCGTAAGAACGAGCTTGCAGGACTGGTTCGCGTGAGGTGAAGCCGTAGGTTTGCAGGAGAATCGGGTAAATGATTTCTGCGAGTGATTGAACGAGGGTAGTAATGATCGGGTAACCAGTGCGCAAGTCGGTGTACTTTTCTTCGCAACGCTTAATGGAGCGAAGATCGGCGGACTCGATCGCGAAGTCAGAAGTCGAGCGGAAAAGCGAGAGGTCGCAAACCACGTCCTCGTAAATGGAAAGGACTTGATCGGACTCCTTCTAACACACCAGGTGCTTGAACTCAGGAATGTAGAGGCCTTGCTCTCTGGCGCGGATCGCTGCCTCTTCGAGGGTCTCTTTTAGAAGGACGACTCCCGCTCGCACTAGTTGGCTGAGTGTGCGGAGGGTGGAGCCGAAGTGCGCAGTCAGGGCGGGTTCCGGAGTGTTAGCGGTCTCACTTCTCGAGTCGGACTCGTTCTCTTTCGGGGCGTCGTTCTGTGCGGTAGGGAGGTCAGGCTCCGTGTCCACACTGGCGCGGGATTCGTGTTGACCCGTAGTGGAATCCTGGACAGGGGCAGAACGCTCCTTCGCCTCTTCGGTGGTGAATTTGTTCTAGGTGTCGTGGTCAAATGCGTCAGCGAGTTCGACGTTTAGGCTGTCCTGTGCGATAGAACCCCGACTGACAAATTTCACGGTGTTGAGGTTACGGAAGTTTGCTAAACAATACGCGCGTAAGAGGCTGTTTAAGATTTGGCAGCCGCTTTGAATGGTGTCGTCGTCGTAGAAGATGTAGGAAGTGATCCTCCGTGTGAGACGGTTGCCAAATAAAAGATTAAGATCCTTGACGAAAACCTGGCGTTTCCAATGGTGTGCGAGGTTTGCGGCGAAGAACAAGACTAAGGCGGATTCGTGCCCCTAACGCAAAGTGCTAGGAAGGTCGTTAGAGAGCGACTGTCTAGGGAATAAGCAGCTGTGCTTTTCGAAGAACTTTTCCTACTTTTTCGAGAAACCGGTTAGATAGGCCGGGACGTGGTCGTCGGAGGGCGAGCTTTCGGGCGAGTCTTGTATGTTCAGGTCGGCGTTAGTAGGCGCGAAGTCCATCCAAGCGCGCGGGTCGCACTTCGTGGCGTATTGGACTCCTTCTAGAGGCTCAGTAGCTTCGTAGCGGAACTAGAGCTTTTCAGGAATGTCGTAGGACTGGTTGTAGTTTGCAATCCAAAGGTCAGTGAAAAGATTATGTCCTAAACGTATAGGCGCGTCGACAGAGAACAACTGGACAGTCAAAGCCTAGGACTCTTTGTTACAGTACGTAAGTGCTGCAAGCAGGAGTCGGAAGTCGTTGAAGGCCCACTCTTTATCTAAGTTGACAGCAAGCAGGAGAGCCACTAGCCACTTGGAAGTCCACGCGATCTCGTAGGGTGGTTCGCAGGCTAGGAAGGTAACGTCTTGTTCTCGAAGGACCTTAGCTTAACCTTCGATAAGGAACCTCGTTCCCTTCCGGAAGGCTGTCCGCTCGAGCGCCAGGGTTTCCCGCTTTGACGCTAGAGGGACAAATAGTTGACCTAGGTCGGAGTATAAAGTATCGGACTCCTCGGCCAGCTCACGAACGATCTCCTCGTAACCGGGGCTGTATCGGAGTCGCGAAGCGGCGTTATGTGCTGCAAGATTTTGTTCGGAGACAGGTAGTAGGGTGGAGGAGGGGAGTTGCGCCGTTGTAGGTGATAGCGGATAGGTGTCCTCGACAGGGGCAGGCTCTTGTGAGAGGACGGTGCCCACAACCTGGTGATTCGCCTTGCGAGCCGCTAGTGTCGCTGTTCTAAGAGAAGTGGCTAGCGGAGGAGGGACTTCCAAATCAGGAGTAAAGTGTGATAGTGCGTAATTAGGGGAACGTGTTCGGTCGCCGACTAACGATCGGAAAGCTTCTTCGTCGACCTGTGAGCAATAACGAATGCCGCGGATCTGCCTTATGCCTAGCAGATAGAAAAGGGAGGTGTGGCCGCTCTGACGGAGTCTTTCGACGATGTCCCTACCGCAGAGGTAGGGTTGGCGGAAAAAGATGTAGCTCGCGATGTCACCTACGTGCGTGCTAGTAACAAATGCGTTAAGGAGTTGGTGAAACTCGTCACGGTACCACCCCTTCCGTAGGTTAGCTAGTGCAAGTTGCGCTGGAGGGCAGTTGGAGACCCACTAGAGGTCCGTAGGAAGGTTTTCAAATTAGGGAAAAAGCAGTTCTTAGTGCTTAAGGAGAAGACGCTGCTATAGGGAGACGAATCCAAGCTCGAAGCTCTCATTCATGTGCTCCTAGGGTGTCGTGCACCGCGGTCAACGTAACAAGGACGTGTTTGACCGAGGAGGGAATATGCTTAGAGGACGAACTAGGTTGGTATGCTTGTAGTAGGGTGTAATTGTGTAGATATAAAGGTTTGTGAAGTTTAGTAGATGTGTTGTGTGGTGCAGACACGAAAAAACAAATGGTGTCGCCACTGCCGCGGAGGTGTCGCGACAATCGTAAACAAACAACGGCTTGTCATATGCTAGAAAGCAACACGACTCCTTAAGATCAAACGGCCACACGAAAGGTTGCGGGCATGCTTTGAAGAATACCGATGCCAACTTGGTCCTGTCCTGCTGAAAAACATGCTTCCGAAAAATGATCCACGTCCTGGAGGAAGATTCACAACCCCTAAGGGTGTGAGGCGCCCGCCTTCGCGCTAGGACGGCGCGTCTTTAGGCGACGGAATCCTCCATCATTAGGGTGTTGGCGTTCATAGTCGTCGATCAGGTCCCTGGCGTTGCCAAGATCATCCTCGTCATACTAGGCGTTGTGGAGGTTGTTCCAACCCTTCCACTTCACACGATATTAGGTGACCGTCGCTCCTTTCCTAGTAGTGATTCTTTTCGCGACCAGTCGTTCGATTTCGTACTGGTCTGTGGGATCATCGTTTGCAACGGCGATCGGACCTGGCTCGTAGCCGGCTGTCCTTCTAAAAGGATCATCTCCCTTCGGCGCCGGTTCGATCTAGGCGATGGACACTACTAGGTGGATCTTGTACGCGGCTAGGAGCTCTAATCGGTAGGCGAGGCTGCCGACCTTAGCGAGCACCTTAAAAGGGCCTTCTCGCTAATGGCTGAGCTTAGCCGGCATATCTCCGACTGACTTGTACCTGTAGTGCAGGCGGAGGAACACCATATCTCCCGGGCGGAGGGACAGTAGCTTATGCTTGCTGTCGTACCTTTCTTTCATAAACACGTTGGCTATAGCGATGGCATCCTAGATCTCGCGTCTAATCGTGGCTCGTACCGCGGCGTGGTCTTGCTCCGGAAGTGAGTCCAGGACATTCAATGAGTCAAGGTTGGTCTTGAATCCTATGATGGCCTCGTTGGGGGCATAGCCGGTAGTCGCGCTGCGAGAGTTGTTCAGAATAGACTGCAGCGCAGGCAGACATTCACTCTAGTCGCGGTCCGGCGAGCCCGTCACGAAGTATCGCATAGCTATTTCCACCGTCTGATTCGTTCGTTCCGACTGACCGTCCGTCTGTGGATAGTATGCGGTAGCAGCAAGTATACGGACATTGAGGAGCTTCAGGACCTTCGCCCAGAATCCGGAGAGGAAGCGCGGGTCTCGGTCGCAGATGAGGACTGCGGGTATGGGCCAATCCATCTTCTGAAGTTTGACGAGCCAACGTTCAGCCTATTGTTCAGCGCTCCAGTCGTCTCTACCTGTGATGAGCGCGACCTTCTTAGACATCTTATCAGTAGCGGTGAGTAAGGCATTCTTGCCCTTCTTCGTCGTCGGTAAGGGCATCACGAAGTCCATTGTTATTTCGCGGAAGACCTCCAACCTAGGCTGTATTAGATTCAATTCTCTATAGGGCGCATGTCTGAGCGTCTCGTTCCTGCGGCACTCCAGGCAGTAACGAATATACTTCTTGAGCTTACGCGAGAGATAGTGTATGAAGAAGGACTCCTAGACTCTGTCGTATACTCGCTGGAACCCTTGATAGTGTCTCTCGTCGTAAGCCTGTCGGAAGATGTCTGGCACTATAGAACGCGGAATACACAAACGATCTCTGCTGTTCTCGGTGTCCCTCGCGTATAGCAGTCTGTTCCTTTCAAAGAACAGGAGTCCTAAAGGGCTGTTGAACTCGTCTCCGCGGAGACCGCTTCGCGCGTTAGGGCGAAGCGCTAAGGCGTCGTTAGTGGAGTTAGCCGCGTTCCTCGCCTGCGCTTAGAGGACCATTTGCAACACACGCGCCTAGTAGGGGTCATGTTCGTACTGTAGAGCTAGTCTCTCCCGGAATTCGGCGTCTATCTCTACGAGCATGACATGGAAAGTTGGCGCGTCTCTACGATGCTAATCATCGGCGTCGACGTCCAGCATTTCCGTGTCGGGGTCTTCGCCTAGTTTCTTCGTTATTAGACGGCTGAGAGCGTCCGGCACGAGATGGATTCGTCCCAGTCTATACACCACGTTAAGACGGAAAGCCGACAGGTACGTAGCCGCTCTGACGAGTTTGAGGTTCAATCGATCAGTAGAGGTCGTAGTCGTCAATAAGTGGTGCTTAGTTAATCTAACTGCAGCGTGATGGTCGGTGAACACCGTTACTAGATGTCGGCTAGCCTGCAGGTGGTGGTGTAGCTTCTTTACCACCTAGGTGACTCCACCGACCTCGAGTTCTGTCGGCCAGTACCTTGACTCGGCGGGCGTCAGCGCTTTGCTAAGGAAGGTGACTATTTGAATGTCCTTGCGTGGAAACAACAGCGCCCGACTGTTCTCTATAGCAGGATCTGGATCTCCCTTAACTATATACATTATTGCGCCTGTACCCCACTCGAAAGAGGAGTCCACGTCTATGTACAGACGACGGTCCGGATCCGGATGGAACAGGAGGGAGTCCGCAGAGTCCGCGAACTGTTGTTGCAAGAGTACGAACGAGTTCTTGAGTTCGTCTATATCCGGAGGATCATCTCCGCTGCCGAGCAAAGTCCGAGCCGCATATTTCTTTCTAGCACCACCTTTAACGGGTCCAGCCTTTAACAGGCGGGTCTTCTCACGCTGTAAGGGTTTAGAAACCTAAGCGTAATAAGGTATAGAAGTGCGGAGCCAATTGGTCAAACCAATATAGTATTCTAGCTTCTGCAAGGTGTGTGGGAACTCGAGTGAGGTCAACGCCTTGAGTTTCTCTTCGTGCGTGGCCATGCCTATACCGCTGACATGCTGGCCCAACAAAGTGGTAGACGGATATCCTAGGAAGGACTTCTTAGGGGACACGCTTAAGCGTCTCTTGTTCAGGATTTTGAAAACCTTATCGAGATGGCGCTAGTGGTCATCTAAGGTCTTTGAGAAAATTACCAAGTCGTCGATGTATGCTCGCGCGAAAGCTCGGCATAGCCGCAGGAAATTGTCTATCGACCGCTAGACATGCTGTACCGAATTGCAGTAGCCTATAATTGCTATACGAAAAGACTCCTAACCTCGGTAAGTGTTGATAGTCATCTTGTGCTAGTCTTCTAGCGCAATCGGAAACTGGTAGAAGAAAGAGATCATGTCTACAGTGGAGATGTATGTGCAACCGGCTAACAGCGCAAACATATCGGCTTGTAACGGGACTTAGTAGGAGTCCGGGATCGAAATCTTGTTCGCGCTACGGATGTCTACCACCGCGCGACCTTTGTCGACGACTCCTCCTTTCCCGTCGGGAACCTTCTTCTAGACAACAAATACTAAGAACCCGAAAGGTGTAGGTTGTGTAGTGTAGACGACCTTCCCTTGTCGTTGCATCGGATTAAGGGTATTATCCACGACTTTCTAGTCTCTTTTCCCGAGATTATACATCTTAGGTTTTGGAATATGGTCGAGGTAGTCATGCTTAAAGGGTATCTTCATCTATTGTTCCTTTGGCATGTCGACTACAGTACCGCGGTCTCTCCACAAGTCCGGATATCTCTCGACGACTTCTGCGAGGACATTCCGATCGTCTTCGGATCCATAAATGGTCACCCTACTCTGGTGAAGCCATTCCTGATCTTTGTCTACGACTGTCTATGAAGGGCGGAGAGCGGCGATGCCGTGTTCGTTATCATAGACTGCGTATGCCCCTTCATATTCGCACTCTATAATCATTCCCAATCGATTGTTCTGGGGAAGGATCACCAGCGAGTCGGTATCGTTCCGGACCATGGTGCGAGTGAATTGACTGTCTACAAGGTGGTTGTAGACAGCAACGCCCGCGGTCTGTCTATCGGACTCGAAAGCGTAGTCCCTGTCGTCAGGAAGGTCTCCGACAAAATGTATAGGTACTCTAACTACCGATTTAGGCAGGACTACCGTCCTCTCGGTAGTTGTGACGACCTTTTGCACGATCGGGCCGCCCTTACGTTTAACTTTAATCGGAATGTCGACCTTGCCGGCTATCGTGGCCAGCCTCAGCCGCGTGTTTATTAAGATGTCTTCCGGCCCGATAACATCCATCCCGATCAACATCTTTGCCTTAAGGTTGTCCACGAGGTGAACCTTACGTGTAGTCTAGAAGATTGCCGGTCTACCTTTATGAGTCCCGGGAAACGCTAGGGGGACATTCGCATATTGTATCGACTTGGTCTTGCCAGTGACGCCGCCTAATAGGATCGAATCCTCCATCTCCAGTATAGGCAGGCCTGGGTAGGCTCCGACTAACCACTTCCTGTCCGCTAGTGTGATAGCTGTTCCCGTGTCAAGGCACACCGCGACGTCGGTCTCGTTCCTATTTACTAAGCGGACTCGAATCTTGCATCAGGTATAGAACCAAGTGCGGTACGCGAGACCTCTTATGTTCGCGGGTTTGACATTCGCGGACTAGATGATCTCCGGCTGCAGTGTTTTGCTTTCTTTAAGGTTGGAGACCTTTAGCGACGCGCCAGCTTAACGGTCCTTCTTGCGGTTTTTCTTCGACGATTTCAACGCGTAGCTGCCTAACGCCTTTAGGAGGACCTTAGTTACGGCCGTGTTTTTCGAAACTGTTAGTAAGCCTTTTAAGTGGCTAATACAGATGTGTTTATGTAAGGTATTGTTCGACTGGAAACGGTTGCTGCACGTCTTGCAGATAAGGTCCGGCTTAAGTGAACCGGAGTATAGCTACAAGGTCGCCGCGAGTGGCGAGGACTTCGTCAGCTGCACTAATGCCTGCAGCGAGGTCGGCGACCGTCCTCCTACAGAGACGAAATTAGTGTCTTTAAACGACGCTGACGAAGCAGAGTCCGAGTCTGGAGCGTCATCCGGCGCGGTCTCCTTATAACTTCTGTTATCATCATTATCAACGTGATAATTTCGTCGCCGTTCGGAGTCGCGCTAGCCTTCACGTTTATCATCGGACTTACGATCGTTCCATCGCTAGGACGAGTCCTTGTTGTTTTCGTCTCGCCGGCCCTAAGAGCGGCCTGCCGACTCCCTCGTCCTAGTGGACTCGCGGTTTCGATCGTCGCGTTAGTTCTAGGACTTGCCTTCGTTTGGCTTAGGGCCGGTCGTCTTTAGAGTCGTCACCTCCTTCTTATCGTCGTCTCTTGAGTAGCGAGGTTTGAAACGGTCTCGTCCCTCGTCCTAGTATCGCGCTTAGTCGTCCTAGTTGCGCTAGCGACGCGTGTCTCGGAGAGAGCCGTCCTAACGGAGATTAGACGAGAATCTTCCTGTTTTGGCGGGTCCTTCGGCAGCACGACCTTTACGGCCGTATCTGTCGAATCGCCCTTCATCACCGTTGTCTCTGTCGTACTTACAATAAGAATAATAATTAGCTCGCTTACGTGCCTGGTCTTCCTAGGTCTCCGCGTAGGCTTCGCACTTACTAGTGAAGGAGTCCAGTATAGTGTATGCGTTCGGGCGATGGATGTTGATGCGCAAATCTGGGTCGATACCTTTAAAGGCTACTAGCAACTGTTGCTCTAGTGCAACGAAGTTTGCCTCCTTCGCGTACCTGATGGTCGCTATAATATACTAGGCCACGGTCTCGCCATTCTTGACGGACGTCTAGTCGTACTTTTAGGCTAGCATCTTTTCTATGGCTCTAGTTGTAGACATCTTGAACTTTTTGAAAAGCTCTTATTCCTAACGTTCGATTCCTTTACCACCTCGGATCCACGTGCGGACCTCTAGCGGAAGACTATAAATGAACTAGGTTGCCGCGGTGCCTTAAAAACAATGGTTGAGGTTTATGCGGACTATATGATCCGGCATAGTCATCGCATAATCCAACGCCGCTTAGATGAATATATGGACCGAACGGTAATAGATCTTTCCGCTGTATTGCACGACGTCTCCTTCACCGTAGTCAGGCCCGAGGTTCGGATTGAAAAAACCCACACGCTCTGGTTTGAACTCCGGTTCCTTCCGGGTTTCGTACCGAGGAGGAATGTCTGAGCGAGGATCAGATCGGGAGTACGCCTCGTCTCGCAACTGAGGGACTCCTCCTATCGGACGGAAACCATCACGCGAACCTAGCGGGTGTCCCGCCGCTGCGCCATCTCGTCCTGCACTATAGTAGGCAAAATGAGGAAGCTCCTCGTAATGACTTAGAGGTCTTTTACTGCGAGGTGCCTAGTCGCCTAGAGAGGGACCGTAAGGCTGTGCTTCACGCTGTGGGACTTTAGCTATCTCCCTAACAATAGATTGCGTGTGTTCGGCGAGGATCCTCTGCAGGTCGCTCATCGTGACATACTCTTTAGCTAGCGGACGCGGATCCCTATAGGACTCCGTTTCACGCTCGTACTGCTGTTGCTGCGGGTATTGCTCGGGGGGAGGGGCGTTCTCACGGCTCCTAACAAAATCCTGGATGTCTTAGTTTACAGCTCGCTACAACTTACGACGCACCTGTTCGAGTTCTGACTGGAGGGCAAGATTCTCGGCGAACACCCTATCGGTGTCTTCGAAGCAAGGGGACAGCTCGTCTTCGACTTCGCGGGTGTCCCTAGGTTGTCCTCCGGACATGTACGCGCTAGGGACGTCTGCTATTAGGGAACTGTTGACAGTGTGTCTTGTAATAGGTGAGTAGGAGGGAGGTTAGGGAGTCGACTCTCGCGCCTAAGGACTCCAGGGTGTCTCTAGAGGCCGTTCACACGACTCTGTCTTACGACCCTCGACTAGAATCGTTTTAGGACTCGGAGTAGGAGCTTCGATCGTCGGAGGAGGCGGCGATGTCGACAGATTCAATGCGGAGGTAGACTCCGCAAGGAGGATTCTTAGGAACTCCTCCTAGTAGTATGAAGAGGTAGTCACCGTCGCAAACTAGAGTCTGAGCCTCTTCGCAGCTCTTGTGATCTGTAACTTATCAATCAACCAGCCCCTAGGGAACCCGTAATCGTTCCCTTGTTAGCTTGCGAGAAAATTCCTGGATCGTTAACCGACTACTTCAGGGTAGTAGTAGATCACGAAAGAAGCAAGGAAGTCGACGGTCTTATCTTTCTTCTTTAGGATTCGTTCCCGCCCTAGGTCGTCGGCGAAGTTCACAATCTCTTGTACGAGGATAATCACCGAGTCAGAAACGTTAGGGAGGTGTCGGTTTTGATAACTAGGAAGCGGAGACACTAAAGCTAGTTTGACGGTTGGCAGCACGAGTCCGCCCTAAAAGGAGGACAAGGAAAGGAGTGTCGGGGTTGCCTAGAGGTCTTTTAGGAGATAGTAGAGGACTCGTATGAAGTCGGTTTAGTCAACGACAGAATGTTGACGAGGTATGTTGCCGAGTGTCGCTTTAGGAAGGACTGGTCCTCACGGTCCTCGAACCACAGTTGTCGAAGTGAATAACTAAGTGTACGCGACGAATCGCTAGTTCCGTAATGCGTTTAGTCGCCGCAGAATCGGACTGTAGTAGCGCTGTATAAAGACAGCTAGTAATCAGTAAGATTTAGTTCGATAGAACCCAGCTACTATGTTGTCGCGGGCTAGGGAGTCCTGTAGTCACGCTGCGAGTGGAGAGGACTCCTCCTATGCGCAGTAGTAGGCAGAGGAGTCCTATAAGGAGCGGAGGTAACAATCAGGAGTCCTTAGAGGCGTCGGACAGGCAAAACACACCAATCTACCAGTGGAAAATGATCTCAGCAGACGAATGTGTGTCTCATACTATAAACTATGAAGGAAACTCTATGTAAAGGACGCTAATAACAGTAAGGGAGTCGCGCTCCCCAGTGCGGGAGTCGCGAGTCGTAACACTTATACTATTATACATACTAACTATCTCTTATTTAGAAAGAAGGCGTAAGCGTAATAGGGAGCCCTTATCTACACCCTTAGGTAAGCTTACTAACAATGAGTTTGACTATATGTATGTAAGTAGGCAGTGTATAACGACCCTAATAAGGCGACGAGGCTTATCTAGCCTCCGGTCTACTCTATTACGCTCTTAGACAGGATCCTAGACACTAAGTCTCCGCTATGCCCTATCTAATTCAACGTAAGTAGTATTTATACTAGTATTTGTAGTAGTATCTAACTCTCTTCTAGGCTACGCATAAATGCGTTAGAGCAATCTCGAGTAACTGAAAATGCACTTACGACTAAAGAGCGGCAATTACAACTTAAGGAACGCAGATTGCAAATCTAATATAAGAGAGATAATTATATAATTAGGCAACATAAGAGGCTTCTTAAAATTTCTTGTTAAGAGCATACATTTAAGATGGAGTAGATTAGGATTAGAGCATAGCTTAGAGAAGAGCAAGAACAGCATAATATATAGAGCAAGAACGATACCGATAGTTATACTAGTATAATATTAGTAAATAAAGTAATATTAGTTGAAAATTTAGCTTTATAAAGATAACTAATAGTCTAATTAGTAGTAAGTAGTTTCTAAACCTAATACTATTATATACTAGTATATATAAAGGCTATAGCTATAGGAGCTCTAAAGGTTAGTACTAGTATAGATACTAGGATTTAAGGTTAGATAGCTATAGCTAGTATAAAGGTCGATACTAGTATAAATACTAGAATATAAAGAAGTTATAGCTAATAGAGTAAATACTAGTATACGTACCAAAGTATAAAGAAGTTATAGATATACATACTATATAGTAAATACTAGTATAAATACTAGAATACAAAGAAATTGTAGCTAGCTATAGCTAGTATAGGATAAATACTAGTATTAACACTAGTTTTGCTAAGCTATAACAGATATCTATATTATAAAGTAAATACTAATTTAAATACTAGTATTGAAACTAGTAAAAAAAGCATTTTAAAGACTAGTATTTGATCTATATACTAGCTCTTAGAAACACCTAAAGTAACCTTT
>NHNY01000056.1:0-14324 GCA_002786065.1 Microcyclospora pomicola | reverse complement strand
TTTCCCAGAGTCGTTGTCGAGACACCATCTGATCGCGGCAAGTAGTTTCATCAAGTCAGCGCTTGTAGCTTGGAGCTGTGCAGGCAACGTGAGTCGGGTTGTACGAGTGCCGTAGACGTTAGTGGCTCAAAGAGCAGCCTTGTGGACGTATCGATACTTTCATCACAACAATTCTCGCTTATCGTGTAGGTGGAGTGAAGATAATGTCCTTTTCCTACCTACTCGTCCTATCTATCGTGCAATTTCCGTGTCTGCATCCAGCATGGCGGAACAGAATTGTTTGGTTCCAACTTACAGTCCTCCGTACACCTGAATTTCAATGTTGGCCAAACTGCATGCGGTGTTTTTGAGGGTTCCTCCACGAGAATTGCTCAATCGTGCAGTCACACATATCTGCGTACTCAACTGTCGCTCCGATGTCTCGCGATCTCACACCTGACCATATCCTCCGGGAAACCCTCGCTGTCCAAAACGAAGCTCACCGATCCTTTGTTCGAGCCAAACCCGAGCTTGTAGAGCAAGATGGTGGATTATCGCTCACCGTGCTTGGTTGTGGCACTATGGGTATTGCCATTCTAGGAGGGATTCTTGATTCACTATCGAGCGCGTCTTCAGATGAGACCGAAGCTGGTGGAAAAGCTCAAGAGACGCCAGAAAGGCTCCCAACAAAATTCAATGCCTGCGTACGGCGGCACGAGAGCGCAGAAAGAATCAGGAAAGAGTTGAGCAAGTACTCATACTTCAAAAACGTGACTATATACGAGAATGAGAATCTGAAGGCTGTGCAGCAGGCCGACATCGTCCTGCTTGGTTGCAAACCGCACATGATTAGCGACGTGCTCAAAGCTGACGGCATTGGTCAAGCATTGGAGGGCAAGCTCTTGATCAGTATATGCGCCGGTGTTACTGAGCAGCAGATCGCTTCTTCTGTCCCTGCCGCGCTCAACTCGAACCCATGTACTATAGTGCGTGCAATGCCAAACACTGCTGCTGCGGTACGCGAGAGCATGACCGTGATTGCAACCTCCAACCCGCCACTTCCCGCACAAACGAATAATCTCATAACCTGGATTTTTTCCCGCATTGGTCGAACCGTCAATCTGGCCCCCGGCCTGATGGATGTAAGTACAGCCTTGTGTGGTTCCGGACCAGCGTTTGCTGCTCTGATGCTCGAATCCATGGTCGCCGGTGCTGTTGCGATGGGTCTGCCCAGAGACGACGCCTATGTCATGGCCGCGCAAACGATGCGGGGCACGACAGGACTGGTTCTAGGAGGTGAACATCCAGCCATCCTACGAGACAAGGTGTCAACTCCTGGCGGATGCACCATAGGTGGCCTTCTGGTCCTTGAGGAAGGCATGGTTCGTGGCACCGTGTCGAAGGCTGTCCGGGAAGCAACAGTTGTGGCGAGTCAACTGGGACAGGGCAAGGTTGGAGTCAATGGTACCAGGAGAACCTGACCTTGGGCAGGATATCACGAAGTTGCATGTTCAAACGCACTCAGTGCTGCACACGATGCCGCTCCATCCCCAGGTACGATCTTTCCGATCATGACTGAGTTGTAAAATGCTCGCTTGACCACGTCCATATGCATGTCATCTCGGCAGTACTCCTGAATGTAGCTCTGCTACTCGCCGGCAGATGATAGACATCTAGAACCACCTCCACCCATCAGCCCCGGCGCAAAGCCAATTCCGCGAGGCCTTCCACTTGCTCTTAGGTTCTTCATGTGCTCAAGACGCCCACGACAGGAAGTCTACCCAGCTACACGATGACTGCCCCAAGGGTCGACATGGTCGATGCCGCAAGGCGTCTCTCACGATCTAATACTGAGCTGCATAGGTTCCTGCTCGCGGTACACGAACTTTTCAGCTCCCTGCGGACCACCTGGTCGTAACTTCATGAACTTGCTCCGTGGACTTGCTCGCTTGGATATTCCCAGATCTCGTAGATGGGAGCAGAACAGTATTGCACGAGCAATAGGAAGTTTGATGGTCGTCCTACAACGTGGCATGCTTCCAGTGTGAGACGGACCTCATGCCAGCTTTTCATCCTTCGGCAGCAGATCTCGAATACTGCTGCAGTCCTGCCGCTGCTTGATCGTGACGAACCTCCTTAGTTCGAGCTTGTTAGCTTACTTATAATCAGATGAGTATTGGAACAAACACTACTTCGCAACTCAGAGTCAACAAAATGCATCGAACACGCCGACTCTTCTCGATCTCACGCCCTTGTGCTCCTTGTCCTCTGGTCATTCCTATAGTTTGCCGGCTCTCGGACTTTGCGAAGCCACTACAGGAAGGGTTTACCGATACTCGTCTCAGCTTCTGCAATGATGGCTTGTTTCACCTCCTTCATGGATGGGAACCCTGCGTGCCAGCACTTCTGGATCACATTACCTAAAAGTGGCAGTCTAGCAGTATCAGGGAATTGTTTCTGTTGTATGCGCTTTCTGATCTCCTCTCGTTTTTCCGACTCGCGCACCTCGGGCCATGGGTCATGCATCATCACCATATACCATATCGCAGTACCTAAAGCAAAGAC
This sequence comes from Microcyclospora pomicola, assembly GCA_002786065.1. Classification (NCBI taxonomy): domain Eukaryota; kingdom Fungi; phylum Ascomycota; class Dothideomycetes; order Capnodiales; genus Microcyclospora; species Microcyclospora pomicola. The sequence continues at coordinate 11,780 of NHNY01000056.1, read as the reverse complement.
CTCGGTGGTCACGGATACTCCTGTCGTGCTTGCCACGTCGGTGTCGTCGTCAAATATCAGCCTGTATTGCAAGCGGTATGAGGAGTGTGAAATGCTTCCATCTATCGATGCTCCAGCCCAGTCTCCTACTTTCAGGTTCAGATCGCCATCAAGGAAGAAATTGATGCAATGGATGTCGGAGTCGAGCACTCTAAGCGTGTGCGCGAAATCTAGCGCTTCTGCCTGCGTGGCCCAGCGATAGAGGAGTTTGGTATCTGTGCTGACATCTGGATGCCCGCCATGATTACGACGCCAAAGAAACTCGTGTAGATCATGGTTTCCTGCGAAGTCGAGCACAATCGGGATGAAGTCCGTAATAGGTCAGAATCATGGACGGAGGTTTGTTTGCAGCAAAACGCTCGTATGCCGCCCTTTCCGCTGCGAACGTCCTTTCACTACTCTCGTGATTGAGAACCTTCACAACTTTGGTAGGGCCACCAGGAATCGATAGTACTGTGGAGTTATATCCGTGGCGAGTAAGAGGTCGGACGTTGTCCATTTGTGCTTGCTGCGAGTTGAGAAGAGCCATCACACTATCGTCTGCTGCGGCGTGTATTTGACTCTGCTATATTGTCGTGCACAGCCGCACCTATGTTGCCCATGTCATGACATGTCTTGCGGCTGAAATCGTTCCTGCGGTTCTGTACTATAGACTGCGAAAGGTGATTGTGACTCGGGAAGCACAAATGTGACGCCACGCTCCATGGGATGTGCATACATTCCAGTATCATCCGACGAGATCTTTGCTTGATCTGTGCGAGCTATGGCGTTCGCGAGGATACCTTTCATGATACCTGTCCTACTCATAGCATTCACCATTGGTCCGAAAACACCTCAGGCTTCGAAATGCTCGGAAAATGCCGCTGACGGCGCCGACATGCCGTGCTTTCAAGTCATGATGTACTCAGTCGCATATGACAACATGCAGCCACGTATCTCATCACTGAGAATTGATAGACACTGCTGAGACGTGGGGCCACGGCAGTTAGCTCTTCGTGCCGGGTTTGATACGATGTCGCACGCCTACCGATGCACCCTTGCCAAACAGTACGACATCAGAATGGACTGTCGCGAATTCTGTTCGCCGGGAACCTCCCCTTTCTCGCTGCACTGCATCGCAGCCTCGCATAGAGATCACTATGGAAAGCCTTCCTCACTAACATTGGCATGGCTCGAGCATAAGGTAGCTAGGGGCTTAAGATCCCCGCATCCCCATCCGATTCGAGTCCATTCAAGACAGGCTGACAGCATTGACCAGTGCACCAGCAATGCGCAGGACATTCTATTGTCGACAGATGCTGAATGCGCTTGTTTCATCGGGAGCGCAACCTGAACTGCGGTCATGCTATCCATTCTGCTCCTACACCGCTTGGCTGGATTGTCTTGGTGTGGCTTGCCGTGCACATGCTGTTTCCGGCAAACGGACGACACATACGTGCCGCCATATGCAAAGTGTACCTCACCCACCACCATCGCTCCTCATCGCAGGTAAGCTACGCATAGGCTAATCCTATCGAGGGCTAATAAATCGCTCTAGGCAATAAGATGCACGTAATGAGTCAACATGACGTTACTCGACCGTCTTCATCCACGACTAGCATCAAATATATGTGGCCTCAAACCAGATACCTGTCGACCGACTGGTTGTCTCAGCGCATGATCCACCGCGTCCCATACGATACCACAGTGGTCGCACCCATTCGTAAGTCTGTTCGACATGAGGAATGTCTTACTCCAATCGTCACCAACCACTTTTCGACCCCATCAGTCGTGAGAGAGGCCAAAGAACACCAATGCGAGGAAGCATGCGAGCACAGGGTCCTAGCGGTGGTGTATGTACGGCCATGACTTGCCGTCAAAGAACTAACTGTGCCAATGATGTATGCGTACATGACTTGGCGCTCCGGAGTTGAGCTAGTCATTGTGAATCGGGATAATACAGCATCATCCCATGATATGGACAGGGTTCAGGCACGCCCGGGAGGCCAGAAATATGGGTCAAGTGGGCCTCATGCAGCTCCGCCGACCATATCGAGAGCTAATTGTCCTATCATCCGGTAAGGTAAGGTAGGTTCGTGAGCGGACGGGATCATACTAAGATCTGCCCGAGGCTGTGGAAATATATATATCGAGGAGCAGGTCGCAAAACCTGCTCGGTAACTGCAACTATACTCGCATTTTCCGCTGCTTCTCGTCTCATCCAACTCAAAAGATGTCTGCTGCCATCAATAATGGTACTGCCTCCGGGCTCTTGTCCGAACAGCTGTACAGTACAGTCACTCCAGAGAAGCTTGCATTGTTGAGACTCGGCGCCATTGATGAGGATACAATCAATGACACTTTCTCCGAGCCAGAAACTTCAGTCGGGGGGCGTGGCGCCAAGGGACATCGAGGCTTCAGCTCTTTCGGTGCATCTGCAGGTGGCAGTGCCCTGGCCCGCACGACACGTCAAGCCAGCAGCACGACCACACGGCGTCAATCGTCTTTCATGCAGAGTCATCGCAGGCAGATGTCCCTGGAACTGAGCGCTCATGCCGGAAGACGATTCAACACCCTGATGGAGCTCATGGATAGCGCCTTCAAAGAAGCCACCAGCATGAAAGAATACTGGTCGCAGTTGATGAGTGAGCGAGAATCCGAGGACCAAGAGAAAGAGCAGTTGCTGCTGCAGATCGAAGAGATCTCTCAAACCCTCGAGCAGAAAGACAGCCAGCATGACCATCATCAGCGACAAGCCTTGAACCGGAAGAAAGAGCACGACAAATTGCTGATAGACCTCACAGCTACGCTGGGCGTAGTCGCCGAACAGAAGAGCAGTATTGCAAGCCGTGAGCTCGAGATAGAGCGTGTCAATCTTGAGCTCTCGGACGTCCGCGCTTCGCTCTCGCGGTCTCACATCGAACATGAGCAAATGCGAGCCAACTTTGAAGCATCCCAGACAAAGTGGCGTTTGGCCGATGGTGAGCTTGTACACGTGAAAGGTATGTTACGAGACCCTCGACTGCACGTGAGTAGTGTCGGAACCTAATTTTCTTGTAGACGAGCTCGAAAAGGTTCGGAACGAACTTCGCAGTCTAAACCGTGAGCACGTGGAGTTGGGAAGCAGACATAACAGTCTTGGTCTTACGTTGGAGTCGGCTCGAAAGGACAACATCACATTGACGGAACGCGTACGAGTTCTGGATGTCGAGAAAAACGAGTTGTCATTCGAGAAAGACAAGTCCGACGCGAATCTGCGGAAGCAGGTCTTGAGAACAGAAGAGGTCCAACGCGAGGTTGCTGACATCACGGAACACAACAGACGTATCCATAGTGAGCACGTTAAACTCAAGGAAGTGATAGCGAGGCTCGAACTTGAGCGCGATGAGCACCAGGCTGCAGCTACTCGCTTCCGTACCGAGGCCAAAGAATACGCCACGAAGCTGGAAGACGCCGGAGAACAACGAAGCGATGCTCTCCTCAAAGTTGAGCAGTCGAAGCGACAAATCTCCAAACTCGAGGAAGCTTTGGTAGAGAAGGCATCCGAAATTGCTGAGTTCCAGCGTCGCCTTGACGGGAAGAATGAAGAATTGCTGTCGATCGTCGTGGAGAGAGATCAGCTCAAGGATGATCTGGCGAGTGAGCACAAGACGTTGCATGACGCTCGCCACAAGATCAGTGGCCTTGAAGAGTCCCTCAGTCAAGCCGAGATCAAGAGCACTCAACAACGATCGGAAATATACACCGCGACCGAGCGCATCAGAAAAGTGGAGCGCGAACGCGATGAGTTCCACGACAAGCATCACAAAGTTGTGTCCGAGGTTGAATCGCTCAAGGCCAAGATTCTGCTTCTACAAGGTGAAGTGCATGCCGCACACGAGAAAAGCCACCATTTGAACAGCGAAGTGGCGCGCTACCGACAGAAATACGAGGAAGTCACCGAGACCATCGAAGAATGGAACAACGATGGTGAGGATCTTGAACTTGAAATTGAAAGTCTTCGAGTCATGCTTCGCGAAGCACGCGAACAAAAGGAGAAGGCAATCGCAGCACGTAACACTGCCGACCGCGAACGTGAGGAGCATATTTCGCTGTACGAGGAAAAGTGTCGTGAGTTAGAGAGGTTCGAGGAGAGCGGTAGCCGGGCTACCTTTGCTCATGCCGGCGCACGTGGTCACTCTTCGTCTACGAGAATCGTGTCTACTAAGAGTGCGAGAACGTCTTCCGTACGAGGACACATGCACAGCGAGGAGAAAGGCGATGAGGAGGAGTTGTAATTTAGCATACCGTGAGTATCGGTAGCGAGAGACTTTGTAATCGGATCGTGCCGTATATAGTACTAGGATAGCAGTCTGTACAGTTTTCGCGACGGCGGCCTTCTACATCGCTTTTCCCACGATTATATAGTACCGCGGTTTATAGTATAATTCGAATTCTTTATAAGGCGATGAGACCTTAGGAGTTCGATACGAATATAGTAGATCGAAGAAGAGAACGGATCTGATGTAAGCAGAAGATTTCCTTTCGATGCCAAAAGTATGTTTTGCTCGCAGCAATCGCTTCACTTATGTTGGAGCAGCTGGCGACTTCAGTAAAGATATGGCCCTGCCAATTCTACAATAAAGTGCAGCTCATCCGAACCTACCACTACTCAAGCTCATATCGGTACTCTCGCAGGATCTCGGTCCCGATATCCAAAAGGTCCTTCAGGCTGGTCCGACTTGTTATGCAGTACCAGGCCAACCAGGTAATCTCATTGGTCCCCGGGCCATTGATCCAATCTCCTCGTTTTTTCAAGGAATAGGCGATCGGCACATTATCTGGATCTGCTAGTCGAGGCACGCGTAACAGCATGTCCCGTCCAGGATCTTCCGAGACGATTCGTCCGCTACGATCAGGGGCGACGAATTGCAGCATGCTACTGAATTGAGCCCCTTGCTGGAAAGGTTGGGCGAGAACGAGAAAGCGTTCTCGTTCTGCTGGACCAAGTGCGAACAGCATCTGTTGGGCAAAGTAGTCCACGCCATAGGTCATGGCCACGAGGATCGTCGCCATATATCCGGGTGGTCGAGCGTTATTCTCAAGCAGATATGCCGAGGCATGCTTACCGCTGCTAGCATCGTCCTGAACAAGCTCAAAATGGTTGGCGGACGGAGAGAACCTGAAGTGCACAGAGGAGTCCTTCAGACGGCCCTCGCAATGGAAAACACCGCCTTCGAAGCCCTGTCGCAAGATGCTTTGACCGATCTGATCACGGATCGTTGCCCGCTCGCCCTCTGGTAAGCGCGAGGGGAACACTACTTGCGTCTCCAAGAAATTGCCTACATGCTCGGGATCACCGGAGTCAGCTTTGGATGGATAATCGTCGCTGATTTCAGAGAAGATGATCTTGCCATCCAGGAGCACAAAGTTGGCGTCGAGCTCTGGTCCGTCGATGTATGGCTCAACCACACAGGCAGTCTGGGGGAAAACTGAGCCTGCGTGACGTCCAACAGCCTTCCGAACAGCAAGCTCCAATTCGTCGACATTGCTCGCGCGAGTAACGCACTCGCTTCCCCAGCCGGTGCAGGGTTTAACGATTACTGGAAACCTGATAGAGCCTGCCTCGGATCGTATACGATCGTGGAGTTGTTGCACCGAAGAGCATTCGAATGACTCTGCTGCGCTTGGCTCTAGCTTACGGGTCAGGAATTTGTCTCCGGCAATAGCGTAGGCATCTGGGGAGTTTGTAGTAAGGTTCAACTTTTGTGCTGCTTGAGCTACGGCTGGAAGACGGGCGTCGCTAACAGTCATTATTCCATCGAACGATGCTGGATACGCCGTGATCGCTTTGATCAGGCGATCTGCTAAGCCGCTGTCTGGTGTGATATCCGTTGGTACAAAGTCTTCGTACAGATTCGACCACTTAGGCTGTTGCAACCAGTGTCCCTGAGCTTCGAAAATGACAAGATCGATTCCTAGCGCGAGCGCCGTCTCCCACATGCGGACACTTCCTTCGGCATCTCCCCGACCCTGCACGAATGCAAGTCTTTTGCGAGGTAGTGCGTGAGGCAGAATCCAGCGATACGAAAGACGATTCTGAACTTCTGTGACAGCCAAGTCCTGCGCGGCCTTTAGGGATGCTTGGTCGTTCTAGCGAAGGACTGCAACTCCCAATGCCTGCGAAAGCCAGCTGGCCAGATTCATGTCTCTTGCGCTACTAGAAGCCGATTTGACGTGTTGCAGAGCCTGAACCAAGGAATGGACTCGCCCGAACAGCTGACACCCCTCTAAGCGTCGCTCAATTGCATCAGCACGAGCAACATAGCCATCGACTGTCGGGACCAGGGTGACAAGGCCGATGCCTGTAGCGGATATTTGGCCTTAGGAGGTCGTCACGTAACTCGTCAACACTTCTTGGATCAAAGGTGTATCTCCAAGAAATTGTCGCTAGGTATGGCTAGAGCCTATAACAGATCCTACCTACTATTCTATCGAAAAAGACACTGTCTTGTCGAGATTTCTCCTAGTAAAATCTAGAGCGCACTGACATTCTTGTAAAGTAAGACAGTCTATTGTTAACAGTCTACCTACTATTCTAGGAAAAAAGACATACTCTTATTCGGATTTTACATATAAAAGTCGAGCGTGTACCAACCTTTTTATAAAAGCTAACACTCTATTATCGACATTCTATTACTCGCTCGTCCTCTAGTTAAATAGTCTAAAATTAAGATATATATAATATAACTTAATTCTACCTATACTCTTCTTATAGTTCTATATATTCTAATATATTGTTTAGATGTTATATCGATATAAAGGTACACGAAATCTAGGTAAAGTTTATCTATACGATATAGTAATATAGAGTATACTATATATATCTAAGCACAAATTTACTACGCTGCTTTAACTAGTATATATTATATATTCTAAGATACTATACTCTTATTTATTATAAAGAGAATAGTAACTTGTCTTCTACGCTCGATCTTCGGAGTAGAATAGCTGTTTAATAAAGGTTAAGAAATTACTAGCTAATCTATAAGAGTCTGCTCGCGCGACCGCTAAACTACTACCTAGCGAACTGCCTATTAGAAGTGTAATCTTTAAGAGTTTACTTACGCGACTACTAAACTACTACCTAGCGAACCGCCTATTAGAAGCGTAATCTTTAGTAGCTAGACAACCTACCTAGATCTTATCGAGGTCGCTCTCGACACTACCGATATTAGCTACCTATATTTAGATAGTACGATATCTATTAAGCAACGTACTGTAGTTATAGAGCAGTTTAAGACCGACCTTAATATTATTGTTATAGTTATCTCGATTAAAGCTAGTAGATAGGGTCTTAATCTTACAGCCGCTAGTAACGTTTATATAATAGAGCTATAGTTTAACTCTAGTATCGAGTAATAGACTATCGATCGTGTTTATCGTCTTAGCTAGATACGCGACGTAGTTATCTACTAGAGTATCGACTTTAGTTTATAAAACACTCCGTAGCAGAACAGCCTTACGTAGAAGAGCCGTCCGACCTCTAACTACTAGAGTATCGACTTTAGTTTATAGAACACTCCGGAGTAGAATAGCCTTACGTAGAAGAGCCGTCCGACCTCTAACTACTAGAGCATCGAATTTAGTTTATAGAACACTCTAGAGTAGAAGTGTAGTTTCGGAGCCTTAGATATTAGAACGATGTCGCCTTCTTACAACTGTAGCTCTCTATTCTCCGCTTAACTAACTAGAGTACTAAGCTTAATAAAGTAATCGACGTTACTTCGATTATTAATCTTAATATCGTATAGTTTCGATATGTTTTCTTCGCGCAACTTAACTATATCTTACTAAGCTTCTAACGTAAGCTTAAGTAGAAAAGCTGTCCGACCTCTAACTACTAGAGCATCGACTTTAGTTTATAAAACACTCTAGAGTAGAACAGCCTTACGTAGAAGAGCTGCCCGACCTCTAACTACTAGAGCATCGACTTTAGTTTATAAAACAATCTAGAGCAGATTAGAGTTAAGAATAGTAAAGTGTCGCTAGCTAGCGATACTTTTAATATTATTATAGAGCTAGAAGTTACTAGTTACTATAAAGTCGTTAGACTAGAATAGTAAGGACTTCTTAGCTACATCCTTATCCTCGTCGCTCGCTATCTATTCTAATAAGAGGCCGATATTAGTAGTATATATCTACTATATTAGTATAGCGGCCCTTAGATATTTACTCCTTATGCTTAGGAGCTTTAACTTAAAGAAAGAAGCTGTTCCTTCTCTATAGATATCGTTAAGTCGATCTAGGTGTTAGGAAGGTTATAGGGATAGCCTAAATAACGCAGCACGTGCCTGTTAATATATGTGCTAAACTAATTAGTACGGCTCTATCTACGCTTAGACTAATCGGTTTAAGAATCGGTCTAATCTATTAACTCGATCAGACTGATTAATAGATTAGCCCTAACTAATCGCACGAATCTCCTTTATATATAACGGACGATGTTTTATAGGTAGTTAGGAGTTCGTGCTCAATTTATGTTATAATCTTTACTCTAGGTTGAACATCTACCTTAATCTTATAAACCCCTTCCTCCCTTGTCCTATCGAACACACTGTATACTAAATCTCGGCTAGACCGACCTACCTTTATAACACTTTAAGTACTAACTCTACGGACTTATAGAACAAGACTAGTCTATAACTAGCACCCCCCTATTCGAGACAGTATCTATCTATAACGCGGAATCTAAAGACGACTCTTTAGAATTAAACGACTCTTCTTACGACGATACTACCTTCTATTTAAGACAACAAGACAGTGTCTTATCGAGATTCTCTATACAAATTCTAAAGTGTATAGACATTTTTAGAAGGGACGACTATCTCTTAGTAACTATCAATTGTTTCGACAACGCGCTATTACAGCGCTTCTAAATAGTTTTAAGAGGTAATTGAAACAATTTAAAGCAAGTTTTATATATATTTGTAGTCGCTATAACGACTCGTTGTTACATAATATAGTTTCGAAATGTCGCTTTATTAGTATTAAAGTTCGTTAAGGTAGTTCGGAGTATATATGTATATTTTAGACTACTCGCGCTGCGACACAGTATTCTACATTATATATATACTTCGAACTATTTAATAGGTAAGGTAGTAGGTCTAAATACAAGTTACTTTTGCTAGTCGGTTAAAGTCTTTAAAATAGGTCTGCTTTCTATACCTACGCTATACTCTTTACAATCCTTATAGTCTAGGGTATACTAAAGAATGATGATAGAAGGGTCGAAGGTACAATACTAGGTAATAGCTATCGGGAAGTAGAGAGAGTAGGGGTAGGGCTATGTCTAGTACGCTCTGTCGGGGTAGGGCTAAATATTCGATGTCGTTTATTAATAGTAGCAGACCTTACGCTCTTAGAGTATATATCTCTTAGCTTGTCTAGGATGTCTGTAGTCCTAGAGTCGCACGACTTATAGCATTGCGACGTTTCTAACAAAGTCTCGTAGCGAGGTAAGTCGATGCTAAGGCAAGCTAACACTTCGTTTAGGATGCGATACGCGCACTCCGACCCTAGGCCTAAACGTCCCTCTTCTAAGGCTAGAAGGTTATAGGCTTTAGCATACATCTCGCCTATGTTATGATCTGTTCCTAGATTATCCGCGTTAGACAGAGAGGTCTCGTCGCTGTCGATAATAATCCGGGCAGAACGCGCCTTTTGTCTTAGGGGTAGCGATAACAACTTTATAGTTGCAGTCGACTCGTACAGGGACAGGTCTTTATCTATAGTATTAACCTACGAGTCGGAGAGGACACAGCGCGTATCTTTAGGCTTGCTCTGTTTTATCTTCTAGTTACGTATACGCTTAACCTAATATCGGCCTCCTAGAGACGAGACCTATAAGTCCTTAGAGTATACGCTTAATACTAGATCTCTAGGCTGCCGGTCTTCGACTAGTAGCGTAGGCCTACTTGTATTCGGCCGCTACACGTACTTACGCTTCTTCTAATAAGATAGGATCCTAAGGTTTACTCGTACTAATAGGTATGTCGTTAGGTCTATAGTGCTAGCTTAGGTAGTCTGTAGCTAAGAGCTAAGCTTCTACGTCTTAAGCACATTATATAGCTATAGGCGAGATGTCGTTAGAGCTTTAATCTATAAGGCCCGGCGCTGCTATATATCAGTCCGCGATATCTAGCGCTAGTTCTAGCTAGCTACAGCGTCCTCTAGTAATATCTTTAACTTCGTTATGCGAACGATAGCCCTTAGAACCGAAGTACTATATTGCTAAGGTGAAGTAGACTGCTCGTTATGTAGACGAGTTCTTACTTCTTTAAACTACTCTCGGCTCTATACATCTGTAATAGTATTTAGGAGCCGCTCCTTCCTTACATATATACTATAACCTAACAGGATATTTATAGTAATTATATCGAGAGTGTTCTTATCCTTTATGTATATCCGTACATCCTTAATACTAGTAGTACGCTACAGACCTTTCGTTATACTATATTTATATATTATTGTAGACCGCAACCCGCTATCCTCGGTCTACGTAGCTAGCTGCTTTAATAGCTCGATAATGTACAGTCGTTATGCCTTACTATTACCTAATAGATCTAGTTCGCGTAGTAGAGCAGTATCTACGTCCGTTCTAGGCCCTTCTTATAGGATATATATAGCATCTTTAGTAGAGATCGTCGATAGCAGCTTTACTACTATAGATAAGGTTAATATAATGTCGAGAGACTATAGCTATCTATATAAGGAGTAAGGGACAGGAAGCAAAGGTTAGCGTGTATCGATAAAGTGTTAGGGAGTATATAGTAGAGAACGTATACCGCTAAGGCTTATATTATCTAAAGATCGCACCCTAGCTTACATAATTAAACATCGCGAAAGATTTAGTAACGCAAGCAAAGACTTTAACTGACTAGCTAAAGTTTTAGAATCGCTAGACATTATATTGCTTTTTAGCAAATGTCACTAACTCTATTAGTACAGCATAGTCGACTTTCTCCTAAAGATAGGAGAGACATTACGATCGATTTACCTACCGAGCTATAGTAGCGTGTCCTTTACATCGCTAATACTCGTATTATAGTATACCTCCTATACAAGATATACTACGTCCTATCGACGAAAGGGGTACAACGACATCTTCGCCGCTAACATATCGATTAGCCTCTTAAAGATCGTCAGCTTATTAAGACGTATATCGCTAGTTTAGATCTTGCAGATCTAAAGGCCATCCTAACCCTAGTTAGCATTTCTCGCCCTATCCTAGGTCTCGGGATACACGACGGCTAGGTTTGTTAGGGGTGCTAATATACTATAAAGGAGCAAAGTAGCATATAAGAACACTGTCGGAGGAAGTACGGTTAGGTAAGAGCTACTGTACAACTTTAGAAGCTAGGTAAGATATAGACATTATTTAGGGGTCCCTGTCGGCAGTACTTTAGCGTCCTTAATAAAAGGCTAAGTAAAGAAGGGGATAAGGGTGATTAGGAAGAGGCCGTAGTAAATATATTAGAAAGGGGGAAACTAAGAGACTAAGAGGAACTAGAGGAGCAGTATAACCTAAGCAGAGAATTAGCGCCCGTAGACAACACGCTATAGATACGAAAGACGAGATAGGCTAATAAGTTTACTAGGTATAATCTACGCTAGGTCGTTTAGTTAAGTATAAAGGGTTAGGGTTAGGGTTAGGGTTAGGGTTAGGGTTAGGGTTAGGGTTAGGGTTAGGGTTAGGGTTAGGGTTAGGGTTAGGGTTAGGG
>NHNY01000055.1:0-18076 GCA_002786065.1 Microcyclospora pomicola | reverse complement strand
TAGAAGTCTTCCCCACACCGTGCACGTGACCACCACATGCACGATTTTGTGAATCTATTACCACATTGATTAAATCATTGCTCAACAACCATGGATCCAATTGATCTTGCACTTGCTGAGTGTCATCTTCATGATAAACCCAATCTTTCTGCCATTTCAAAACTGCACAATGTGGACAGAAGCACGCTCTCCAGGCGCTGGAGAAAGGTCACTGTTTCAGCTCAAGAATCCTCAGAAAAAGCTCAGTTATTGTCTCACCAACAAGAGAGAACCCTTGTGGATTATATCAATAAATTATCTGAGCAAGGGCTCCCTCCAACCACTGCAATGGTCAACCATTTTGCCTCTGATATAGTGGGTAGATTGCCAGGGAAGAACTGGTCTTCAAGGTTCTGTAAAAGGTGGCAAAACCAGCTTGAAAGCAGATACCTCAAACCACTGGACTCAGTCAGAAAAAAGGTGGATTCAATGGAAGAATATAAGGCATATTTTGATCTGATCAAGTCAAAGATTGAGCAGTATCAAGTGGAGCCTGAGAATATCTATAATATGGATGAAAAAGGCTTCCTTATTGGCTTCCTCACAAAGGCAAAAAGGATCTTCTCAAAGCAAGCATTTGAGAGCAAAAGAATGCTAGGCAATATCCAAGATGGCAATAGGGAGTGGATCACATTGATTGCTACAATATGTGCTGATGGTACAGCCATTGCACCAGCATTAATATACAAAGCTATTACTGGCAACATTCAAGATGCTTGGGTTCAAGATCTTGACCCACAATCTCAAACAGCCTTTTTTGCTTCCTCACCAACTGGCTGGACTAATGATCACCTTGGTTTTGAGTGGCTTGTCAAGGTCTTTGACCGTCAAACAAAGGCAAAGGCAAGAAGGCAATGGAGGTTGCTGTTTGTTGATGGCCATGGTAGCCATATCAATATGAGGTTTCTTGATTGGTGCCAGTCTCACAAGATCCTTGTAGCAGTTTATCCACCTCATTCAACACACAGATTGCAACCACTTGATGTCAGCCTTTTTGCTCCACTAGCTATATATTATAGTCAGCAGCTAGACCAATTTATCCATGCCAGTCAAGGTCTCTCAGCTGTCACCAAAAGGGACTTTCTTCAGCTATTTTGGCCAGCATATCAGAAGGCATTTTGTGAGAAGAATATCCTTTCTGCTTGGAGCAAAACTGGCATTTATCCATTCAATCCAGCTATCATACTGGATATCTTCACACACCCTCAAGAGGTTGACAATCAAAGGCCAGTGTCAAACCACAGCTCAAGTAGCTCCACATTGTCAGCCAGTGACTGGAGGAAGATCAGGACCCTTCTCAAAGAGGTTGTTGCAGAGGTTGTTGACCAGCAAGATCAGAAGAAGGTCCATAAACTCAATGATGCCATATTGACAATCACCACTCAAAATGCTCTTCTTAAAGCACAGAACAAAGGCTTCCAAACAGCACTGATAACTGAGAAGAAGAAAAGGAAGAGAGGGAGGGCCTTATTTGAAGATCTGAGAGCAATTGACAACCAAGGTGCAACCTTCTTCTCACCAGCCAAAATCCAGCAAGCCAAGGACCTTCAACAACAGAGAGATCAAGACAAAGAGGTCCAGCAACAAGCAAAAGCAGCTCAGGTTGAAGCAAAAAGGGTCAACCAGCAGCTGCAACAAGAGCTTGCTACAGAGAGAAGGTTACAGAGGTCACAAGCAGCTCAACACAAGAAGGATATTGCTACTGAAAAGGCACACCAAAAGGCCATTGAAAAAGAGGTCACTCAAGCACAACAACAGCTGCAAGACCAGCTCCAAACTGTAGTCAAAAGGCCAAAATCTGACCAGCAACAATCAGTTATAGCCAGTCTCTCACAACTGGCCATTAACAAGCCTGAAATCTCAGAACAGCCAGCCCATACCATTTCATCAAAAGGCAGAATTATCAGACCACCAAGGCACTTCAACACATGAAAAGTTTATATATTTGTAGCCATCACATCAAGGAACAAGCTCCTTCAAAAATTACATCAATAGCTGCTATATTGGCTGTGTTATTGCTGGTTGAAGTTGAGGCCACTGGTAGCGATTTTCGTGCATCACGTGGTGGCGTGCACTCCGCGGGGAAGACTTCTATGTATCCAGTGATTACACACACACGCGCGTGCGGAATTCTAGAATACTTGTATCGAACGTCTTCAATTTATTACCTATTGATCACCTCGATCCTCCACATCCTCGTACAGAAAACTAGCGGACATCCCTGCGTTGCAGCTCGCTGGGAAGGATGGTGATGCTTGTGTGCAGCTAGATAGTGCACCGCGTAGTAGCACACCACGGACTGGATTGCAGAGTCACACGACTTCCTGTGACGGTATCTGTGTTTTCGGGCTATTGAATACAACGTCATGTCCGTTTTGCTCTTCATTATCATCATCTGTAAACACGAACAGTCGGGGCGGGAGGTGACGTCCAACTGCGCTAAGCGACGGCCGCATCAGAACCCATCTCGTTACTTCAGATTCCAGCCATCAACTCTTCATCCTCAACCACATTATTATCTAATTGTGCACATGAACAGACTCATCCAACTCATGATGGCTATCGAATGTACTATAGAGTATCTGCATTCACCAACAGTGTATCTCGCGCCAAGATGACCTTCGATCCGTTGACACATAGGGCCCGCACTTCCTCTTGGAGATGCGCTCTGCCTACCTAGCAACAAGAATCGCCCTACAGAGATTCGCGTAAGTTAACATCTCCTCAACTTCTATTCATGTGACTATTTTCCTCAATCCCTCCAGCAACATGTATCACGTTCGTGGTTGCTGTATACTTGACGCGTCTAAGAGGCCTGAGCTGAGACACACGGGGCTCGGCTAAGCCGAGGACTTATACGGGCAGTAAGGCATGCCAGGGCAACGAGATGGTCGCAAGACGACAAGACCAAAAATTCAAAACACATGATACTTGAGATGGATTTTCAATCTTACATCGACGGCGTGGACGGCATCGAGCTGGATCGTGGAGGGAGATGATTTGACTACCAGAGAATTGCTGGAGCCTGGTTCAGAACAAACATCAGTCGGCGCTGGCATCGTCCTTGCAGAATGCCATTTGGACTCCAGCATTGGTCAGCCAGCCATGCGGTCCTTTCAAGCTCTCACGATACAGTGCTCCACCAGGAAACAACGCGAGAAGTGACAACAAGCCCCGAGAAGGCTGCTTCAGGATCTACCAGAGGAACCTCATTGTATCTCAAGATTGGACTTTGCGTCGGCTTGTCTATGCTGGTCGCCATCGTGGGCGTGGCTTTCTTGCTGCTCCGAAAGCGTCGTCAGCACAAGCATGTCTTGGAGGGCATTGAAAAACAAGGCGAGATTCGTATCCATCGAGAAACCACTATTGACAACGCTCGTCGTTGGCCCACTACCATATCGGCGATCATTCCAGCTCCGAGCCCACCAAAGGTCAACTGGACTGCTCTCCCATCTGATGAACCAATCCTCGATGGCTCGCCATGGTGGACAACGAACCAGGCTAGCAAGATCTCAACATCAGTGCCGACTCATTATGAGCAAAGCATACCCCCCACGGCAGTACGACACGCCGCCAGGATAATCGAAGTACCCAATACCAGAACCTCGAATCCATCGTATATCACTGTGAAACCTTTGTCACCAGCAGAAGTGAGAAATGTGCACCCTGCATTACGAACACCCCAGATGATGAAGATCGAAAAGGTGGGCGGAGAGGCCTTTTGGGATATCTCTGCTGTTCCAGGAACGCCAAGCTCGACCAGTCATTCGTCTTTTACTATAATCACTTCAGAGAATGGTGCCGGCGCAGGTGTCTTGCGGACTGGGAGCCGGAGGACATCTCGGTCGGTTTCCTTCGACTCGCGTGTAACGAACATTACTGAGCCAAGATCAGAGTCGCGGAGAAGATGGCCATCCCGACATGTGCGATCAGATAGCCTAGGCGCTCGTGCTATTCGATCCCTTTCTGGATCAATACCTTCAGTGCTGAAAGATGCGGCCCCTCTATCAGAGAACACTACCGCGAAACCACCTTCGACCGCAAGTCAACAAGTGGACGACCACAGCACAGCAAGCAGTTCTCCAGTCGCGACAAGCCCTCTGCTCCCACCTCCCGTGAACGGATCTTCACGCTCATCTAGCAGCCAGCAGTCTTCGAGGGATAGTATTCCTGCAAGACCTGTCTCATACAGACAGTGGCAAAATCCGCTGATCGTGGGCCCTCGACCGGGATCAGGTCCAATTGACAAGAACTACGGGCGGCAAGACACAAAGCGTGCTCGAAGTCTATCGAGCGGCGCTGCGGACTTTAAAAGTACGCCTAATGCTAGGAACGGCAAACACGGCTCCCACATGTCGCTGTCGACTGGAGGCAACAGACTGGATACAGCCTCCTCGACCGAACGACAAACCTTCCCAGAGGATATAGAGGCTATGATCTCGTCAATGAAGGCTGTTCGCTCTGGACAGGTCACTTCTCCTTCCCGAAGAACCAAGGCCGTCCATTTTGGTGCTTTAGCCACTGACTCGCCACAAGCGCGAAAGCGCGCTATCGTTTTAGGAAATATTGCGGGCAAGCCACTGTTATCCACAATAGCTGATGACCAGGAAGAAGTTGGCGACAATAGTGGAAGTGACGGAGCAAACATACAACCGCGTACATTAGGATCATCGACTTGGAGGGGAAGTCCTACGTCAAGAAAGGGGTATAGACGGCCAAGTACCATCCGGTTTACTACTTTCACGCCGAAAGACTCTGAGCAGACTGATGCTAAGTCACCCACCCACCGGCCCTCGAAGGACATCCAAAAACAACAAGAAGACGCACCTGTACCGCAGGTCCACATCGATGTGGACTCATTGAGAAATCCACCTTTGCCAAGATCAACAGGTGGCGACCGTGTAACCGACAAGCTGGCCGCCAAGGCTTCGTCGGTCTCATTGACACCAAGCTCCCCAACATTGTCGACACTATTAGCTTCAAACAATGATAACGTTAGACTGGACAGCCAAACGTCTGACTCGGCGAGCGGTACGACCCCTTCGCTACAGTCTCAAAGCTCATCAGATTTTGTGATACCAGAGTTCCCAACTCCTGGCAAGCCTGTCCATATCTCAGCCCAACCAGAACCTGTGGAAGTGGACGTGGCTGTGGACACTCCGCGTGCACTGAAAAGCAGCAACGAACGAGACTCACCTCTTCCTAGTCACAGTATGAAGGCGAAGCCGAGCCTCAAAGTCCTCTCGTCGATCAAGAGCGAGCGCTTTTCGCTCATTTCAGTCATCTCAACAGCAACACTAGAACAAGGCGAGGAAGTTGGGTCGATTAGTCCCCTGTGGAGTTCTAGTGGTGACAAGCGCGGCTCAGCTGTCATGCAGGCGATCGCAGAGCTGCAGGATTCGATATCTGGAAAACGTGGCTCGCCAACACTTTACATGAGCACACCATCTGTGTCGCCCTCTAGGTCCCCATCAGTCTCGTCGAAGATCACCGCCTATGAACAGCTGTCAGAAGAAAAGGAGAACGACTCTGGAAGTCCGACCCCGAAATCGACACTCGTACAAGTGACTCCATCGAGCTTGGTGAGGCCGAACGTCCGAGATCGTCCGTTCTCAGCCCTACCAGCGGCAGACATCGAAGATACGATCGTTCAACCACTTGACATCCCCACCATCCGAAAGCGAGTAGCGTCCATAACCACTCGTCCTCGAATCTCTGTTCCAGATCGTCTTCTTCTATACCCCACGGCACCTTCTCGTACTGGGGACACGACAAGCCCGCGTACGCCACTGGGTCCTCGCAGTCACCCAGCAAAAACCGTCTTACAGAACGCCGTGGCGTTGCGTCGCATGAGCAGCGAGTTTGAACTTGACCACGACCGCGAGGGACGTCGATACTACCACATCGACCGTGAAGCCAGTCCCTTACTGCCGCTGACTGATACTTTGGAGGGAGATGACCCTTCTGATGAGTCCGTTGACGAGATCTCCGCTTTCTTTGGGCCTTCCTCAAATGATCAGGATGGAAATACTCGTCCGGTAGCCACAGAGTTGAAGCATCTACATCCCGCACCATACACGTTGAAGATGATGCCTG
Source organism: Microcyclospora pomicola (assembly GCA_002786065.1). Classification (NCBI taxonomy): domain Eukaryota; kingdom Fungi; phylum Ascomycota; class Dothideomycetes; order Capnodiales; genus Microcyclospora; species Microcyclospora pomicola. The sequence goes on along the minus strand of NHNY01000055.1, from coordinate 11,941 downwards.
GACATAGTTCTCTTCTCCACGAGAACTCACCGCTTGCTCCACGAGCTCCGCGCAAGAAATCAGCCCTGCCACTCCCTCGAGATATTGTCCCACGACCGGCCTCGTCGATGCCGTCGATGAGGGGTGGACGACCGGCAGTGCCGCCGAAACACTACTTGCGGTTCGCCGGAGTCAATAATATTGCAGCGTCGCCTCGAAGCCTTTATGATGTGGAAGGGTTTTTGGTTAGCCAGACATGATGAGGCAGCCGAACATCACCGATCTCAAGTGGCTGGAGTCAGATCTCTTTAAACTTGGGGCAACTCTTTGGGAATGGTCATTACTTCTTTGCATATTACAATTTTGCGCTATAGATGCTCGCCTAGCGACCTTCAAGCACGATACACCAAATTTACTGCCTTTGTCAAACTTTTCAATCCAACGACATTATCTATGCTGCTGTCTCATGTTTCACCCTGTTCTTTGCCACTTCGTCTCATCTGCTGGCTCTCCATCTCCATTGGCTTCGGCAGCTGTCCGTCTCCTGCCAGCTCCTGACCCCAATACCTCTCCCTCCCCATCCACCTCTCCCTCTGCCGCCGCCTCACCACCTATCACCGTCACCCCTTCCTCAGGCATGCGAAACTCGCCGTTCTCGTCCACGAAATCCTGTAGGTTCTCGCTCGTGATCCACCCCGTAGCGCCGGGCGCAGTCTCGTCGAACCCCATCTGCATCGCCTCGCCATCCTCGTCGTCCTCAGGATCCGGATTTAGCTCCTGGCAGGCGGAGATGGCGTTATACAACTGCTCCACGGGCGAAGAAGCCACTGCGTCGCCATTCTGTTGGCCGTCGGCAATCTGCGCATCATCCCCATTAGTGAAATGCTGATCTGAACCGTGATGTGCGATCTTCTCAGGGATCAAGCGCATCTGCAAGAACACCAGATCTTCATCCGCGGTGTTGGCATCAGATAGGTTGAGCTCGAGCAGCACCGCCGCGCCGTCTTGCGCGTGCATGGAGATGGACGGATACAGGATCTGCAGACCTGAAGAAGTGGCTCCAGAGTAGATCGTTAAGTTTCTAGGGAGCGTGTGAGCTTTTGTTCGTATGTTTTGATCGTCACAGCGAAAGTAGGGGAAAAGTTACCTCGAATTCACCCACACGTCGAGATTTGCAATCTCAACAGCACCATCTACACGGACGCCGTCGCCTCCTTCGAGCGCGGCGAAGTCTGGCTGTGAAGCGAGGTCATCGGCGGAAATCCTGAGCTTCGAGCCCGGGCAGTGAAGATGGAGGATGGGCTTGCCACCGAAGAATGTGCTGGGTGTGCGTTCTTGATGCTCAGCGAGCAGGGTGAAGTCGTCGACGGACGGTGCTTGCTCGATTGTTTCGTATGCCATCTTTGAGCGCTCGGATCTTCGTATACTACTTTACGATGGAATGTTTGATGTGTTTGTGCTTCGACTGCGGGTTGTGGTGGACGAATTTCATGAAACCGGCCAATCGGAAAAGTGGTGTCGGTGGAATCGCATTGCATGTATGTATTTCTACAAGTCTTCACTTCTCAATTATACCTTACCTTAGGCATTGCTCTACACGCCATTGATCTACACTACCAAACACCTACTCAAGAGATCCTCACGAAGAAAGCACAATGTTAAAATGACATCTTAACAATTAGATTGCGAAGTAACGGCTGCAGCATTGAGCTCCGAGCAGACTAAGTTCTCCTTGAGCAATTCAGCTCGCTCCAGCATGTTATTATCGAAGCTGGGTCGGACTGAAAGCCCATTAATAAAATATAGGTAGCCATTGTTTTAAGCACGTAGTTGCGCGGACTCCTGGTGAGCTTTCCTGATCAAGGCGGCTACAGTAGAGCTATCTTCTTCAGGTAGATTCCACACCCGTGACCTAGCATCGCTGACCATGCCGGGAACGCAACTTGAGCGGCTGCCATTGCTCGATTTGTGTTTTCGGCAGTGACTCTACAGACATTCGCATTCTTCTCGAATAAGTCAAGATGATTTGAAATTGAATGTGCCCTTGTTAGACGATTCGTAGAACGAAAATTGATGTGATGATAGGCCTCAATCTTTCCTATGCAAGAAGAAAGCCTACGTAACACTTCGAGCTGCAAGAGACGATATTGGATACATGAGTATCCATGATCGAATGCCATCATGTGCCTGGATGAGCTGAATGCATGTGTCGTCGAGGTATCAAGGACTGTAAACGAACAGTCGTTCCCTACCGTAAGTAGGTATGCTTGACATCATGCTCAGGTTCATCCGAGGTTGACCCGAACTTGAAGCGTTTGTCAGCATGTTCTGCCGTCATCGGAAGATGTCGAAATATTTGTTCGCCATATCTGTGATGGCAAACATATGCTCGCCGTTAAGAAAAACAGACTCATTTACCACACATCATGTCACTGTCTGAGATCAAACACATAGCGCTGGTGTTATCTGGCAAAGGCGGCGTTGGCAAGTCCAGTATCACGACCCAGCTGGCCTTGACGCTCGCTCTTCAAGGACACTCTGTTGGCGTACTTGATGTCGATCTCACTGGACCGTCGATTCCCCGATTCTTCGGTATTGAAGACGCCAAAGTGAAGCAGGCGCCAGGAGGCTGGATTCCCGTCGAAGTCCATGGGCCAGGATCGGCGACGGCGGCGGCGGCAAGCAATAATGACGCAGCCAACGCAAGCAACGAAAGTGCAAGGCTGGGAGCACTATACTGTATGTCGTTGGGGTTCCTACTTGCAGATCGCGGCAACGCAGTCGTGTGGCGAGGGCCCAAGAAGACAGCCATGGTACGACAATTCCTGACGGACGTGAACTGGGGAGCTCTTGACTATCTCCTCATCGATACACCACCAGGAACTAGCGACGAGCACATTTCACTTGTAGAGACGTTGCTCAAGTCTGCAACGAGCGAACAATTGGCTGGTGCAGTCATCGTGACTACGCCGCAGGCCATCAGTATCAGCGACGTCAAGAAGGAAATCAACTTTTGTCGAAAGGTTGGCGTTCAAATCCTTGGAGTCATTGAGAACATGGCTGGGTTCGTGTGCCCGAACTGCTCGGAGTGTACCAACGTGTTCTCCAAGGGCGGCGGAGAGGTCATGGCGAAGGAGTTTGGCATACCGTTTCTTGGAAGCGTGCCAATCGACCCCATGTTCATACGGCTCATCGAGGAGGGCAAGCGACCGGTATATCCCAAAGGCACAATGATTGAAGGCCGCGAAATGCAAACCGATATCGCTGGCGAGGCTGAACGAGATGATGCCTTGCTTGTGGCTAAATACACGGCGTGCTCCTTGTGTCCCATCTTCGATGAGATGGTGAAACAACTGCTTCAAACCATCGGCACATGACGATGATTGGCAACAGCGTGTAGCCATTCAATCACAGCATAAACTGATGAACCGGATTATTATGAACCAACAAAGCAGACTTCACGAATTTGCCCGCCTGCATGCGAAGACCTGGAGCACGGTATGCCGCCAAGGCAAAGAAGGTCACCAAACGAGCCACCATAGAGATCAGGGCAATGAAACGCTGCCTCAGCTGTCCGTGGTTCATATAGTCCTCACGCTGCTGAAAAGGTTGACTTCGATCTGTGCGGGGCTTGGAACGACGCTTCCATCCAATCTTGCCATACGGCGTGTCTACTACACTACTTTCAGACGTCTCTAGCGAACAGTTTCACCAATTGTTTACGCAAACTCTGACAGTTATGATTGTCGAGGCCACGAGAGCATGTTTCCTGATTTGTATTCTCAGGCAACTAGAATCCTTGAGCTTAAAAGCTAGCGTACCCAGGTTCGGAAGCCGCCGGACGGATGTTGAGATGGTCGTCCAGATGTTTTCGCCCGCCGAAGAGATCTAGAGCACAGAGTAGCCAAAGAGTGGAAACAGCAGCCGAGGTTGAAGCATTCAAACTGTACATCGAGCTCATCACTACCGTGCCCAGGGAACAGGGCTGGCCTGGGCGGAGCTATATCACACCCTAAGCAAGAGTCTTGCTCAAGTGCATTCTCATCGTGTCGAAGTTCTATGCCTCTTCGGAAGTTCGCCCGCTGAAATGTCACTCGACGGCGCCCTAGTAGCGAAGCCATGATATTGTTGCGTTCTCTGATTCGTGTCCAGATGTCACGCCATCTCGCGCACATGGTAGACTGCATGCCATGCGCCGGCGCGAAGGTTGCTAGAAGGTTTAGTGGCGTTGGAAGGGCTTCTAGGCGCGGCCTCTCCGTCTTCTCTTTCCACTCCAGGCCGGCCTAGCACCAGCACGCCATGCTTTCTCACCAGACTGCGGATAGTGCACAACACGCTGCATTATCTTGCCCGGGATGCCGGAAAATGTCCATATATATCATGATGCACGAACCACAGACTTGATCGTGTGTACATCCTCCCTCCTCTCCACACCCTTTCCGTCCGCAGGCCTGTTGTCACCGAGACTACCCACGCGACAACCCTTGGAGTCAGCTCCGGCTTTGCCTCATTGAACATGTCGACTTCTCCAGCCTACCCCGTCGACGACAAGGCCGCACACATCGTCACAGATGTCGAGGCCGTCGACTCCGATGGCTCCAGCTCCGTCAACACCTTCACAGCCCTGGTAGCTGAGGATCACCAACATGAGATCAAACTCCGCACCATGTCATGGCAGAAGGCAGCTTGGCTGCTCGCCGGCGATCAAGTGTGTCTTGCTATCATGGCCCAGACCTGGTCGTTGTCCGTCCTTGGTTGGGTCCCTGGTATCATTACCATGCTTGTTGCTGGCGCTCTCTTCTGGATCACGTCCATCACAATGCACAAATACATCATGAAGCATCCCCAAATCATGGACATCTGCGATTTCGGCTACTACATCTTCGGAAAGTCCAAGATCGCATACGCCTTCACGGCCTTCATGCTCCTGGCCAACAACATCCTGCTCATCGGCTTTCACGTTCTCACTGGTGCGAAAGTACTCAACACTCTCAGCGACCACTCGATGTGCACCGTCATCTTCTCGGTCATTGTCATGTTGATCGGTATTGTTATGAGCATTCCCCGAACACTCAAACACGTTTCTTTCATGTCCATGGGATCTGGTAAGCTCTGAATACCTCCAAACACTAGTCGTCTTCACAAGCTGACGTTGCTCTCTCTCAGCCGCCTGCATGGGTATCGCAATCCTCCTCTTCCTCGTCTTTTCTGGTATTGAAGCTGCACCTGGCACTGGGTACAACGGCGACTACCCGACAGATGGCCTCGTCAAGACATATGCCTTCTCTCTACCCGGTACAACATGGGTGGCTTGCATGAACGCCGTCCTCAACATCACCTTCCTCTGGGTTCCACAGATCCTCTTCCCGACTTTCATCTCTGAGATGGAGCGTCCTCAGGACTTCCCCAAGGCTCTTGCAGTGTTGGCGGGCATCAGCGCGTTCTTGTTCATTGTGCCTCCATCCATTGGTTTCCGCTACCTCGGCCAGTACGCCACTGCCCCAGCATTCGGCAGTCTCGGTGTCGTCAGCTACAAGAAGGCTTCTTTTGCTTTCGTCATCGTCCCGACACTGGTCATTGGCGTCATCTACGCCAACGTCAGCGCCAAGTTCATCTACTCCCGCATTATGGGCAGGTCTCGCCACGCGCACAGCAACACCGCCATCGGTTGGGGCGTGTGGATCGTCGTGATGGCAGCAATTTGGTTGGTTGCCTTCATCTTCGCCGAGATCATCCCCAGCATGGGCGACTTCTTGTCATTACTCGGCGCCGCGTTCGACAGCTTCTTCGGCTTCTTGTTCTTCGCCATCGCCTACTGGCAGCTGTACAGGACCAAGCTTTTCGCATCTGCCGGCAGAAGTGTCATGACGGTGATTCACATCTTCGTCTTCTTCTGCGGCTTGTTCCTGCTTGGTCCTGGTCTGTACGCCGCAGTTGAGGCCATCATGGCAGACTACTCGGGCGCCGTCCGACCCGCATTCAGCTGCAAGAACGTGGCAATCTAGAGGGGATCGTTGGAGGTTGGAAGGCTGCTTTTGTTTGATACCCATGATGATGTACATATATCTATGAAGTACTTATGACGAATCCGATGCTGCGGCATCATCTACGAAATTGCGTTTCCACATGACAAGAATGTAGCTGTGTATCTGAGGTTGGAAAAATGCTACTCCTGACAGCATATACCTGAACTAATATTGGTGCTTTCAGACTTGAATGATCGCTTGGGCACGCGTATGTTGATGGTTGGCATGTGCTGTCAGCGTACATCGGTAGAACGTCGCAAGCGTCATGTGAAACAGGTCTGGGCACCTCGAGCTTTCTCCACTACCAACTCCAGTCCTCAGTAACACCAAGCACTACAGATCGACACCGCACCAACATGGATAAGGATCGTTTCCCGCTGAGCACATCGCGCGAGCCGAATCCTTTGAGGCCGTATTACGTCTCGCCCTCGATCGGTCCCGCGCACGGCATCGCATCGACTCCAACCTCACACAACGCCGCGACTCGAGCTCATGTGCCCTCCGCATCCAGATCGAGCACGGCGCGCGACTACATCCCGGAGCTGGACCTGAACCTCAAGAGCTCAGCGGGCGAGGCGTGGCAGAGTACTCGGAGTCTGTTCGATGCGTTGGTCTACCGCTACATGAGCGTGCTGCTCGCGCAACCATTCGATGTCGCCAAGGTGATCTTGCAGGTCTCGTTGCCACCCTCCGCAAGCGATTTGAGCTCGGCAAAGTCAAGTAGGACCTCATCGCGCCAGTCGAGATACCATACAAGCAGAGGTTCACGGGGTCGCGAAAGAGCGACAGAGGCAGATGCGTGGAGGGCGCAGGTAGACTACGATGCAAGCGACTTCAGTGATGATGATGATACCCCCGACTACTTCTCCTCCGCTGCGCCTCGAAGTCGGTCGCCGAGGAGGAGAAAGCGAACACCACCAAGTCGCGAAGTGTCCCCGTCGCCCACGCCGACCCCACGAAACCGTCGAGAACATGACCCGGAGCAGGAGTATCGGCTGAACTTGAAGAAGCCGGAGAGCGTGACCCACGTCATCTCCGCATTGTATAGCACGTCAGGCGCCGTGGGCCTCTGGCGAGCTTCCAACTGTACATTCCTCCATGCGGCGATGCTGCGTACACTGGATGCGTTCATCCGCAGTCTGTGTCTCGCCATTGTAGGCCTGCCTGAGATTGCTGGTCCTGACAACAGCGGTCTTGCGCCTGCTTTGGGGGTTCCTGGATCGCTTGGTTTCTCCGGCTTGGACCTGTACGATTCGCCGAACCCTATTGGAAGCCTCATCATTGTTGGGTTCTCTTCGTGTTTGGCCGGGATCCTGCTCTCCCCACTCGACCTCATTCGGACGAGGCTGATCATCACACCGATGTCATCGGCTCCACGAGGTCTTGTGCAGAACCTCCGCCGCCTACCATCGGCCCTCGCGCCTTCATCTCTGTGGCTCCCAACCGCACTCTCCAACACGATCCCGCAAGTCTTCTCCGCCGCTTCACCGCTAATACTACGGCGACAATTCCAAGTCTCACCCATTACCAACCCTAACCTGTGGTCGCTCGTCTCCTTCGCCACGAGTCTGACCGACCTGTTCCTCCGCCTACCTCTCGAGACCATCGTCCGCAGAGCCCACGTGCAAACTCTGCAGCGCATGGAGCCCAAACTCTCCACGGTCACCACCCCCGCGCCATACCTCGGTATTGGAGGCACCGTGTACAGCATCATGTATCAAGAAGGCGAGACACGCACGAAAGATAGCAAGGGCATGGTCCGCATCCGCAAAGGACAGGGTCTGTCCGGCCTCGTGCGCGGCTGGCGCGTGGGCTTCTGGGGCCTTGTAGGCGTCTGGAGTGCCGGCGCGCTGGGCCCGGGTGAAGGCAAAGGCCGGGGCGAATTCTAGGCGCCACGATGACCTGTGCGAGCGATGATGTTTCCTTTCCCCCAAGACTGTCTGTATCATCACCCTGCAAGGACGACGCCTGGCTTGATGCCGATTGTTCAACTTTGACCCGATGAGCGGCGGCATTTACCTTACGTTTTTCATGCTTGATATCCCCTCCTATGGTTGGAGTGCTGTTGTACATAGGGACACTTAATCGTGATGAATGAGCGAGCGAATGCATACTTCTCTACTCTATACTATTTTGCTCTGCTCTACACGCTAGCAGCTAGTCTTGGATGTCATCATGTGCATGCCATGGACTTGAGATATGTGTACGTTTCGTCAGTCACAGGAATCAGTAAAAGTTGGCCCATGTAGATATCACCGACATCGTCCCATGTAGCTCCTAGTCCTTGTCCCATCAACTCCCATCTTAACATTGCGCGCAAGCAGAAAGCAAAGTGCAATATGAAGCAGCTCCTTCCCTGGGTACCCCTACACCATGAACCCACATGAATTCGCACCCGAGACGTTTCAACTTGAAGAACTCATAATCTCTAGGGAGTGATACAGAGTAGGACATACAATGTACTCGAAGTCTCTACCTCAGCATCCGCTATGCTTTTCTCGCCGTTTACCTGAATCATCTGGTAAAATACCGTAGACATGCATTTTCAAAACTCCTCAAAACACCTTCGCTAAATCACGCAAACACTCTCGTCCGCAGTCACATCGAAAGCCCACTGGCGATTATATCGTAACTGCTCTCGGGGGGTTGAGCTTTCATCAGACTGGGACATCACCCTCCAGCACGGCCGCGACGAGGCCCGCGTTACCGCTTTCTAGCACTTTCGCACCTAGAACCTCGCCGACAACATCGACCAGGCGCTCACGCAGCGCCTCGCCTTCGGGATGGCCGTTGCCGTTTGCCGCGCCCTGGCCGACCGCGTCCTCCTCGAGCAACGCCAGGGCGCGCAAGAGGGCCTGCACGACGTACTCCGCCGCGGGTTTGGTGGCGTCGTCGTTCAGGCCGGCTTGCAGATGGACGTCGTAGGCTTTCAGATTCGGCAGGAGCAGGGCGCGCACGCCGCCGGGGCCGGCGATGAAGGTCAGGGCGAGCACGGCGCCGTAGTGGGTGGCGAAGGGCTTGTGGGAGTCGAGGAAGTGCTTGAGGCAGGCGCGGGCAATGCGGGGTTTGAGGGTGGCGGAGCTGGGGCCGTAGGTGCGGGCGATGGAGGAGAGGAGGCTGGCGGAGAAGTCGCGCAGGGCGAAGTGGGTGGTGTCGGTGGAGGGGGCGGGGCCGAGGTGTTTGGCGAGCAGGCAGGTGAGGACCGACGGCACGACGGAGGGGATGTACGGGGCGAGGTAGAGGGACGGGTTCTCGAGGAGTGCCGCGAGCAGTTGCATGCTCTGCGAGAGGATGAAGAGCGACTTCAGGTGGCGGGTGACCTTGTCGGCGACGAACTGGATGAAGTAGGGGATGAGTTGATGCAGCGCCGGATCCGTACGGAGCGACGCAAAGGCTGCAGTCCGATACTCGTCGTTGTTCTCATCGAGGATGGCGGAGCAGATCCGCTCAAAGTAGAGCTGTAGCTCTTTGGACAGAACGTGCTTGACCAGTGGTTTCACCGAGACATTATCGTTCCCACTGACGGCCGCCAGCGCGGGATTGGCCCCAGGGCCTTTCGCCGCGAGGTCCTGACTTCGCTGATCCACCTGCGTCGGGTTCTGAGGGATGCTCGGCTGCACGCCCTCGACCGCCAGCCAATGCGCCGTGATGCTCATCTCGCGCGGGACCTTGGGCAGCGGGGCATTGATGAGCTTCTCGAAATCCACCTCTTCATCCTCCACGTAGAACAGCGGCTGGCCGGGGCCGATCGAGGCCTCGCCGAAGCGCAACGCGCGCGTGGACTCGTAGCCGTACAGCGGCTCGACGTCCAGCAGTCGCAGCGCCTGGGCGATGTCTTGGGTCGTCAGGGTGGTGCGTTTGGCGTGTCGCATGAACTTCAGCGCTTCTTCCAGCACTTGGCTCATGCGGTATTCGACGTCTCGGGACAGATGCTCGGCCACGTCGCGGTTCAGCTGGGCGATACCGATCGACTCGGCCACGTCCACCACATTCTCCGCATTCCAGACAGACATCCTGCCTCTCACTCTCCCAGCTCTTGACGTGCGTAGGCACTGTTGCGCACGAATCGTCCAGATAATGTGTTATGGTCCGTGGATGTATGACGTGAGACTCGGTCAAGTGCGCGCGATCTGCGTTATAGAGTAAGTGGTTGGTGTGGACTAGTATTGACTTCACTTCTGGATCTTGTGAACGTTCGTGGTGCGGCTCCACTCATGGGTACATGTATGTCTGCTTCGTAGGGCTGACGGGCCGAACCTCGAGCTTATTTCTCAGTGTCGCGCTCTCACATGCAGATTCATCATATGGAGATCGGGCATTCGCATGTGCTTATTCTATACAATTGTAGAAGACTGTTCTTAGGTATACATCTGTTCAATGACAGCTGTCCTACGACAGATTTAAGCTCATGATATCCTGTGTGCTCCAACTAAACCACTGATGAATATGATAGGCAGGTGTGACTTCAATCCACAGTCTGCCCTAAGGGTCCGACCGGCGAGATGCACGGACACATGAGATGCACGAGTTTTCGCTCCATTGCTATAACCTTCAACATCACATATCTTAACAACTAGTGAAGCAATTGATATAATTTTTTGATAAGGTTGCTCTGTAAGGTGTGTGCTACATAAATATAAACTTTTCATGTTATAAAGTGCTTTAGTGGTCTAATAGTTCTGCCTTTTAATAAAACTGCTTAGACTAGCTGCTCTAACTTCTAAGGTTCTTTAATAACTAGTTTTAAGAGACTAGCTATAACTGCTTGCTAGCTACTAGACTTAGCCCTTTTTGCTATGGTTTTCAGCTAGTTTTAAAGCTATTGTTATGTTTAATTAACCTCTTTTTTAATAGCCTTTTACTATGCCTTTTAATAAGTAGCATCCTTCTTAACTTAAGCTGCTTAAGACCTTTATAACCTTCTCTCTATAGTAGCTTGCTATTACTGTTAAAGGAGCTGCTTCTTAGCTACAGTTTAATCTATTTTAAGCTGTTATTTAACCTCTTTTACTTAATCCTTCTAATATTAAAGGTCCTTAGCTTACTAGATCTTTGTTAGTAAGAAGAATATAGCACCTTAATTATTAATAGCTCTAAGGTCTTTAAATAGACCTCTCCCTCTCTTCCTTCTCTTTTTCTCTATAATTAGTACTATTTTAAAGCCTTTATTCTATACTTTAAGAAGAGCATTTTGTGTAGTGATTTTAAGCATAGTATTATTAATTTTTTAAAGCTTTTGCTAGTCTTGCTAGTTAGTAACCTCTATAACAATCTCTTTTATTATAGCCCTAATCTTCCTCTAGTTTAAAGCTAATATTACTAAGTCTGTAAGGCCCCTTTCCTACATGAAGTGAGGTTGAAGTCACGTGTCTCCAGTCTTGGCATGAAGCGACACTTCGGTGCGCGACCTGCGCACCTCGTACGCTTCATGGATTATTCTCGGTAGTAACTGTATCATACTATTACTCCCCTATTTCTGTGTACTACGCTATCCTTTGGCATCTAGAAGCTACGCCCTAGTAGTCTATTGCTGCCCCTTACAATTATAATCCATCTTTTGAGGAACATAGCCCAGTACACAGGATGGAGGACATTCAGGAGAGGGAAGGGCATAGCACCCATGAAAACCCTACAGAGATAACTGCGAGCGACACTATACAAGACGCGAGCGCGACGCTGGAAGAGCGCTTGCGCATCGCGCGGGAAAAGCGGGATCGTCTCATTATGCAACGAGAGCTGCAGAGGGTGGAGGAAGAAGTAGCTATGCTTGAGAGAGGCAATAGCATCCCTGATAGCCTCCCTGATCATCTCCAAACCAGCTCAGCTATCACTACACCAAGATCCTCAGAACTCGCTTCGAGTTTGGCAGGAAGCGCCGCATGGTCGCTGCGCAAGCGTGCGACCAGCGACGAAGAAGATGATGCGCAACCGCGTTT
>NHNY01000054.1:189-23881 GCA_002786065.1 Microcyclospora pomicola | reverse complement strand
AACAATCACTTCAACTCAGACCAATCCACCCAAAGCTCTTCCAACCAGCCCCAGACCCCATTTGAGATTGAACCAGAGGTCATTATGCAGCTTGGAAGAAGCATGGAGCTTCCACCTCATCTCCAAGAATCTATGGAAGGGTTAGCCCAACATCCCGGCTTCAATGCCTTAATGGCAACCTTCCAAAGGCTTCAAAACCAGAATTCAGGCCCTCAACCAGTCCCAATAGAGTCTCGACCTATTCCAAGAAACCCCATACCCCCAATGCAACCTCTACAGACTGGCCCATTACCATCATTCATTGTGCCACCTCAGGACCCAACTGCCACAGTTAGGCCAAAGGACCCTAAGGTACACATCAAAGGGCCAGGCAAACTCAAGACTGCTGCCAGAAATGCAGCCTTTGAGACATGGTGGCTGGAGGTTGAGAACTATTTGGACCAAATGGAACAGTTCCAGTTTGGGAGACCAATGACTGGTGGAGAAAAGCTTGGATTGGTGTCAACATTGTTGGAGGACAACAACTTGTTTGCATGGACAGATGCATCAAAAGGTGTCAGGTTGTTGTCATTACCTGATCAAGAGGCAAGGTGGGCCAGTCAATTGAACTTCTTGAAGTTCAAACAGACTGATCTTGATTGGGATGAGACCAAGAGAAGGAACTTTGAGAGCATGGTACAGAAGACAACTGTGAGGAAGTTTGCAATTGACCTGCAAGCTGCCTATGACAGGCTTCCTCCACCAAAGAATGTAGACATGCTGGCAAGAAGGTTCCAAAGTGGCATTAAGACTCAGGTTAGGAATGAACTTGACAAACTCCAAGTCTTAGTGTCAAATACTCCATACCATGAGTACATCACAAGGGCCATGACCATTGATGAACTCAACTTTCACAACAAGAACCATGGCTATGCTGCATTGTTGAGACAACAAGAGGAAAAACTCAATGCCATGACCAACAAGTTCAATCAATGGGAAAAGAAGAACAAGAAGCCCAAACCTGTTAATGATGGCTCCAAGGAGAGAAAGAGATGGAGAAAGCTTTGTTACACCTGCCAATCCCCTGACCATCTTGCCAATGAGTGTCCAAAAAAATGAGTGGTGGTAGCTATAGGGCATTGGCTGCCATTGGAGAAGCCCAACTTATCCAACCAGTCCCTAAGGACCTAGATGGTCTTGGTGAAGGACTGACAAAGCTGGCTGAGCAGTTGGTAGTTGAACATTGCAACTTGTTGAGTGCTCCCATAGACACTCCAAATCTTGTTGATGCCACTCTTGAACATCTTGCTGCCATCGATAACAAGTTGTTCACCATAAATGGCAAGATTGGGCCACCTGATAGAATCAGAAAGGCCAAGTTCACTGTTGATAGTGGAGCATCTGGGGTGTATATTGCCAGAAAATTGGCAGACAGGTTGCCTAATGGATTGAGAAAATCCATTACTACAATCCAGATTAAATTACCTAATGGCCAGATCCTAAGATCAGATGAGGCTATCATGACTCCAATCTCCCTTGGGACCTGGCATGATACTCTTGTTGGAGCAAGGGTAGTGGATCTGGAGGACTTTGATGTGATCCTTGGCTTGTCATGGCTTGAACAAGTCAATCCTTGGATCAATTGGCAAAAGGGAGAGATGCACTTGAAGGATGGTCAAGGCAAGTCTCATGCAGTCAGGACTCATTCCAAGGTCTTTGATTTGGCTGCAACCAGTCATCAAGAATATGAGTTGATGGACCTCTTGATTCCTATAGATCACATCCAAGAAGATGATCAAGTCTATCTTGGCTGGTTCAGGAATGGAGTTATTGAATCCATCTCCATGATCCAAGAAGGGCTTCAACCAAGAGCAGTTGATCCCCAGTTTCAACCTTTGGTGGATCAATACCCACATCTTTGGAAGGATTCCCTTCCCAATGGGCTTCCAAAACCAAGGTTCACAGACCACAAAATTGACACTGGAGACTCCAAGCCTGTCAACAATCCAGCATATCAATTGAACCCACAACAACTGGAGGAGCAAGCCAACCAGGTCCAACAACTGCTTGATAAGGGACTGGTAAGGCCATCTTCAAGCCCTTGGGGCAGTCCAGTCTTGTTTGTGCCTAAACCTGGTGGCAATTGGAGAATGTGTGTTGACTACAGGGCCCTCAATAAGGTCACTGTTAAGAACACATTTCCCTTGCCTAGGATTCAAGACTGCCTTGATGCCATTGCTCCAGCCAAGTACTTCAGCAAGCTTGACCTTGTTTCTGGATTTTGGCAGCTGTTGGTGGACCAGAAAGATGTTCATAAGACAGCCTTCAATACCAGAGATGGCAAATATGAGTTCATGGTTATGCCATTTGGCTTGACCAATGCTCCATCTTCATTTCAAACATTGATGAATGATTTGTTGAGAGATTTGCTCTGGAAATGCTGTGTGGTGTATCTTGATGACATCTTGATTTACTCCAACTCAAAGGCTGAACATGAACAACACCTCCAAGCAGTGTTTCAAAAGCTCCAAGAGGCTGACCTTTTCTGTTCTCCAGCCAAATGTGAGATTGGAGTCACAGAAGTTACCTTTTGTGGCCACTTGGTAAGGCATAACCAAGTTGAACCTATGGCTGACAAGGTCAAAGCCATCACAGACTGGCCACAACCCACCAATGTTCAGGAAGTTAGGCAATTCCTTGGTCTTGTTGGTTATTACAGGAGATACATCTCAGGGTTTGCCAAAATGGCAGCCTGCTTGTCAGACTTAATTAAGGAAGATGATGCCCTACTTAGGACCAAAAAGAGAAGGCCTATCAAATGGAATGCTGGATGTGCCATTGCATTTGCTGGATTGAAACAAGCTATGTCAAGTGCACCAGTATTAGCACCACCAAATGTCTCCAAGCCCTTCCAAATAGAGACTGATGCCTCTGACTGGGCAATTGGTGCAGCTCTGTATCAACATGATGACGACAACAAGTTGCATCCAGTGGCCTTTAGTGGCAGGAAGTTACAGAATGCTGAGCTCAATTACCCAGTTCATGAGAAGGAGGGCCTTGCAATTAAGGAAGCCCTAAGGACTTGGAACCATTATGTGGTCAATGGTCATAAAATCACTGTATTGACAGACCATGACAGCCTCAAGTATCTCAACACTGCTACCAACCCTAGCAAAAGAATTGCCAGATGGGTTGAAGAGTTCCAAGGCTATGATCTTGAGATCAAATATAGAAGGGGAGCTGAGGCTATTGTACCTGATGCTATTTCAAGGAGGCCAGACTTTATGGCCTCGATGAGATTCAAGTTGGATGAGACTGAGACCTTCCCAGTAGCGATGTATGCCTACTTGACCACCAAGGAACTGCCAAAAGACAAACATTTGTCAGAGTTGGTTCAGGAGAAGGCAGAACATTTTGAGTTGATCCAACCACTTGGGGAAGACATCACCAAGCTTGGATATAGGTTGCCAGACAACCTTGGCACTGCCCCATTCCTGGAGCACCAGTTGAGATGGGACTTTGTTGAGACTATCCACAATCAATATGGTCATCTTGGATATCCAGGGTTGATGGGTTACATCCAACACAGAGCTTGGTGGCCAAGAATGGTAGATGATCTCAAGTCTTTCACACATAGGTGTCCAACTTGTCAATTGGTACAAAAGGCAAAGCCAGACAAACCTGAGAACAGGGAAAAGCAGTACCACCAAGTCAACAACAAGTTGCTACCTTTTGAGAGGTGGGCAATTGATGTTGTTGGTCCACTTGAAAAGACCCTTGATGGCAATGAATTCATCATCACAGCTATTGATGTGGCTACAGGCTGGCCAGTTGCCAAAGCTGTTCCTAGTGCAGATGATGAGGCCACTGCCAAATTCATTTATGAGGACATATATAGTTTATATGGTCCCCCAAGAGAGTTGCTCTCTGACAATGGCAAGAATTTCTTGTCAAGAGTTGTTGCCCACCTTTTGGCACAGCTCAAAACTCATCAAGACTTGACAAGCCCCTACCATCCACAGACAAATGGTAAGGTTGAGAACTTCAATGGCTCTCTTGGCAAGGTCTTGACTAAGATGTGTATTGGCACTGACTTGAGATGCTGGGACACATTCTTACATGAAGCTCTGTTATGGTTGAGAAGTAGGCAGCATGCCACAACCAAATTGAGCCCATTCTACCTTGTGTATGGCCAACATCCAAGGATTTTGCAAGATGAGAATGCAATGAGGCCTGTCAACATGTCAGTGGCAGATCCAGATACCAAATTGATTCAAGTAAGACATGCAAGGCAGCTTGCAAATGAAAGGTTGTTGCAGAGAGCTCAAGCCAGAGGCTTGATTGATGCCAAGATACTTCAACCTGAAGCAAATGCAAGGAGAAAGGTTGGTGACTGGGTTCTTTTACAAAACCCAAAACCAACAAAGCTCCAGCCTAAATGGATTGGTCCATACCAAGTAGCCAAATCACATTGGCTTGGAACATATGCTTTGAGAACACCAACTGGGAGAATTTTGAAGCACTTGGTACATGGCAACAGGCTCATCACAGCCCATTGCAAAAGTGCAAAAGACTTTTGGAACAAGCAGCCTACAAGAAATGATAGGGGCATTGTTGCAAGTTCCCCAGAAATTGATAATGTTCTGGATGAGCATAATGTTGATCATGTTGATGTCAAAGAATTGTCAACATGGTCAGAACAGAAATGGAGGCAACTCCAGGCCTTGCCAAAGAAGGATCATGCTTCTGCAGGAGCAAGAAGGTTCTTGGTAGGGGAGGGAGATTCTATGGTGGTTAATAACAATTCTTTAATCACAGATCTCACCTCAAGGTCAAGGAAGACCAAGGCTAGATTACAGTCTAAGAAAGGGACTGTACAGCCAAATGTGTTGGTTCCAAGAGCCCCAACAGCTGTCACTGTTGACAAGGCTCCCAGAGTCTTTGAAGTAGTGGATAATAGGCCAGATGTTCAGTTGGCACCACAAGGTGTGCAGCTTGAGACAACAAGTCCACAAAGACTGGAACCACTGGAAGTAGATGACATGGTTGTTGACAGACAACATGTTGTTGGAACTCCAGAAACACCAGTTGAACCAGAGCTTGACAACTCTGAACCAACTGGGAGGCAGAGACCATCAGGTTTGAGGCAAAGACCTAGGAAGAAACAACAAAATTGGTGACCAAGTCTTATTGCATTTTCTCTCAAACAAACTGCATGGAATCTGGCTGCTTAATGCAGCAACCATTGCCTTAAAGAAACCCAAGGACAACTTTTAGAGGAATCAATCATCCTCAATTCATTGAACAAAATCATCAAAACCCAAGAAAACACCAAGGATCTCCACCATCAGATTCCAAGAATCCATACTCACTCATCTTCCTCCTCCTCCACAATCCTAGAAAGCTCCACATCATCAGCATGAATGTCAGGAGCCCCAAACATGTTGTTGAGATCCTGAGGGCCATTGGAGGCATTGATGGCTGCTAAATTGCTGGCCAAGGCAGATTGGAACTGAGTGACTCTGTTCATCACATCAATCCAAAACCTGCCATTGGTGGTATCAGCTGGGGAAGCAACAGGGATCCTGATGTGAAGGCCAGTTGGTGCAGGTCTCATTGTTGGCCCTGAAACAGCCATACCCTCAGGCTGAGGCTGATTGAATTGACCAGAGAAGTTGGCATTGTTACCAAAGCTGTGACTCCTGGATCTCTGACCTCTCAATGGTGGACTCATGGAAGCCCTGGCTCTCTTGTTGCCCTTGCTTGAGCCATCTGGATTCCTGTTGTTGTTCTTGAGAGTGGTTTTGGAGACCAAGGAACATTCCCACCACTTGTTGGTGAGCAGACAGTTGGAACAAGCTCCATATGCCACAACCTTCCCACTGAGACCAGTGACTGTGGTGCAATTCTTGAACTTCTTGTTGGCAGTTCCCTTAGCACACTTTGCACAAGCATCATTGGTATGCCTGGTCCTTCCATAACTGGCTTCAATACCCATTGCCACCAAGGAATACTGGGAGAATGATCCAGCAAAGGTATCCTTGTTGGGGTTGAACTCCAAAAGGGCTGTCAACCTCAATGGTCCAGAGCCAGCAGGGCTGGCATTTGCAACATCCAGAAAACACTCCCACTGAGCCCCCATTCCAGTCTTTGGACCATCAGCTCTCAAAATGTTGAAGAACTGCACCAGCATACCCAAGCTCCACTTCCTGATCTTCTTGAATTCCACCAAAATGTTGGCTTTGGTGATATTGACCCCAGCAGTGTTGGTGTTAGAAGATGCAACTGGTACCAAGATCCTAGAGCTGGATGGAGTGTTGATTGGAGAGAAAGACATGATGGCTAGGGATTGTTTGGTGAGGAAGAAGGTGGTTTGAAGGCTGTTGAGGCAGTTGAAGGTGATGATGGTCAAGAAGAAGGAGATTGTTGTTGTCAAGGTTGATCAAGTGGAAGATGTTGTTGATGTAAAAGAGATGGAGGATTGGTGGGAAGGTCACAGACTATATGGACCTTGTTGCCAGCCTGAGGACACATTAGGCACTAACCCCTGAGGTTTGGTTGAGGATCTGCTGATCAATTGGGGGAATGAAGGTGTCACAAGGCACTGAAGTGAAGGCATAAGGCCTTCTGAAGTGAAAAGTGATGGCCATGTGCCCCTCTTGGAGGTCATGCCATTGACTTGAGTGAATCTGAAATGGCATGAGATGGTCATTTTCACTAGGGATTACTGAAGGATTTTCTTTGTTTGAAGGCTTGTGAGAGGCTACAAGTGAAGTGATGGACTGCCATTCACTCCATGAAGGCCACATTAAGCCATGAATGACACCCTCTCACCAGGTGTTGAGAGATCTTGGTAGGGGAGGATGTGAGAATGATCKCTGATCAGATGGAACACGTGATGTAGAGCACACGTGACCAGTCAGTTATGTAGAAAACAATCCCTTGTGCAGGAAGATCTTCTTCCTGAGGCACGCACCCTCGGAATATTCTTTCACGGCCGTGCATGACCGGTCACGCGCTCGGGTTATCATCATGCCGGGACAGTAGAACGGAGTAATGACCGAATCCACCACACACACGACCAGCAGATATACTGTAACCCCCTTCGCTATCACCAGTAGCCAGTGGGATAACACTCCGTCGTAGCGGTGTCTCGACCCTGCATACTCTATCCCCTCCTGCATGTAAGGTATGCACGATCCCTCACGTCATCCGATCCGCCAGCCATACAGTCCACTGGTAACACTGCATCTCTCCGCCCACCGCCGTCGCCCGCCACGATCGGACAGCCACCCCCACAAGCGGCCGATCCCCGAACCGAGAAGAGCATGCTGCGGCATGCCGGATCAGGTGAATTCGAGGGCACCACCCCACATCCTCTCGCTTCGCTTGACTGCATGTGTGCAGACGTACAGTAGCAGAGATAAGATCTGCACATGCATTTCAGCTGTTGCGGATCTGCGTGCTGCAGTCATCATTGAAATGCTTGTGCAAAGTCGTATGAAACCTACATACATACTGGCTGCATGTGGTCTGTAAGCGAAGTGACCGTCCATTCGTTCGATACGTGTACTTTGATCTTTTCACTGTGCATATATGCAGTGCTACCCGGAAAAGATCCTTCTACAAGCAGCTGGATGTGCTTCATCCTTACGATGTCAAGGCGGCACCACCCCGTCAAGAGGTGATTCAACGACTTGAAAGTCGCACTTTGACACGTAGTCTGCACAGTAGAGAAGACCCAATCATGGGTCACCTCGGACTGTTACTGACTTGATCTATATGTTCGTATGCATCTAATAGTCCACCGCCATGCAATGCTATCATGCCCGCTTGAAGTCATGCATCAAAATCCACGAAACTGCAGCATCCAAACCAATACCACAACCACAAGGACAGGCCCGATCAACGAAACCAGCATCTCCATCGTCCGCCGCCGCGCCACCATCCGATCGAGCTGCCCGATCAGATCGATACAATCCCCGAACAGCCGCTGTGCAGCCTCGATCACGTCTCGCCGTTCGGCAGCACTCAACAACTCATCGGCTTGCACCAGCCGGGCCTTGAACAACGCCTTGATGTCCTCTCCATCCTCCACAGAGTCGAAGGATAGAAACGAGTATCCTGCACCGAAAGCGTCGAACTTCTCATCCCCCGGCACCCTCATCTGACCGATCCAGAACTGCTCGCCGGCCTCCGCAAGCTGTTGCCGGATCCAGCGGCCGCCCGAGAAGATGGCCATGTACATCACCCACGCATACGCGAGGTGGACGTGAGGTTTCGTCCGCAACAGCGATCGGATCTCGCCGCGCGGGTCCACGCTCGGCATCAGCTGAATGAAGTTCTTCCCGCATCGTCTCGAAAGGTGCTCCAGGTCTCGTCGGAGGCGATGTGAGCGATGGAGTCCGGCTGGGCGTAATGTGGCTAGATATGACAAGACGTCTGCGGAGTGCTCGTTCGCACCAACGCGGTCGTCTCGCTCGTCCCGGCGTTGTTCGATGCTCGACCATTCTTCTTCGAAAATGTTGTAGAGCTGCGCAAAAGCCGCAAGACCGTATCCGAGAAGTGTGGGATCTTGTGCGCGAGGCGGTAGTGCGAGACCGAGCCGGTCGATGATCAAGCGATTGAGGACGATGTGCTGTTTTTGGGTTGCTGCGTTTATCTCTGCGGAAAGGAGAGGTGATGGTACTGAAGCCCCTGGTGGCGGAGATCGTAATGATGGTGTTTCGCCGAGAGCCATGGCGTGAGAATCAAATGGTCGATCAACTTCGCTTCCCCAAGGCACTTTGTTGTTGACAGCCGGTTACAACTTCTGTTGGACTCTTCGAGACAAGCGAGCGAATTGCTCGTCAGTAAGGGTGGGTGCACTTGATTGTATTTGAAAAGGGCACATCCTGAGTCAGAACAGCAGCAACTATTTCATCAAAGCCCCCATGCGCTACGCGTGTGAGCAAACGATCATGCAGGAGCGTGACTGCAACAACAAAGGGTTCTAATGTTAGGCACCCGAGTGACTACATAACACCTCAATCATGACAAGAGTCGAGGCATGTTGGCAGCAGAGGTCACGCAGGCAAACGCCATCAACGCCACCTTTTAGGCAAAAGCTTCGAAAAGTGAAACAGATCAGTGATCAGATAAGATGTCGTATGCTATCACGTGGCTGTTGGATGGTCGTCCATGACAACAGCCGTTGCTTTGGCGCCACGGGAAAAGGCGTTGGACGTGCCGCTACCATAGCACTTCAGCACATCACATTGCAGGTCATGTACTGGACTCCTGCTGCGTGCACATACATCTAATTCGCTTGCTCTAAGACATCGCCTTTGTCATTCCACAGACCACTCGTTCGCGCGACATTCTCTCGGTGTATTCGGCATATCACACGTCTTAACAAGCACTCCCCAGCATATTGTTGTGAAATCGCGTCGCGGTACTCAACACCGCAACACGTCTTCCACCGTGAATGGTCTAGAGCCATTGGTCGGGTTGCATCTGCTGCTGGCAGCTCTTCGCTCACCATGGACACTTCATATCTCAGCCAGCAAGTCACGACCATCATCGAGCGCCTGCACGGCTTCTTTGACGAGATTGGCGTGCCCAGCCATGAACGCGACTCTCGTGAGTCGGAGGTAAGGAGCCATGAGTAGAGCACCTACATCGTCCATGCGCAAGCTGACCTCTCTGCCAGCTGTTCTCAGCACTCTCCGAAACACTACACAACCAGCTCAACCTCGTCGCGAAGGAGAAGCATGAGCTCACCGAAGAGGCACAAAGACTGATCAAGACGATTCGACAAATGGGACGATCACTGGACGATTCACGGCCGAATGATGATGATGAGGCGCAGAATGATGGATTGAAAATCACATACCCCCTGCTCGACTGCATGCAGGCGCTCAAGGAGAAGCACCGCACCATCGCCAAGCTGCACCGTGAGCGCTACGAGCAGGTGAAGAAACTAGTCGAGGCTTTGGAGTCATATGCATCACATCTGGAGCCGGCCTTTGTCTCCATCAAACTACCGCCGACCTCGCCGAATGCGACGATACCGCCGAACTTCGATCTATCGCCGACGTATGTGGCGAAGCTGGATGCCGAATTCACTCGTGTTTACGAGGAATATAACAAACGCGTCGCTTGCGTGTCACAAACCGCACGCGAGATCATCAGCTTGTGGTCCGAACTTGGAACACCACAGGCGCAGGTTGATAGTCAGGTGGTACAATACGCACACGAGTCGCCCGAACAGCTGGGTCTACATGCGGACGATTTGAAAAGGCTGTCCTCACGGCGGGAGAAGCTTATCGCCGAAAAGCAACAGCGGGAACGGCGGCTGAAGGAGCTTCGCATCAACATCGAAAGTCTATGGGATCGACTTGGTGTAGATGAAAGTGAGCGCAAGCAATTCTTGGCGTCGAATCGAGGTTGCGGGCTACGGACGATCAACGAATTCGAGGACGAGCTGAGTCGACTGAACGAGTTGAAGAGGCAGAATCTCCACCTCTTCGTGGAAGACGCGCGCTTCAAGCTGCAGGCTTTGTGGGACGCCATGTACTTTTCTGAGGAGGAAATGCTGGATTTTACGCCTGCGTTCTCTGATGTCTATTCTGACGCTCTTTACTCCGCTCACGAACACGAGATCGAACGACTGGAAGCTCTCAAGGAGCAGCGAGCTCCCATTCTTGCCGCAGTCGACAAGCACAGGAGTCTGATACAGGATCGTCAAGACCTAGAGAAAAGCAGTCAAGACGCGAGTAGGCTGATGGGCAAAGGTGGCAAGGGCGAGAAGCGGGATCCTGGAAAGCTGTTGAGAGAAGAAAAGCAACGCAAGAGAATCACGAAGGATCTTCCCAAGGTCGAAGCTGATCTACGTAGAACGCTTGAGGCTTGGGAGGATGAGTACGGTCGCCCATTCTGCGTGCATGGCCAACGATATCTGGATGAGCTAGACTCAGCTCAGACAAGGGCACCACCTCCTCGAAGCAAGACTCCGAACGCACTTGCGCCTGCGCGGGAAGCCCCAAAGAGTGCTGGAAGGGCCACAGCGCAAAGCAGAGCTGGCACTGTGAGAGGTGCTCCACCGTCACGTAGTAAGACACCAACGGCGGCATATGGAAGAAGTGCGATGGCGTCCGCTGCCGCATCTACCATGTCATCCACGACGATGGGTGCCCCTGCCAGCCTGAGTCCGTCGAAGATCCCGGGTGCCTCTCGACTACCAATGAGCGCGATGCGAGACGGAAACAACTCCCCCGAAAGGCGTGTCCGAGTCGTCAAGAGCCAGCATCCCATCGATGACCCCAATAGCACACTACGCGGACGTACTGGACCACCGCATGCTCCCCCGCCAAAGATGAAGGACATCTTCATGCCTGCCACCGCTCCAGCATCAGTCCATGATGAGGACAACGACCGCCATGGTCTGGACCGTAGCACAAGCGTCATTCGGAATGTAGAGCCTGAGGATCCGTACAGTGACCACGGACATAGCTATCGCGCACTTCAGAACTCGACGATGCAGCCTCCCCCACGACCCACATACGCGCGATCGCAGGACTCATATGCTTCATCTGCCGCTTACACCACTAACTCTTCCCGGCCGATGACCAGACACGATTACCCTGTAGCACCACCATCACGCCAAACCAGCAACACATCCTCGATCATGTCGGGGTCACATATCAGCGGCAGCGAGAACTGGGAGACATACACCGACAACTCTGAGATTGACGAAGCCGATGCGACAGACGCGTATTATGCTAAGATCAAGGCACAACAACTTCGTCAACAGCCGCCGCTCAAGAGGCCGGGGACCGCCAACGCGCAACTCGGCGTCCAGAAGCGGATGCGTGAAAGCCCTATCGCAGAAGAAGGACTGCGGCCGGTACATGCTAGCGATGGCGGCTGGACGGACGATGGGGACATTGGTGACAGCTATTAAGTGCCGTTGAGTTTCTTTCCTGCTTCGCTTCAATCACAAAACGCTTGGCTGAGGGCTACGGAAGGCAATGGAGTTGGACTGGGTGATTATGTGGCGGTGCGGCGTTTCCACGAACATAGTCGGGTCATCTTGGGTCTGGTATTTGGGAGTTTCACGCAAGGGGTTCGGTCGGGTCGACCGCTTCTTCAGGCAAAGGTTGTTTTCCCTGGCGCTTTCGCCGTTTGCTGCTGTACTTCTACCTTACCTTACTTCACGATGATGATGGAATCAAGACATGTCCCTTGTATATTCCCTTCTCCATGTTCTTGTCCAGTCACTTATCAATTGTTGCATGGAAGTGAATACTGAGCTGTCTTGCAAATGGTGCATATGACATTCTTATATTCACATGCAAGAGGAACACATCATCATCATGGCGGATCGATGCTTTCTTTACTGTTCAGCTCGCACTGGATTCAGGTAATTGAAGTGCATAGAGGAAGCATCTCCACGTAGACCTTATTAGCGTAGTAGAATGTGTAACAGTTCACTCGGCACCTGCGAAATCATGTTGTTTTGTACGGAGGATGCTGTCTGGCCTTCTGAAGCTTCGTCGAACTACATGTATCTCTCACTCGATAACGTAAACCACAAGGGTCCGGTCCACACAAGGGTCCGGTCTAGCTGCAGCAATGGATGTGGCTTCAACTATTGATTGCACAACAACCACTAGATAGATTGGCTTTAAATTGAAATATATTGATCATAATATAGTAGGCAGTAGTTGTTTATAAGATCTTCTAGTATAGCCTTCTATACTATATATAGTGTAGGTTAGTAGCTTTCTAGCTAGCTTTATAGTACCCTCTATTATCTTATTGCTAACTACCTTAACTAGTATTAACTACACTTATTCTACTGTTAATAGTTGTTCTAATCTAAAAGGCACCTTCTTTCTCTTCTTTCTAATATAGAAGGCCTTATTAACATATTATAGATCCTAAACTTAAGTTTAAAGAAGGGCAGCTAATATAGCTATAATTTAAGCTCCCTTTAAAAGCTAGTTAATTGCCTTAAGTATAGGAGTTAGTAAGCTATCTATGTAGTTTTAAAGCCTTAAGTTAATTAATATAGTCTATTAATTGACCTCCCTTAAGGTCTTTAATGTAAAGGGCGCGGCCCTAAATGTAGCGCACTGGCGAAGCTAGTACTTTGGGCTTAGCATAGCCGACCCTTTCTCTCCGGACTCCTAGAGGGAAAGGCCTCCCTCCTATATCGAACTTGTTGAATACTACAACGAGCCTCTGCGTATACGTAGCTCTCCCGAGACATTAAGTTCGATCTATGTTACTAGCGCTATCCGCGAGTTTCACGTCGGACGGCGACCGTACCCCGATAAGCAGCGAGAATACGGACTCTAGTACAACAAACCCAGAGATCGTAGAAATGAGACTGGCATTCGATTAGCTATATACGAGGCAACAACAGATAGAGGCGGAGCTAGCTCAGACTCGAGCCGCTCTCTACCGATCTGAAGCCAGCCGTAACCAACCGGTACTCGAAACGGAGCTAGCAGAGGAGACTCCTACGAATGCCCTACTTAGGACCCTACTCTACACCCTTTCCTCGACAACTGCGTCGAGCGCCGGACGCGAACCGACGGGACCTAGGGACTAGAAGCCTCCTACCTAGGATAGAAGGGCAGAAACATTTAGGGATTATCTTCTAAGGTTAAGAAGCTCCTACCGAGTGCGATCCGGGACAAAACCGATGCTATCTATCGAGTACTACTAGGATGCTATCTATAACACTCTCCTAGCCCGTAAAAGAGCAAGGATGCGTCATTTCTAGGAAAAGGGAAGCGCGTTAAACGGTAAGGACCCTGAGGCCTTTTTCGCGCAGCTCGAGAACGTTTTCGCGGACAGCAACGAACAATCTAAGGCCTTAGAACAGCTTACCTACTTACGCTACTTAGTAGGGCAACTATAGCACGAGCACTAGCTACAATTCGACGGCCTCCTACTTAGCGCGGGCGGGGAGAGTTAGACTAACGCCACCAAGATTAGCTACCTAAAGAACACCTTCTCTAACCCCGCGAAAATATACACGGCATCCGTCGCAAAGACGGATAACTACTACGTGTTCTCTAAGGAAGTCGAGAGAATCATAACGAACCTCGAAACTACTGACCAATTTAAAGCAGCGAACAAGAGGTAGATCAGGGAGAGGGGAAGGGGGTCCGGCACCTCGACGACAGTAACTACGAGGTCGTATAGGCCCTCTACCGTTAGGGTAGATGCGGACGGGGATACCCTAATAGCCCCGACTCGAACTGTAGGAGAACGCAGGCGCTCGCGCGAAGAGCGGAGCAAAGGGCACAGAGAGCGCCCTAGCGCCGGAAAACAGAGGGCGAAATAGGTGGACACTGCGGAAAGGGAGAGACGCTAGGGGAACAAGCTTTGCTTCCGGTGTGGAGCCGTAGGGCACCGCATTCGCGAATGTCCCTATGCCCTAGCAGTACAACTAACTACCATCAATGCTACTAGCGCCCTCCTACTAGACACTAATAACAAGGGGTCGGACTCTGAACGATTAGGACAGGGAAAAGAGTAGCTCTTGTTCGAAGGTAGGAAGTAAGAGTATATAGAACATTAGTAAAGAAGTAGAAAGAAGTTAGAGGGAAAATGAATAGACGCCTTGTATTTACAGACGTAGTCCTCGAAAAGAACGTCGGAACCTCTGCACTTATTAACGAAGGATGCTAATGTTATGCTACGATTAACGAAGACCTAGCGAGAGGTCTCGGACTTAGCTATGTAAGTTATAAGTCCCGGGCTGTGATAGGCGCCTTAGCCTTAATACAAGGCTTGAATATCGAAGGAGTAGTCGCTTTCCGGCTAGATGTTGCTAGATTCCGATAAATAGTATACACTTATGTAGTACCTGGGCTAGCATTCCCTCTAATCCTAGGGAACCCTTAGAAGGCCTATAACAACGTCAGGACGGCGCCCGAAAAGCGCCGGTTCTATTATAGGAGATCGAGACAGTAGGTGCCCGAAGGCAGGAACTACTTAGAACGCGCGGATCGCGGCAACATGCTAACGCTTGCCGCTACGTCGAGCGCGGACGTCGAGAAGGCTCTAAAGACGAAGAGCTACCTAACGATAGGGGAGCTCTAAGAAAAGCTCCTAGCGGAGCTTAAAGATATAGCCCCGCTGTTTTGTCGCAGGGAAGCGGAAAAGCTGGCCCCCTATAGACCGGGGGTTAACCACTAGATAGACATCCGCCCGCAAGCGGACGGGACGCTGCCCCTATTGCCTTAGGGCCCGTTATATAGAATGTCGAAGGAAGAACTCCTAGTCCTACGTAAGTTATTAGATAACCTACTAGAAAAGGGCTATATCCGCCTAACAATGTTAGAGGCCGCGGCCCCTGTACTGTTCGTGAAGAAGCCTAGGGGAGGGCTGCGGTTCTGCTGTGATTATCGGGCGTTAAACGCAATCACGAAGCAAGACCGGTATCTGCTGCTACTAATACTAGAGACCTTACGCAACCTAACAGGAGCTAGGTAGATCACGAAGGTGGACGTAGTCTTGGCGTTCTATCAGATTCGGATGGCGTCCGGTTACAAACATAAGACGGCTTTTCGAACTAGATTCGGCTCATTCGAGTAGCTAGTGTGTCTGTTCGGGTTGTTAGAGGCCCTGGCCACTTTCTAGCGTTATATTAACACTTTGCTACGGAAGTACCTAGACGACTTCGTATCAGCATATATGGATAATGTGATTATTTACTCCACAGGGTCGAGAGAAGACTATTTTAGCAAGGTTCGGACCGTCCTCTAGACTCTTTAGGACGGTAGGCTGTACTTAGACCTAGGGAAAAGCGAGTTTGCCTAGAAGAGAGTCAAGTACTTAGGCTTTATAGTACACGCCGATAGCAAAGGCGTTAAAGCCGACGAAGAAAAGGTGGAAGCTGTTCGGAAGTAGGCAGGACCTAAAACCTAGAAAGAGGTAAGGAGGTTTCTTAGGTTCGCTAACTACTATAGAGGGTTTATCCCTAACTACTCGAAGATAGCCGTACCTTTGACAGCGCTGACTAGCAAAGGCGTGCCGTTTAACTAGGGAACGCTAGAACAGAGAGCGTTCGAGAAGCTAAGAGACAAATTCTGTAGCGCCCTGGTACTTAGCTATTAGGATCCGGAACTTCTAACGTTCCTAGAAACCGATTGTAGCGGGTTTGCGATAGGAGGCGCTCTTATCTAGGAAAGGGACGGAGTCTAGCGACCTGTAGGCTTTTTTAGTTAGAAGCTAAACAAAGCCGAGATTAACTACGACATCTATGACAAGGAAATACTAGCTATAGTGTCCTGCCTTAAGTTCTAGGGCCCTAAGCTAAAGGCCTGTAGACCCTTCATAATCTAGACGGACCATAAGAACCTCGAATACTTTATAGTAAAGAGGCAACTGTCTAAGAGACAGATTCGGTGGTATGAAACATTATCCAAGTTCCAGTTCACCCTGATTTACCGCCTAGGAGCAGAAGCAATCATACCGGATGCCTTATTAAGAAGAGAGCAGGACACGCTTAGGGAGGACGACAAATACTTAAGATTCCGGCGATTCCTAGAACCGGAACGCGTCCCTGCATGGCCGGAGTCCGGCGGGGAGGGGGTGGTAGTAGCTACTACGTCTGTGCAGCTTTTAGCTACACAAGTAAGCCAAATCACCGACCTCAAACAGCGGGAGCCTAGCGACACGACTACAGGAGCCGCGGGCGCATCACCGGAAGATAAAGGACCCTTCTAAGACCAGGACTTAAACGATCTCTAGCAGGCGGCTCTAGAGAAAGACACTGTCTACTAGGCCGTCGCCTGCTCGATCAGGACAGGATGCCGCTTACTCCTAAGCGATACGAAGGCTAAAGTCTAAGCTAGGGACTGTAGCATCGACCAAAATAGACACCTTCGGCATCGGGGCAAGCTATAGGTGCTAGGAGCCCCCTTTGTAGCGGACTCCGACGTAAAAGAAGCGGAGCCCGAGACACGCCTCGTAGATGTACTCCGGACCCGACTTATTCAAACCGTCTACGACTCTCCAGTGTACGGTTACCTAGGCAGGGACTCTACCGCATCGATACTAGGACGCGACTTTTACTGGCCCCTACAATCTCGCCACATACGGCAGTTTCTACGAAACTGCGACCACTGTAGGAGGAACAAGGTCTAGAGGGAACACAAGCATAGCCTCCTGCGACCCCTTCCGGTTCCCGACAGGTTCTTCTAGGAGATCTCGATGGACTTTATGACCGACCTCCTAGACTCCGGGGGGAACCGATACCTCTAGGTTATTAAAGACAGGCTGAGTAAATAGGTAGCGCTTGAAGCGATGCACAGTATAAAAGCGGAGGACTGCGCCTAAAAGTTCATAGACTGCTAGGTAAAACACCATAGTATGCCTAGCGCTATTACAAGCGACAGAGGAACTAACTAGACCAGCACTTTCTAGAAAGAGTTCTGTATATTACTCGGCGTGAAGCAGAGACTGAGCTCCGCGTACTACCCGCAAACGGACGGTAGCCCCGAAAGATTGAACTAAGATGTACAAGCGTACCTAAGGAATTTTATTAACTAGGAGCAAACCGACTAGAAAGACTAGCTCCCCACCGCCTAGTTAGCGCTTAACGGGCGTTATAATACAGGAATTGGCATGAGTCCTTTCTTCGCAACCTACGGGTACAATGCTCTGTCGCCCGTAGCTTTCAGCGCGGAGCCCTCGGTCGGACAACCGTTGCCTGCTCTTAGCCGAGCTAGGGTGTTCGTAAAAAGGATGAAGGACATCTTAGACCTTTGCTAAACAAGCATAGCTACGACAGCCTAGAAACAAGAGGAGTCCGCGAATAAGAACCGGACGCTAGCGCCAATCTACTAGGAAGGCGATAAGGTCTAGCTAGACCTGAGAAACTACCAAACGAATCGGCCAAAGAAGAGCTTAGATGTGAGGCACGCTAAGTACACGGTAGCCGAAGTGTTATTACCGGTCTTAGTCCGGTTGAGTGGTATTCCTAGCAACATCCACCTAGTGTTCTATACCGACTTGCTAAGGCCAGCTAGCAACGACCTACTGCCGGGGCAGGTGACCGATAACGACTAACCGGGACCCGTACTATTCGAATCGTATGAAGAGTGGGAAGTGGAAAGCATTCTGTGCGCTAGGAGCAAAGGGAGACAGAAAGCAAGGGAAGTCCTAGTAAAATAGGCCGGACACTACTAACTAACCTAGGAGCCGCTGGAAAATCTAGCCGACACTACGGCAATAGACAGTTTCGAAGCAAAGTATAGAGACCCTAAGACAAACGATAGGCCTAGAGCTACTTAGGAGAAGAGGCGGAAGTCCGGGTAAAGGGCCTCGGGGAACAGGAGTTACAAGGCGGGAACAGGCGTTTTAGGAATTACATGTTACTGGATAATTAAGAAGGCATAGGCAACTTTCATACAAAAACTACTTTATAGGGATCCGGCGTAAAAGCACCGGGTCCCCGAGCATTTAAGCCTAGCGGCGTCTAGGCCCAATTATAAGAGCAGCAGGAACTCTACTAGCACTAAGAGAGGTGTTAGCGATCGAAAAGCAGCGAGGAGCGACGAGTAACTTACGCTTGACCTTGGTTTGCTACGGCATCAGCAACAGTAGAAGTGACTTGCTAAGCTATAGGGCTAAAAGGACAAGGGTTAGCGACTGAAAAGAACCGGATGCCTAACGAACTTACAGAGGAAGCAAGCCTTCTGCTTGCAGAGGTTTCAAAGCTTTCTAAGCTTTGAGAACTTTTTAGAGCTTTGTATAAGCAGCTAGACTATACAAACGTTAGCCTATAAAAAACGAGCGGAGAATAGGGACGTACGATAGGTTGACTCTAACAGACCTTGTCTAGCTAGCATAGGTAAGGTAAGCAATTGCTGGACTTTGAGAGGTTAGCGACGACTCTCGACCGGAGCTCGGAGGATACTTATAGCTTCTCACAATAGTGTCTAGCTGCATTGCAACCTAAGCAAGATCGAGTTTTATCACCCTACAAAAGATTAGCTAGGAACTAGTACAAAAGGACCGGAAAACTTACAGTTTGGGGCGTGCAGTCGTTGCTAAGGTTAGCGCAACGGACGCAGTGGATTAGAGGCATCTAGCCGATCGTTAGTAGCAGGAAAACGTTTGTTGACTAAAGAATAGGTACTTGCCTTAAAGCTTAATGTTGTTAAAGAGAGAAAGGAAGAAGAACTACTAAGAAGGGAGGGAAAGAGGTTAATATGCACTGGTAGTAGGGCCCTAAGGCAGCAGTAGTGAAAGTGAATGTGACAATGAAGCTCGACAAACTCATATACTAGCCCCGAACAAAGGGAGATCCGAGTCATCGTGACCGGATAACGCAGAAAGGGGCCGACAATAGCCACGACAAAGAAGATGTTACAATGAAGCTATACAGGCACATATAACGTTGCTAGCTCCGAGCAAAGGGCAATCCGAGTCATCGTAACTAGGTGACGCAAAGGGTAGCTAACAATAGCTACAACAATAAGAAGTAAAGTTCACATAGTGTTAAGGGCAAAGAGCCGACCGGTCAGCCGGCGCTTCACTTAGGATTCCGGGACAAAGAGCTCGGCAAGCCGAAACCCTATAATTTCACCCTCTAAATGAAGTAAGGCTTACATAGCGTCAAAGACAAAGAGCCGACTAGTCAGCCGGCGCTTCACGTAGGATCCCGGGGCAAACACTTCGTAGCGATCACAGCTAATCCTCGTAACCTAGGAAGTTCGCTCTAGGCTACGAGGGGGAAAGGCTAGCACGCATGCTAGAACACCGTTCGACTGTCTATCACGAAGTAGAAATACGAAGGGGAGCGAATAGGCAGCGAACATTGCGACGGGGGATACGGGCTTTTACGCACAGAATTCGATATGGATAAAAGAGAAGCTCTATATAAATAGCGAGGCTAGGTGAAAGGACCACGGGCTTTCGTGCACAGAACTCGACCTAGCGGGAGAGGCAGCCTGTACGAGCTTGTCGAGGAAGGCCCGCAGTAGTCGTGGAGGAAGGAAATCACCGCCCAGTCACTAGTGCGAACGAGACGGCTGTCTTCAGTGGGAATAGGAAACACGTTTGTGCGGAAACCGCTCGATTTTCGCCGGGGGGAGGGGGGTATTATAAAGGGCGCGGCCCTAAATGTAGCGCACTGGCGAAGCCAGTGCTTTAGGCTTAGTATAGCCGACCCTTTCTCTCCGGACTCCTAGAGGGAAAGGCCTCCCTCCTGTATCGAACTTATTAAATACCACAACGAGCCTCTGCGTATGCGTAGCTCTCCCGTGACATTTAATATATGTAGCTACTATAACCCTTAACTAGATAGTTAACTTAATAGTTATAGTAGTAGGTTAAGGGTTAATAACACAACCTCTAGATTAAATAGATATATCCCTAAGCCTCTAAAACCTCCTTTAATATTAGCTAGTATAATTGATTTAATAAATAAGGTATAGAAAGTAGTAATAAAGTCAGTCCTTTAAATATAGAATATATAGTTCTTAATTAAGGCCTAGTTATACTTTAAGAATAACCTCTTTAAAGGGCTAAAACAACTAACATCTAGTAGTTATAATATATATAAGGAATAAGGTAGTATCTAAAGGAGGATAATATTATAATCCTTATAAAAGCTAATAAACTTAATAGTCTTATAGCTACTATAGTTATTAAGGATAAGAAGCCTTTTAGAGCCTTATATCCTTGCCTTTGTATACTTCTTAAAGTAATAGATCTATTATAGGCTAAGTTAATTAGAAGTCTAGCTATTAGAGCTTATACTAATTAGCTAGTCTAAAGAGAAGTTATTAAACTATACTCTATTATATTCCTTCCTCTTAAAGATTAGAAAGGGTAGTATAATATAGCTATCTATACTAGCACCTTATATTAATATAACCTACTCTGTACTAGTTAGTCTAATTTACTTTAGCTTACCTTACCTTTCTACTAATATAATAACCCTTAAGGTAGCTATTTAGCCTATCTAAAAGCTAGTCTTATTAAAGTTATATATATCTACTAGTATAATACTATGTTATATAACTATATTCCTAACAAGCTCGAACTACTCTTAAATTAGCTATATATCCTTACACTGCTTCCTCTAGTAGTTATAAACCCTATTTATTCTAATCTTAAGTACTAGGGTCCTTCTTATAAAGTTAGTAGTCTAGTTTTTACCTATAGGTTATAATCCCCTTATAGTATAAATTAAGTCTGCTATCTGTTTAATAATAGCTACTATAGGGTATAAACCTTAGTTATCTAGCCTTAGAATCTATTATATTATAGCCTCCTCTTTAACTAAGCTTAGTCTCTTATTCTTAGGTGTATAATCTTCCTTTAAAGGGTAGCTATTGATTCTTCGAAGGAGGGTAGTTTTAGAGATATTGTAAGGGGCAGCAATAGGCTACTAGGGCGTAGCTTCTGGATGCCAAAGGATAGCGTAGTACACAGAAATAAGGGAGTAATAGTATGATACAGTTACTACCGAGAATAATCCATAAAGCGTACGAGGTGCGCAGGTCGCGCACCGAAGTGTCGCCTCATGCCAAGACTGGAGACACGTGACTTCAACCTCACTTCATGTAGGAAAGGGGCCTTACAACTCTCCTCCCCCCTAGATCCTGTCCCTAGGATAAGAGAGGTCTCCTACATAGTGATTCTGCAGCTACGATAGCCGAGATCGAAGCGGTAGTCGGTCGCCTCCCGAACGCTCGTCGCACGCATGTGCGACGGCCGTTCGCTCAGTACGAGCTCGCCATGTCAGAGTCCTTAGGGAGTAGTTCGGGCCTACGAGAGCAGTACACGCGTAGAGTGCGACGCGCTTCGCGATCGCGCCTCGCACGCATGTGTAGCTAACGGTTCCTCGACAAGCCTTGTGCCCGAGTCTGCAGCCGGGATAGACCTCCTCGAGCCTGCAGGCTGCTGCATCCATGTCGCTTGTTGTGCACCCCTGTATCGACGGTCTCCTCAATGTCTGCAATGCCTGTAGTCTGCATGTGCATGTCCCAAACCTCGTCGTGAGGCTATGATACGCGTTGCCGCGTCGAACGCGTTGTTGTTGTTGTGCGCAGGTATGACGCGCGTTGCGCTGATGGTAGGGCTGATGTTGTTGTTGTTGTGTTTATAACTTCAAACTTCCTCCCAGGAAGTTCCTTCCCACAACATCATCACACCTTCTGATTGTTTGGCACATTCTTCTGTCCATTCGCAACGTACCTGCATCACCATCATCACACCCATCGCACGCACGTTCAACGCACCAGCATCTCATTGCCCATCATGATCTTCAGTCTCCCCAAGTACATCAGCAAGCGCCAGGTCAATCGCGCAGAGCCTTTCGTGTGGCGCGATGCCGACCTACGTGAGGACGCACCTGAGCCTCAAATTCTCACCTGCACTAGGTGCTTCTCCGCCATTGCCAAGCAGAGCAAGCTCTGCAACAAGCCTGAGGAAGCCAGGTGCAAGCACTGTGTGTCTGGCCATCGCAGCTGTGGTTTGGTGAGTTTTTCCTTTGCGAGTCGCGCAGGTGCATCGCTAATCGTTCGAACAGATCCCTCCCGAGATGTACGGGCGCTACGAGCGTCTGTACCACCTTCGTGAGAGATATGACAGAGCTGTTGCTGCCCTCAATGGTGCCAGAGGCAAGGACGACCCTGCTGTCCAGCGTACAGGCTTGAAGCTTGCGCGTGCCCAGAAAGCCGCCACCATCTCGCTCCAGGCGCTCAGGTTGAGCGCAGCACGCCAGGGCCAGCAGGTGAATGCAGCCACCAGGAACCCCACCACCAGTGCAGACTACTTGCGCCTGATCCTGGCTGAGCAGCGCATCAGCAACGCAAACACGCGTCGCTTGATCGCCTCCAACGTCGCCATCAACAACAGCCTGGGTGACTTGAACGCCACGCTCTTCGGCGTAAGTCCGCCCCATGCACGCACGTCGCTCGCACGATGCTAACACTGCAAATAGATGACTGAGACCATGGACCGTTTGGCCGAGCGCCGCGCCGCCGCCGAGGCTCCGATCGTTGCCCGCCCCATCGCCGCCGCACGTGCGCGTCAAGAGTTGGGTCTGCCGGGTGCTAGAACCCCTAGAAACACAGCTGGGAGTGATGAGGAAGGTGGCAGCACCACTGACTCCAGTGAGGACTTTGGTGGTTTTGACGATGCCTGAGCATCCATAAGGAGCGCATGTGGAACGCTGGGTCCGCGCCTGGCTCTCTGATAGTTGGCGTTTGGGTGGCTCATGTCCTATGCAAGTAGTTATGCCAGCTGGGGCTGAATACCATGCTGTTTGATCATTGTCTTCTCCAATTTTGTGTCCGCCAGATGTGTCTGTGAATACCCTAACGTGCGCTTGACAGTCGTTTTCGGGTATCGCAGCTTCGCAACAACGACCTACAGTAACTTCCTTAGCCTTCCTCTTGGTCTACCTCTCTGAGGTGTGCCTTTGTCATTTTGGCTAGTCTTTCTGGTGTCGTCTAGCCTGGCATCGCACTCGAGGCGCAACTCGCTCGCACCATCGAGTTCATCGCTACTCATCCAGGTATCCCATACCTCCGAGTACCCTTTCCATCGTACTAGGTACTGTCTATTTCCCTTATGAATTCGCCGATCAAGGAGCTTTTCCACCTCCCATTGTTCCTGACCTTCGTCATCTACCAATGTAGGTGCCTCTGTATCTGGCTCAGGATCCCTAGGTCTCTAGTAGAATGGCTTG